>CM052801.1:95552318-95594423 GCA_028533885.1 Nasua narica | reverse complement strand
CCACATCCTCTCCAGCATTTGTTGTTTACTGTCTTGTTGATTTTGGCCATTCTAACTGGCGTAAGGTGATATCTCAGTGTGGTTTTGATTTGAATCTCTCTGATGGCTAAAGATGATGAACATTTTTTCATGTGTCTGTTAGCCATTTGTATGTCTTCTTTGGAGAAGTGTCTGTTCATGTCTTCTGCCCATTTTTTGATAGTCAAAGTGATAAACTATGAAACAGTATCCTAGGAGGTATTTTTTAAAGGATTTTTATTTATTTATTCATTTTATTTGAGAGAGAGAATGAGAGAGAGAGAGAGAGCATGAGAGGGGGAAGGTCAGAGGGAGAAGCACGCTCTTCAGTGAGCACGGAGCCCGATGCAGGACTCGATCCCTGGATTCCAGGATCATGACCTAAGCTGAAAGCAGACACTTAACCAACTGAGCCACCCAGGTGCCCCCCAGCAGGTATTTTTAAGGATTGTTTGCTAAGGATAATTTATTGATTCTGAAACATTTAAAATGAAAGATCAGATACCATATTTTTTAAGGTTTTAAAAATAAGCAATTTTGTGTTTGGAGTTGAAAAGAGGAAGTGTTATTACAGAATAGGTTTTCTTAGGCAACTGTAATAACAAGGATCAAGACATCCAAGACTGAAAGAAAATTATTTGGCCATAAAAAGCCTTCAGAAAAATCCCTGCTGTTCATCATAGTACAAACTTCTACGGAGTGTCACCAAACATATGAAAGCCATTTCTAACCATTTTCTCTAACATATCGAATCATACTAATAGACATGTGGTATTAAAATATTTTAGCTATTGGAGTTTACATGCTGACCTCCAAATTTCAGGACAGAGATAAAGATCCACTGAGTTACTCTCCTTGCTAGGGAGGCAGCATGATAAAGCATAGCAAATCTTGAATCTCAGACTTAGTAACCATGTTATCTTAAATTACTTCAGCATTGTTTGCCTTAGTTTTCTTGGTTATAAAATGGGAACAATAGTGATTCTTCTCTGGGATTTATCACATAAATTTATCATTTATCAGATAAATATAGGATAAATATACAACAGTTTTATAAAGTGCTATATACATCTTTAAGTTTTCAGTGTTCTGTTATTAGTATTGAGCCTTTCTCTGGATATGGTTGTAATACTTGCAGATTTGGAAAAGAAGTATTGTCCCCATGTTCCTGATGAAGGCATTTGGAAATCTTATTTTTTAGGAGGAATGTTGGTAACATTGATACGTTCCATTTTTAAACTTGGTTCTGATTTTCTTTTAATAAATTAAATTTTGTTTGCATTATTATTTTTTAAAGATTATTTATTTATTTATTTATTAGAGAGAGAGACTGAGAATGAGAGGAGAGAAGGTCAGAGGGAGAAGCGGACTTCCCACAGAGCCGGGAGTCCGATATGGGACTCGATCCCGGGACTCCGGGATCATGACCTGAGCCGAAGGCAGTCGCTTAACCAACTGAGCCACCCAGGCGCCCCTGTTTGCATTAGTTTTTGCACTGATTTCATTCTTTGCGTACCTGAGGCAGTTGGAAAGTGCGTTAAAGCTGTATAACTACATTGGTAAAAAAAAAAAAAAAAAAGATACCACAAACTGGTTATTTAAACAAGAGAGAAGGCTTGTTTCCCCATCATATACTTTCATCTGCTACGTCATTAACTCTAAACATCAGAGCCTTTTCCCATGATTAGCTTTGCTAACTTTCTACAGCTATGTACCCAGACCTACTGACCTATATTCACCAACTGTAACAGCTGTCTAACTTTTGAAGATTATTACTTTTGTTATAGATTAAAGCCTACATAATTTAATTCATTCAGTAAAAATTTCTTGCTCCCCTATCCTGGGAAGGGGCTATGCTAGATTCAAAGGTGAATATAATGACATAAGTGACTTCAGAAAGGTCAGGATATGGTCATGGAGATGAAGTCGTACACAAGCATAGTGCATTGTGTTCAGGGAAATGAAAGTGAAGCACATTGCTGCTATAGGGAAACAGAGGCCTAAGACTCAACCTGGGGGGTGGTGCTGTGCAAGTTAAGAAGATATTATGATTGGGCGCCTGAATGGCTTAGATGGTTAAGCATCTGACTTTGGCTCAAGTCATGATCCCAGAGTCCTGGGATTGAGCCCTGCATCTGGCTCCCTGCTCAGCGGGGAGCTTCCTTCTCCCTCTTCGTCTGCCCCTGCTCATGCTCTCTCTCACTCTCTCTCAAATAAATAAGTAAGTAAGTAAATAAATAAATAAATAAAATCTTTAATAGAAAAAAAAAAAAAGACTCAACCTAGGCCTGTTAAGGAAGGCTTCCTAGATGAGGTAAGATCTGAAGTTCATCATTCACTCATTTAGAAATTTTGTGTTGATAACCTACTGTGAGTGTGCCAAGCTTTGTTCTCGGTACTTGTTATATATGGTGAGCATAATTGGGGATCATTCTTGCTCTCTTAGCATTTACACTCTATTAAAAGAGACAATAAGATAATGGCTCAAGTAAATACAAAATTACAACCATGGTATTTGATGTAGAGGAGAGGTACCTAGTAGTAGGAGAGCTCATAATAAACCTATTTGTTCTAATTTCTGCTTAGATTGGGAGAAGGCTTCCCTCAGACCATAATTGAGGCTGAAAGATGAACAGGAATTGATTGGTTTGGATTGGGCCATAGAATAATTCTAGGCAGAAGGAATAGCATGTTTAAGAGGGAATGTAGCCCTTGGGGTCTTTAAAAAGCACCCAGTAAATAGCAACCCTTTTCACTGTTTAGGTTTTGAGTAAGTTCAAGGGAAGAAAAAGAGGAGTAGGACATAAAGATGATACATGATGATTGTAAAGATGATTCACATATCATCTTTATTAATGACAAAGTTGTTATTGGAGAATGTCGCTTGGGCATGAAAGCCAAATTCACTTCCTATTATTGAATACCATAATTAGTCATATTTACCTGCCTAGTTACAAAAGATTATAGACTACTTACAGTCTCTGCAGAAGGGAGAAGCCCTTTTGTGAAATTTACAACATGAAGAAAGAGAACAGGATTTGAACATTGTGTAGGGTGAGTGGAAAGACAACGTAGAAGGGAGAGGTTGAAGATAAAATTGGGCATGAATGTTGAATGAAGGTTCTGGAAGAGGTGGGCAGGCAGGGACTAGGCTAGGGTGAGGTGTGTCAAGGGTCCAGGGCACAGGGTTTAAGGAGACACTCATTCTCAGGGTTGTGTAAGTACAGGGTTGGCACCACAAAAGTAAGTACTCCTTAAATATTGTGTCCTGGGTACCTGCCTTTCTTTATCTTAGTCCTGGTCCTTCTGAAGGGCATGAAATTGAAGGCATGGGGGAGAACTGGCCATAAGAAAGATCAGGGAGACTGGAAGAATGATGTGGGAATGGAGATGTCTGCAAATAATGGAATAGTGTACAGGAAGGGAAGAGAGAACACATCGGATGGTCTCATGTTTCTTTTTTTAAAATTTTTTTTCCAAATATGTTTATTTTATCTTTTCAGTGTTAAAAGATTAATTAATTGTTCATGCACCACACCCCGTGCTCCATGCAATATGTGCCCTCCTCAATATCTACCACCAGGCTCGCCCAACCCTGGTTTTTGGAGAAAAAAACCCTCCAAAACCATCAGTTTGTTGCTCAGAGTCCACAGTCTCTCCTGGTTCATCGCCCCCTCCGATTTCCCCCATTCACCCTTCCCTTCCTTCTCACGATGCCCTCCATGATTTTCTTTATACTCCACACGTAAGTGAGACCATAAGATAATTGCCTCTCTCCGCTTGACTTATTTCACTCTGCATAATCTCTTCTAGTTCTGTCCATGTTTATACAAAAGTTGGATATTCATCCTTTCTGATGGAAGCATAGTATTCCATTGTATAGATGTACGACATCTTCCTTATCCATTCATCTGTTGAAGGGCATTTTGGTTCTTTCCACAGTTTGGCTATTGCGGCCATTGCTGCTATGAACATTGGGGTCCATGTGGCCCTTCTTTGTATTGCATCTGCTTCTTTGGGGTAAATACCGAGTAGTGCAATTGCAGGGTCATAGGGTAGCTCTATTTTTAATTTCTTGAGGAATCTCCACACTGTTTTCCAAAGTGGCTGCACCAACTTGCATTCCCACCAACAGTGGAAGAGGGTTCCCCTTTCTCCACATCCTCTCCAATGGTCTCATGTTTCTTGATGATAAACTAGAAACAAAGTCAATACCTTAAAATGAACATAGAGTTTGAGAATTGTGCATATTGAGAACATGCTGACGAAGGAGGAGGGTACTCAGAAGCAGTACTGAGGTACCTTGTTAAGACTTAAAATCAGTCTGTATCATTGTTTGATCGTTTCCATTTGTGTGCAGACACCTGGGTTCATGAGCGGCAGAGGCATGACATAGCACTAGTCCAGAGGAGAGGTTTTACAAGTTCAGTATGAAGTGGATAGAAATAAACAGTGCAAGTGAGAGAAGAGTCTACACAATAAACCATGGGAACCAGGCACTGTATAGAGACATGTACAGTACAGATATAGGGTGATCATTGTAAAAAAAAAAAAAGTAAAATCAAGGGAGACAATAATGGTCTCAGTGAAGCTGAGAGATGAACAGAGTCAGGTTGGATATGTGAGACCTGGGAAGAATAGCAGTGATTTATTTCCATTCTTTCGGCAGATGAATCTATCCCAGAGTGTTTCTGAGTGATGCCCTAGGTGCAGATGGCTGTGGATGTGTAGCAGAGAGTGTCAGTGAAGCTTAAAAGATGAAGGAACTAAGAGGTTCAGTGGCAGCGTGGTAAGTCCACACAAACAGTGAACTGTCCTAGGGTGGTGGATGGAATTGAATCACAAGTATTCCCAAATGCCCACTGATTATTAGTGAGTGCCTTGGGAGGACGCCTCTAGAAAATGGTAATCAGCGAGGTTAGAGCATGGTTTAGTGAGGTGGCGTGAGTTTTAAAGAAGCAAAACTTTACTTTTTCTTTTAACATAAGTGTAAAACTATGTAGAGATGTGGAGTGTTGGATAATAAACAGGCTCTGATTGAGAAAGCTTCAGAGGAATGTTGTCCTCTGAGGGAAGTCAGGTTTCATTTGACTTTAGTGATGAATTTGACTTGAAGGGGATGTAGGAACATACACTGAATGAGGTTTACGACAGGCCCGGTGAAAAGACTGGAGTTTTTCGATGGGGGAGGAGAGGATGTATTCTTGTTTTTTTGAGGGAAGTACAGAGTGGTATGCAGAAAAGAGTAATAGGGTACTAGTCTATAGTAATAGGGACTAGTAATAGGGACTAGTAATAGTCCACATGTGTGGACTCTGGTATCACATTGACTTGGCTTCAATCCTAGCTCCAGCAGTGAAAAGCCCTGTAATTGTGAACAAGTTGTTAACTCAAGTTCCTTGCTTGTAAAACGGAGTTACATGCAGATTATGGATTATTATAGAGAGTAGTGAATTAATGCATGTTTGCTGCTTAGCACATAGTAAGTGCTAAATAAAGGTTATAATGATGATGATGATGATGATCAATTATGGTAAGGAGATGACCAAAGATAATAGATACATGAGGCCTGGCGGCATTAGCTGACTTTAAGTTGGAATTAGAAACCTGGAGATGTTCACATCTGTGGTATAGTATGGGATCCTGAGGCCAACATATTGGAACATGGTTATGGGGCATCAGTGGGCATGCCAGAGCTGTCTGTCTGATTCATTGTCTTTTCTCCTGGTGTTGGGATGCCATAGCTCAGTCTTTGAGTAGTGGCAAGAGTAAAGTAGGAGTTGGAGGTGGGAAAGTAATGGGCAAAGTTAGGGTGGTTCTTCTACCCTCTCCCTTCTACTTTGCTGCAGAGAGAAAAGTCCTATCTACATGAAGAGTGAGGGACTATGAAGGAAGGTAAGTTAATTGCCATTTAAAATATATTCTGTTGTTATTCTGTGCTTTCGTAGAGTTGTTTGCCTCACAAGGATTCACTGTGGGTCTAAGGCCCATAAGGAAAGAACTTCTGAGATCTATCATGTGTTGCTTCCATTTCAGTGAAGTAGTGCAAGCACCTAGTTCCATCAGTCTTGGGAAGTAGTCCTTCAATTCCAAGAATATTTGTTGAATAATCTCTATGTACTTGGTAACTCTGCTAGATCCTAGAGTTATCAGGAAGTATATCTTACTTTTGTATCCTTCCCTGAAAACCCTGGTTTCTTGCATAAATATTGTGATTGAGCTACAGTGTCCAATGGGGAATAGGAAGTATCAAATCTACTAGTTTTGAAAGATCCTCTCAGCTTAGAATTAGATCAATTAGGATAAAATATCTCTCTCCAGGGTAAGGTTTGAACTATGTGACTTAAACTCCTAAATTCTTAGCCTTATCTACTATCTCCCTCCTCTGATATATACTTTAAAAATAATGAAATATATCAAAGATGGAGAAAGTGTGGAGGAGAATGTTATAGCTGATACTCTATATGTTTCCTTTGTACCAGGTATTGTTCTATGTGCTTTACATGTATCAACTCATTTAATCCATAAACAATGCTATGAGATAGACTATCAGTATTATTTTTATTTTGCAGATAAAAACAGTTTCTAAGAGTTTATGTAATTTATTCAGGATCACAAATATCACAGTCTTTCTCTTAACCACTTACACTGTACTGCTTTTCATGAGTCATTGTTAACACTTGCATATTTGCTTCAGATCTTTTTATAAAAAAATTACAGAACACAGTTTAAATCTCCTCATCAGGTACTCCTACCCAATCTCTCCTCTTCTATCTTCCCAAGGGTAACAACTATCCTGAATTCAATGTTTATCAGTTACATGCATGTTTCTATAATCTCTCTCTATATATTTATGCGTAGATAATATATAAAAGTTTTTCTGCTAACTTTTTATAGTTTTTTTTTTTACTCTGAACGGTTTTTGAAATGTAGTCTTATTAATATGTAGAGCTGGAATTTGTTCATTTTTATTATGTTAGAGTATTCCAGTGAACGTATACTGCACCTGTTCTCTCATTTATGACCCTGTGGTAGATAGCATTCTTGTTCCCAGTTCTTTAACCCTCCCTATGCCCAAAAATCCCTATGTGATTTTTAAATTTCTTCCATTAAAGACAGACTGTATTTTCCTGCCCAGTTAATGTTTCTCTTGGCCATATGACTTGCATTGACACAAGGAATGTTAGCAGGCATGACACAAGCTGGGCTTGAAATGTGTTTCTACATTTGACCCTACCCTCTTGCACTTCTGCCAGCATCATGGCAGGAAAAAAGCCCCAGCTGGTCCACTTGTGCAAGACAAAAAAGAGGCACATAGAGCAAATCTCTACCAAATCTGTGGCCTGGAACCCAAATCAGATCAGCCTAGCAGAGATCATTAAGACCTCCTTAGGTAGCCTGCATACAAGTGAGCAAGAATAAATGAGAATTGCTTTGAATCCCTGAATTTGGGGGTAGGTATAGCTAACTGAGACAGATTTTATGTTTGTTTCCAATATTTTACTACTAAAAACAATTCTTCTATAAATAATGTGCAGGTTTCCTTGAATATATGTGTCAGTTTCTCTAAGGTACACATCTAGAAGTTAAATTGCTGCATTATAGAGTATGCACATTTTCAACTTTCCTAGGCACAGTACTAGTTTTCTCTGCAAAGTAATTGTAACTAATGAACCATGTTTCGTTTGTTTCTTCACCTCCTCACTAACAATTACTGTTTTCAGAATTTTATCTGTTTGCCATTCTGACAGGTATTGAATGATATCTCATTTTACTTCACATTTCTGTGATTACTAATGAGGTTTAACATATTTTTCATATTTATTGACTATTTGGGTTTCATTCTGTGTGTGTTCTCTCTTTGCCCATTTTTCCATTTATTTTACAAGATTTTAAATGTTTCATTTTTTGTATTTATCTGCTCTTGCTCCATTTATCCTATTTCAGTAATTTCTTTTTTGATGCAGGTGATTGCTTTATTTATCTCTTTGAGCACCCCAAAGTATTTTTTTTTAAAAAAGATTTTATTTGTTTATTTATTTATTTGAGAGAGAGAGAGTGTGAGAGCGAGAGAGGGCGTGCGCATGAGCAGGCAGAGGCAGAAGCACACTTCCCGCTAAGCAGGGAGCCCGACTACCCGGGGCTGGATCCCAGGACCCCGAGATCATGACCTGAGCCAAAGGCAGAAGCTTAACCCACTGAGCCACCCAGGTGCTCCTAAAGTACTTCCTTTAACATCTTTCTCTAATTCAATGATCAGGACCTTTTCTATAAAAGGCCAGACATGAAATATTGTAGGGTTTGTGGACCAGACTCTGTGACAACTCTGACAACTCTGCTTAAGTAGTATGAAGGCAGCCAGAGACCATACATACACGAATGGGCATGGCTGTGTTCCAGTAAGACTTGATTTACAAAAACAGGCATTGAACTGCACTTAGCATGAGTACCATGGGACTGACGCTCTACAAATAATTTGATCTGGAGTCAATTCCTATTCATGATTGATTTTGTTGATTCTTCTTAGTAATACAGATCTCTATGTGTTTTAGATTTTGGTTTTTCTTTAATGGGAAGCTTTTTTTTTTTTTTAAACAATTGCCTCCACCCAGTCACAGAGGCCTCCACTTCAGTCCAAAGTCAAGTAATTTCTGTGAAATCTCACTCTGACGAAAGAGGTGATACTTCTTTCCTCTAGGCTATTTATTTGTATTATACATAATTGTGCCTTTGAATATATCATACTCGGTGTTTCTGGCAGGGAAGGAAGGTTGGGGAATGAGGTAAACACACTTTCTTTGGTATGTTTTTCATTCTTGGGAGCAGAGCCTGCGTGTTATTTCTGTATGCCTAATGACTAGAAAAATATTTGCTGAATTTCTCGGTACATTTTCATTGTGAGTTTTAGAGGAATATAGATTTAAAAAAACAAATTGAAATAAAATATTTGATTTGAAAGCTTCTTATCTTTCAGTATTATACACTGCTAACAGTGAAGTGGAGAAGCTGAAAAGATATTTATAGACTGACTTTCTTACTACTTGATTAATAAGAATTGACCTGGAATGAGTTCCTATATAGAAGAGTTCTATAGTAAGAGTTCTTACTCTGACAGACTCATTTAAAGAGAGTTAATACAGACAAGATTCCTCCTTTAGTATAGTAACAATGATTGTAATTAATTGTACATACATTTTATTTAAACATAATTTGAATCCATTACATGAGAACCCTTGTACACAGAAAAAAACATTAAAGTGAATGAAAAGTTGGAAGTCTCAGAAGAGTTTCAAATGAAGTGATTAACACGGAGGACATAATTGAGAGGCTGTTGAAGGGATTATTTCAAAGAAATGTCTTTTAAATGAATGTCTTATTTTATAGTAGTTAATTTTATTTTCTGACCTAAAGAGTCATTGAAGACTTGCTTATATGCAGTTGATTATCAATTGCTTAATTTTTATTCTTTCTTAACTTAATGCCAACATTACATATGGACCTTGCCTATTTTTAAGTGATTTTTACAGCATAATTTCTCTGTAAAGGTATTCCACTTTTTCTTCATGTACCTGTTCATATATTTTAAGTTAAATTCTGTACCATTATTTTACATCAGTGTGATCACAAGTTGGAGATTGTGCAAAATTTTCAGAAACCATTTTACCAAAGAATTTTAAACTGTTACTATTCTGGAGTTTAGGATTTCTCCTTATTTTCTCATTTCCGTTGAGGCTGACCTGTATTTATCATAGCCAGCACATATAAGTCATGCATGTGATCTATATGTATCTCTGACCAAAGGGTAAAAAACAGATTATTCAGTGTGCATTCTTACCCCTGAATAATCCCCATAAAATTATTTCAGAGAAAAAGGCTAACTCACTGTTGTAATCACTTTGACTCCAGGGGGCAGTACAAAATAAGAAATAATAAGGCCTTACCAACTCACAGTTTGTATTTAATATAATTATCAAAGCCAGAGGGAAATGATGGATTTTATGAAGCCAACCAGAATTTCACTGCGTAAGTTATATCTTTCTGAGATGGCTCTTTAAATGTGGGAGCCAGAGTGTCCATTTGAATTCTCATGGGGAGGCTAATAACTGCTTTCCTGCCATGTTTCAGTGTTCTCATCTGCAATTCTTTTACGATTTTAAAACAGACAATATGGTTCCTCTAAAGGACTTGTTAAAAAGTTCCTATATTTCAAGTGGACCTTACCTTATATGTACATATGCACACATGAATAGGCAGGTTCCCACATATGCATATCACATAGACAGCCAGAGATAAAAAGCTGTTAGCATATCATAATCGTGACATACTAAAATGGTGGTGACAAAAGCTAGTCATTAAGTATCTGTTTATTGGAGGGGGAGATGAACCATGTGGACTCTGAGCAACAAACTGAAGGTTTTGGAGGGGAGGCGGGGTGGGAGGTTGGGCAAGCCTGGTGGTGGGTATTGAGGAGGGCACATATTACATGGAGACTGGGTGTGGTACATGAACAGTGAATCTTGGAACACTGAAAAAATAAATTAAAAGTAATTGGGAAAAAAAAGTATCTGTTTAATGGCAGGCTCCGTTCTAGGACCTTTATATATTAAATCTCATTTAACCTTATAACAAAACCTCTTTTTTACAGATAAGATAATTGAATCTTAGTACTTTACCCAAATACTGCCAGCTAGCAAATGGCTAATGAGGATTCAAAAACATATGTTCTTTTTATTATGGTAACCTATATGCCTATACCCTAGTGTATATTTTTTGCAAGAAGAAATAAGTACAATTTGGAGACAGATTTTATGATCCCATTCTGTGTGTCTGTTTTAGTGCCACAGCAGTTATTTTAAAAGACTCTCAATTTTTGTTTGGGAAGAACAATTTTACCACTTCAATATTTAGTCTGCACTTGCTAAAAATCACATCCCCAGACTAGTGAATTATAAAAGGCTACCTTGCTCAACTCCTAAAGCAATTCTGGCCCCATAGCAGAGGCTCTTGTGTTCAATACATAGATTCTGGTTTCACAGGCTAGACTTAGTTGAGTCATCATATTAGAAAAACATGTAAAGAGCATTTGTGGCTCAAAACCAAGGAATTAATGTTTGGCTATTACTATCCTATGATCAGTTCATTATGCATCCTGCTCTGTATACTTCACGGAGCAGTGCGAAGGACATCTGAGAGGTTAAGTGCTTGAAGTTCTTTTTATTAAAAAAAAAAAGCAAACATTTATTTTAACCTTCACATTACCAAAGATCACTTACAATGGTAATATGAGCCGAATAGATTAAATTAGGAATGAAGATTGATAAATGATTATTGTAAATTCCTGAAGAACATGTGGGTTAAGCTATAAGGTAACCAGTGTTGATAAATATTGTAAAATACTTATTAGTGCCTAGAATGATAGATTGTTATCTGTGATATAGACCATAAAGTTCACTTACTCAAACTCCCTCCTTTTCCAGATGTGGAAATTGACCCAGGAACAATCTTTAAATTGCTGATATGTGTAGCAAACCCATAAAAAAGTAAACATCATTATAATATCATTCCATAAGAGTCACTGCTTACATGACTATGACAATCCAGTCCCCAAATCTGGGTTATTGATAGTTACATAAACTAGTCTATATATTGTGTGTGTGTATCATATCTAACAGGTATGTGTGTATACATAAACATGTATGTATACACACATATATAACAGGAATTTTTGAAAGGGCTCTTTAATTTGTAATTTATAATGATAATAAAATGATTGAGAATAAAGCAGTGTTCAGGTATTAGTTTATAATTCCCATTCAACAAGAGGTACTGAAACCCTGAAGAAGATTTGGCTCCCTTCTTTGCTCCTGAAATTTTTCTCAGACTCTTCATCCAGGTACTGCTTAGCATCTTTTTAGATCCTCACTTTGGGGTCTCACTGGCTATCCTGGAATGATGTCTTTCTTATAGTAGGATCTTAATTACTAATTGCAGAAGAGTCTATGTCTCTTTTGCATCTGGAATTGTTTAAAGTTCAGATTTTTAAATAACAACTCTTCCTCAATTGATTCTAAAGAAGGCTGTTTTCCTCTAAATTGGATCTGCAAGATGACTTCTCATTACCCAGGAAATGGCTTATTTCTCTATTTGTACGGATCTGCAGATTTCTGCTTCTCTGAACCTCTCCCTCTATAGCTAGTGATTTCCGTGCTGAGACAGTTGATGTGAGAGTGGGGGATGGTTATATTCCTTTCATTTTTGTGGGTAACCTAACATCTAGATTGGTATCTGATTTATAAAAATATCCTCCAGTGGAAAGAGGCATACACACTATAGTACTTTATACAAATACAATTCCATGTCCTCTGGCTATAGCAGGCCTGAAATTTACTCTTATAACCATATCATTTCTAGTTTGCTTAATAAACACTAGGATTTTGGCCATTCATGACTATTAAGTTATTTTTAGTATCAGCTGAATAAATAAAGGCATTCAGAAGGGAAATCCTGTGTCTTCTCACCACTTAATCACACGGAGAACTTGTTTGTATACACATAGTCTCCACCTTTTAAGTACAATAGAAACAACATCTTTCCTATTAAAGGTATTCTTCTCTACTTACACTCTGTATCCCATCCATTTTTGCACATTCAAGAATGGTAGACCTTCAATCAACTATTCTCCATCCTGCATCATCACTTTCTCATTCTCTGCTGGATTGTTTGCAGCAGCAAACAAATATGTTCTAACATCTCCCATTTTAAAATTAAACTCTTTCTTCATACCTTGCTTCTAAGTTCTGTCTTTCCATCGTATCAAAATTTACATGTTTTTATTCACCTCCATATTCACCATTATCTCTGTCACTCCACTTCCACTCCACTCCACTAATCTATTCCACGCATTTAGTGTGGTAATATGAGCAGAATAGATTAAGTTAGGAATGAAGATTGATAATTGATTATTGTGAATTCCTGAAGAACATGTGGGTTAAGCTATAAGGTGACGAGTGTTGATAAATATTGTAAAATACTTTTTAGTGCCTGGAATGATAGGCACTATCACTCCACTAAAGTGCTCTGGTCCAGATCATCAACAACTTCCATGGTGCTAAGTGTAGTGGTTAATGCTCAGTGATTCCACAGATCTGGCCAAGCCCACTAAACTCATGTTCTCTTGCCTTCTATGACATCACATTCTCCTTTCTGACCACTGTTTCTTGGTCTTCTTTATGTGCTCTTCTTGCTCTTTCTCAGGTTTACAGTTTGGAGTGTCTTGGGCTTTATTCTTGGCCCTTTTCTCCCCTTAACTATGCTCACTTTTCAGTCTTACAATTGTGTTCTATCTATATTACTATGATTTGCTGATTTATATTTTTAACTTGAATTCTTCCTCAGTTCCAGACTTATATTCTCAGCTGCCCACATGCCATCTCTACTTGGAGAGCCTTATTAAATTTACCATGGCCAAAAGGGAAGTTTGGATCCTTAGTCTAAACTAAAAGCAATGGGAAAACTAAACATTTAAATTAATAATAAAGCTGTTTCACTCTTTTCTTGGTGGACATTGATGCCCATTGTCTCTTTTTCTCCTTTATTTAGTCTGTTTCACTGCTCATTGATACTTGTAGTAGTGGATAGTGAGAGGGAAGGGGAGTATCCAAATTGGTTCAAGCCATGTGATGAGATAATGAATTTCATTGCTAACAAATTCATAGGATCATAGAATATTGATTAATAGACTTATATATGGAATGTTGGATCTAAAAGGTCCCTACAGATTATCTAGTACAGTCTCATTTTATTGATTGGAAAATTGAGGCCTTGAAAAGAGAAAGCAGCTTTTTCAAGGTCACATTTTCCTGAGTCATGCATAAGTGAAAAATGAAACCAGTATGTCTAGAAGCTGCCTTTGTTCTCTACTTGCAGAAAGCCGTAAAGAAAGATTTAATTTTCCTGGCCTATGTTATCACTTGGGTTCTTCTAGTTTTGACATTTGTTCATTATCTGATTGGACTTCAAGTCATGTTCTATATTTTTAAATGGCATTTATAGTATTTTAGATGATACTAGTACTTAGGGTTCAATTATAAATAGACATTACTAATTTAATGGATAGTGAATTCCTGTTCAGTTTGCATAGTCTTTTGGTTTGTTCCTACTGAAGATTTTTTCAGTTTTCCTGTGTTATCAAGGCTTGACCAAAGGAAAAAAAGCTTTAAATACCATCAGAGACAGATCCAGGTTTTATGAGCCTGAAGTTAATACAACTGGGGCATCAAAATACAAAATGAAGGGTGAGAAAGAATATTTTATGGGGCTGATATAAGTGAGAGGCCCTGAAGCTTAAGCTCCATTAACTTCACTGTAACCACCTCTGAATGCCAGAACAAATAAATTAGCTAGGTAAATCAATATTTTTCATTGCACAGGGAAGAGAAGGAATGAAAGGAAGCTAATATTGTCTAAGTACCTACTGTGCAACTGGCATTATGCTAGACACTTTACACATGGTGTCTTATTTAACCCTCACATGACTATGAGACAGATAATATATGTGGGCTGTGTTACATAGGTTAGGCATGTCTAATACATGGCAAAAACAGGTTTTGAATCTAGGTCTTTATGATTCTAAAACCTGTATACCATACTCTTATATGAGAACAGCTGTTATCACAAAGATCTTTTAACCACATTAAAAAATAGAAATATGATCAAATATAGGTATTGACAACAAGGGCTTCCATTCATAAAGGATGAGAGAAGTACTCAATGATAATTCAAGACCACACATTTTATTTGATGTGGCAAAGGTTTCAAGATAGAACCATAACTGTCTTGCTAATGGTCAGGAGATTCTAAGAAATGTAAATGTGAAACAGCTTTTTTTTCTTCAAGTACTGTTTTTTTTTTTTAAAGATTTTATTTATTTGCCAGATAGAGAGAGAGAGCGCTCACAAGCGGGGGGGGGGGGGGTAGCAGTCATAGGGAGAAGCAGACTCCTCAGTGAGCAGGGAGCCCGATGCAGGACTCCGTCCCGGGACCCCAGAATCATGACCTGAGCTGAAGGCAGATGCTGAACAGACTGAACCACCCAGTTGCCCCTCAAGCCCTGTTTTTAACCATACTCTCTTGGTCCCCCATCCTATCCTTTAGCAACATTTTTAGCAGATTCTATTAATTTGCGGCCATTTACATTTATTCAAATTTTGTTCAATTTAGTGTTAAAGTCCAGAAGCCATTCCCACCTTCTGCTGCACTTGCAGCAATTCTTTTGGTGTTGGGGAAAGGGAAGGGGGAATAATGGGCACAGAGCTCTTCTTACATAATTTATTGTTCACCTTTTGTGTCTGGGGATCCATTTATCCAGTTTGGTAGCCTCTGCTGCTATGTGGCCTTCTTATGTGTGAAGTGTGTGGCTTCTCGAGGTACTGTTCAACTTCATCCTGGCTCCTTCTGTCACGGAAGGTTACCTCAGAAAAGAGTAGTTGTGTCTTTCTTCAGTTCTCCAGGTAAAGAGACACCTTATTTCCTTTAAATAGCCCTACCCTTTGTGCTAATGTTCTCCTCTAAGTCCTCCCAGGTCCATGATTGATAGGGTGTCTCTCATATTCTTCCAAGATATACCTTGACATACTCTCTTTTGGCTCTGCTGTGGTAGGCAACTCCAGATTTAGAAATATCTGTACCAAAAAGATATGTTTCTATAATTTCTTATGCTTCCCAAGAACTCTTGCACCATTCTCCTGTCTCATGGAATTATTAGGATGAGATTGCAGGCTCATCCAGGAAGTGAGAGGCATCTCATCTTCTTGCAAGCACCCCTAGTTTCTCTGACTGATTTTCTTAGAGCTGTCCCTTGGCCTGCCTTGGCCTTTGTTAATGAGAGATAGCACACTCCCATAGGGAAAGGAAGAAGTAATTTTCCATTTGAAACACTGTACAACTCATTAAGTTAGTGATTCTACCCTCTATGCTCCTTATATAGACCAGGGAGGAGTGAAGTACCTGGTACCAATTATTACCTAGTCAGTTAGAAATGTGAGGTACCTAATGGTTCATATCTAGCTTTGGGTGTTAGTTACTAACATTCCGTTTAAGGATTATTTGGACTAGTAGAGTTCATATCCACTTTTCATTAAGGGAAAGCTGCCTAGCATGTCTGATAATGGGAATAGGTCTAGAGTTTCTAGAATTTAGAGAAATAATGATAAACCTATTGTGATTAAGTCTAGATAACTGAAAAATGAAGTATCATTAGTTTTTTATGCATCTGTACATATGGATGCCATAGCATAATGGGTAAGAGTTTGGATTCTGGGGTTCAGAAGACTTAGGTGTACATTTCCTCATAGGCATTTAAATTAGCTGCACAGGCCATAGAATGTGCTATAGACTGAATGTACTCTTCCAAAATTCATATGTTGAAGCTTAATCCCCAGTGTGATGATATTTGGCAATGGGGCCTTTGAGAAGTGATTAGGTCATGAGACTGAGACCCTTATGAATGAGATTATTGCCTTTATAAAAGAGGCCCTAGAGAGCTCCCTTGCCCCTTCTGCCATTTAAGGACACAGCAAGGACTCTCACCAGACACTGATTCTGTTGGCACCTTGATCTTGACTTTTCAGCCTTCAGACCTGTGAGAAATAAATTTGTGCTGTTTATAAGCCATGCAATCTATGGCATTCTGTGACAACAAGCCAAACAGACTAATACAGAATTTAATCACTTATATCTTGAAAATATTACATCAGTGGTTCTCAACCACGGCAGCACATTAAAGTCATCTAGGAAGTTTAAAAAAAAAATTCTTAGGGCACCTGGGTGGCTCAGTCAGTTAAGTATCCGACTCTTGATTTTGGCTAAGGTCATAATCTCAGGGTCATGAGATCAAGCCCTGTGTCAAGCTCCACACTGGGCATGGAGTCTGCTTAAGATTCTGTCTCTCCTCCCTGTGTCCCTCTCCCCTCACATGCATTCTCTCTCGGAAAAAAAATACTCATGCCAGGGCCCCACCCCAAAGCAATAAAGTCAGACTATCTGGATATGTGACCTAGGCTTCATTTCTAATGTTTAGCCACATTTGTAAATACACTAGATTAAATGAACTCATTTGTAGTATTGTGTTCTTTGCAACAGAGAGAACCTCTGTGATAAGGTTACTGTGTTGCACAACTGTGAGGAGCATAATTCACAGCTTAGTCTGTGTAATGGCACCTACTGGAGTGACACAATGCACAGCCTGTGTGACACTAAGTGATAATCCTGATGAAAACTCTCTAGAAAATTACAAAGAAGTAAAACAGCAGACTGCTTAAACACCCATTCAAGTCTAGTAGTTTTCTTTATTATGGGTATCTTCTATAAGAATTTGCCTATGGAAGAAGGGGTGTCTGGGTGGCTCAGTCAGTTAGGCATCTGACTCTGGATTTTAGCTCCGGTCATGATCTTGGGGTTATGGGATCGAGCCCTGTGTTGGGCTCCACACTCAGTGGGGTGCCTGCTTGAGGATTCTCTCTCTCCCTCTCTCTGTGTCCCTCCCCCTACTCTCTCTCCTCTCTAATAAATAAGTACATCTTTTTTTTTAATTTGTCTATGGATGCCATAGCATGGTAGTTAAATTGTTTGGTTCTGGAGAATTAAATAATGCAGGAAAGTGTACTTGAGCTAGGGAATGAGCTGAATCTTTTGGTTGACAGCTCACTGAGTTTAAGGTTGTATTGATGAGAAATACACACAACTTAGCATTTTCTGCTAATATTCCTCTATTCCAGGGGTCAGTAAACATTTTATTTTATTTTTTTGGTGCAAAAAGGTGGTTTTATTCATTTTATTTTTTAAATTTAAATTCAGTTAATTAACATGTAGCATATCATTAGTTCCAGAGGTAGAGTTCAGTGATTTATCAGTTGTATATAAAGTAAACATTTTCTGTAAAGGGTCAGAGAATAAATGTGGCTTGGGAGTCCACAGAAGTTGTCAGTCACATATTCTTTATTTTTGGTAGCCCTTTAAAATACTGAAAGCCACTCATAGCTATAGACTATAAAAATAGGATGTGTGGGCTGTAGTTTGCTGAACTCTGCAAGGATAAGGAGAAACTTTTGGAAACATTAATGCAGAAAGAATAAATTACCTAGAAGGGAAAAAATAATCAGATTGGAATTGGATTTCTCATTTGCAACACTGAAACTAGAAAGCTCTTGAAAAGCATCTACAGACTACTGATCAAAAAACACCACAAGTAACATTCTTAGATCAAAGCAAATGGAGTCTTTGTCATGAACCTTGATCTTTAAAGGGAACATGGTGACCTTCCTCTGGGTGTGACCCTCCTCACTGGGCAATGAGTATAATGAGTAAAGAGGCCATGTCCACTTGGAGCCAGTATTCTAGGAGTCAGCGACTGGCCCTCCTTGTGTCACTGCTTTCTGGGACAGAACTGGAATCAAGGGATTTTGGGGAAACTTGTCCTTTCAGGCCCTTACAAAGGTATGCTTATCAAGGTAGAATACTAGAACATGTTTAATGATTTATTAGCTTGGTTTATACCTTTTAAATACTTAAATATATGGTATGTAGACTTCTGTTTTTATTCTTGCTCCGGGCCCCACAAATGGGCTTAAGGAAGAAGGCTTAACCATAACCCAAGTTCTTCCTAATGGAAGAAGGCTTAACCATAACCCAAGAATCATACTGTAGCCATGATATCAATGATATGTCAAAGATATGTGGAAATATATGAGAATTTAGAGATTATATCATCCATGAACCTCATATGAGTAAAATATTTGAATGAAAATAGTAACAACCAAACATTAAAGGAACCAGACAAGAAACCTCAAAATAGAAAAGGAGTGAAAACCATGGTGAGCAAGGCTTTAGAAAAACAAATGGAATATGTTAGAAAGGTTAGAATATATGCCTTAAAGGGCAGAATAAGGACTCTAGAAATAGGACATAGCATAAGGAAAATTTGAATAACTGTTGAACTATTTTTTTCTAAGTTTTTACTTAAATTCAAGTTAGTTAACATGTAGTGTAGTAATAGTTTTAGGAGTAGAATTTGGTGATTCGTCACTTACACGTAATACCCAGTGCTCATCATAAACAGGTGCCCTCCTTAGTGCCACCACCCATTTAACTGCAAAACTGTTTTAAACTGGAAATGAGGAAAGGCCAAACCAAATGTCTTTTTGTAGTTGTAGTGGTGGTATTGCTGTAGGAATAGCTGGAAACAAAAGAAGATATGAATATTTTAAAGACTTCAGGTTACCAAAGAGAAAGAATTTGGGCAGGACATAATGCATCTTGGCAGAGAATATAATGCTGTTTGGTATGGGAAATATGACAGTGGCTTCAACAACCATGAGTACATAACATGATAGACTATTCTGCAGTTATTAAAAAAGAACCAATCAGATTTATACCAGTTGACATGGAAGGGATTTCCATGAGTAATGGTGTTTGAAATAAGGGCAATGCAGTAAGGTATGTAGGAAATTATTTCACTGTTATAAAATAAGTAACCAAGGAGTGAAACCTCTCCTTTATATGTTTTTTACATGTGTGGAATTATACGAGACCCCCCCCCCCTTCCAAATGTGGAATCCTATATAAAGTTGTTAACAAAGGTTAACTGGAGTCTGGTGGATATTGGAAGGGAGGAAGAGAGAGGAATGTTAGAGTCAAGTAAAAAAAGAAATGACAGGGCTGCTCTCCTTCTCTTAAAATAGTATTATTGCATGGAGCACTGTGTGTGGTACATGAACAATGAATCTTGGAGCACTGAAAAAAAAAAGAATGATGTTTAGAGATATACACTACCTTTGTTTTATTTGATAAAATGAAACAAAGACCAAGAACAACAATGCTGGTCATTATCTGGATATTGTTTTTAGAACTTGAGGACTGTTTATCCCATTGTTCATTAACCATCTTTTCTCAGTGTATCTCCCTCCAGCCATATAAAACAATGACTTTCTACTGAAAAAAAAAATAGTATTCCATTCATAAGAAAGTATGGGAAATGCTAGATTGCACTAAATTAAATAGGTCTCTTTATTGCAGGCCTTTGTAGAAACTCTAATATGTTAAATATGCACTATGGATTTTAAAGAGAAAGATACATTATATAAAATACATTCTTTTTTTTAAAGATTTTATTTATTTATTTGACAGAGAGAGATCACAAGTAGGCAGAGAGGCAGGCAGAGAGAGGGGGGGAAGCAGGCTCCCTGCTGAGCAGAGAGCCTGATGTGAGGCTCAATCCCAGGACCCTGAGATCATGATCCAAGCCGAAGGCAGAAGCTTTAACCCACCGAGCCACCCAGGTGCCCCTATAAAATACATTCTTGTGGCTTACCTTAAAAGAGTATTTTGCAGGACATTTTGGGAAATGCCACTTTAATCAGTGAATGTGAATATATTAATATTGTCCTCTGGTAGATACATTATTATAACTTTCTGGTTCTGTGTCTTTATTCAATACATAATTAAAGTATTATGTCACATTGATTACCATTATTTAGTACCACCAAATTGTTTAGAAATTATTATGTAGGCATTTCACATTCTTCTCATGTGTATGCTGTTGTTTGGTGAATGCTGGATATTGCCATTTTGATAATGTTTCTGTCAAATATTCCTTATATATTCTTGGTGCTAGTTGGTTTCTGAGATGTAAGTTTATCTTTTCCTTCCTCCATACCACCACCTCCTGCAATTTTCAAGGGTCACCATAACTATATTAAATGGACTATACTTTTTCAGACACTGAACAATGCTTTTCCTTTTCTCAGCTCAAGCTTGTACAGGCTGACAGTTTAATCCAGATGCTGTGTAATCCTTTGAATTCAAAGCTTGGACACTGTTGGAAGAAAAAAATACACGTTTTCTATCATCTCAGTCAAAAGACAGAATTGAAAAAGAAAATGTTGAACTATAAGTATTTTCAGTCTTTTGCTGAATACTGTCAGGTTAGGAAAGGTGCACAAGTATTTTGATACTGACTTAGATGTTTTCAAGGACTCAGAAGATAGGATTGATAGATTGTACATTTAATAGGCATTGATTGACATAGTTTTACCAGCTAGCTAGTAGTGACAGTTTTTGTGAGCAATGATTTCATTTTTACAGTATTTCAGACTCTGAAAACCTGAAAATAATGTAGAATCATAGAATCTCAAACAACTGTTTCTTGAGAGACAGGATGAGCTAGAGTATGCTGCAGTAACAAATGGCCCCCAGATCTCAATAACTTAAAGGAACAAAGTTCATGCCTCACTCATACTACAAACCCTCTATGCGTTGGCTCAGGGCTCTCCTCCTACACTGTCCTCCCTCTAGAACCCAGGCTCTTGAAACAGCCACCATATGGAATGTTGCCAAATGCTGTAGCAAAGGGAAAAAGTGAGTAGAAAGGCTCTTGATGCTTCCATTCTGCCCAGCAGATTGATTGATTGATTGATTTGGTGGGGGGCAGAGGGAAAGGGAGAGAAAGAATCTTAATCAGATTCCATGCTGAGTACAGGCCCAATGTGGGGCTCAGTCTCATGATCCTGAGATCACGACCCTGAGATCATGACCTGAGCCCAAACCAAGAGTTGGTCACTTAACTGACTCAGCCACTCAGGCACCCTGGCTACACCTAACTTCTAAAGGGTGGAGAAGTACAATTGTCCTATGCTCATAGGATAGCCATAATCTTGTGATGGACCCTATAGCTTACTTACCACATGGACCTTCAAAAGGCCATTTAATCTAAACCTGAACAAAATCTTATTCTTGCAATGGCTAGTTTATATACTCATATATATTCTCTGAAATCATATATTCCCAAAGTTACATTATATCTGTATTATTACTCTCAGTATTATAATTCTTTATGTATAAGTAGGGTCCTAAATTTGAGTATCCAGCCTAATGTATGATTCTAGTATTTCTTTGGGCTGAACAATCTTCAGGATTTTACTAGGATGGTGTGTGTGTGATTTTCTGAATTAAATATGAATTTGAGAATATTTTTAAATACAAATGGTACTTAATGTAGAAGGGAATGAGGAAGACCTGCTTTTCAAATATCCTCTGAATATTTTTTAATGATATTCCAGGAGCTCTGATAATGACCAGATGTTTCAGGGTAGGGAGGTTAAGTGAAATAAAGGGTAAGGAGAAAACAATTGGAACATGTTTCTAGTCTTTATAAATTAGCATTTGTGTGTGTGAAAGATAATTTGATTCAAGATGAATTTAGTTATTTTTTATTATTGCATTAGACTACAGCATTAACTATTTACTTAATTTTATATTTGTAAATCATATTAGTGATATTAAAAACCATTTTAAATAGTACCATGCTCAGATATGGAAATGAGTGAACACTTTTAAAAAAATTAAATAGTAATTGACATACATATTACATTAATTTCAGATGTACAACATAGTGATTTCATATTTCTATACATTATGAAATGCTTAACACAATAAGCCTAGTTACCATCTATTGCTATACAAAGTTATTACAAAATTGACTATATTCCCTATGCTGTACATTATATCCCCATGACTTGTTTATTACTGGAAAATTATACTTCTTAATCACCTTCACCTATTTCATCCATCTGCCAAACTCCTTCTTGCTGGCAATCATGTGTGTTCTATGAGTGTGTTTGTTTTGTTTTGTTTGTTCATTTTGTTTTTTAGAGTCCACACATATGTAAAATCATACGGTATTTGTCTTTGTCTGACCTGTTCCACTTAGCATAATATCCTGTAGGTCTATCTGTGTTGTTACAGATAGCAAGATCTCACTCTTTTTAATGGCTGAGTAATATTTCTGTGTGTCTCTGTGTGTGTGTGTGTATACACCACGTCTTCTTTATCCATTTGTCTATTTATGGATGCTTAGGTTGCTTCCATATCTTGGCTATTGTAAATAATGCTACAGTGAGCATCTTTCATAAACCAGTTTTATGTGATTAAAAGAAGAAAGGTAGACTAAAAAATATGTTAAGAGTATAGCCTTTTAAAGTCTCATAATTTAAAGCCTAATTTTTCTCAAGATATATTTTTGGAGAATCTCAAACATTACTACTAGGGACACTTAGGGAATAATCTTTCTTTGGGAAAGTCATATGGGCTGGATAAGTTTGCATAGAGCCAGAGATCAGTTTCTAGTATTTTCAAGTTTTTTTTCCTTGGAAAATATATGGTAATTTGTTTCCAAGGCACTATTAGCAGTTAAAATATTTACTTCCAGGCATTTCAGTCACCTTGGATTGGAAAATGAAAACAACTGTATTTATTTTTTTAAGATTTTATTTATTTGTTTGTTTGTTTATTTATTTATAAGAGAGAGAGAGAGAGAGAGAGAGAGAGAGAGAGAGAGAAGCTGACTCCGTGCTGAGTGCAGAGCTGGACACAGGTTCAGTCTCATAACCCTGATATCATGACCTGAGAGGAAATCATGAGTCAGATGCTTAACTGACTGAGCCACCCAGGAACCCTGGGAGAGAGAATCTTATGCGGGTTCCACACCCAGTGCAGAGCCTGACGCGGGGCTTAATCTCATGACCCTGAGATCACCTTGAGCCGAAATCAAGAGTTGGACACTTGACCCACTGAGCCACTCAGGTGCCCCGAAAATGACTTTTTTTAAAAAATTTTTTATTAATATATAATGTATTATTTACCCCAGGGTACAGGTCTGTGAATCATCAGGCTTACACATTTCACAGCATTTGCCATAGCACAATGACTTTAATTAAACGAAAATATGCATCTGGAATATGGGAGCATTTTTGAAGCTAAAGAGAATTTGAGGGTATTTTTGTTTTGGGTTTTTTTTTTTAATTATAGTAATAGGAAAAAGCCACTACCAGCCACTTTGTAAATTTTTCATACCCATTATAAAGAAGTTACCAAAGCTCCTAGAGGCAGAAAAATGATGCTTACTGTGGGGTACATGGTTTTTTAAGTCCAAATTTGAACCTCTTTCCAATTCAGCTCCCTGCTTCTAGGTAGTAAATTGTATCAGGTTCATACCACCTATTGATGGGGATAAGGAACAGGATATTTGCTCTCTTTCTGTATCCTGAAGCTCTTTGGCCTGCTGTGATCCTAAGCTGATCTTGGTCCTGGATGTCTTTGAATGTCTTACCCAGCTTCTCTCATGGTCATTTTGAGACATTTCTGGTTTTGCCTTTTGTGAATATAAATCACCAAATTCTATGCACATCTGTTTTGCAACATGATGCCTAATACTTAAATCACCTCAAAATAAGCATATTTTATGTAAAAATCATTCTAACAGAATGAGTATTTGTCTCCATTTTGAAAGGAAGAAAACTGAGGCTTAGATTTAATGACTTGTCCTGGGAGAGTTAGTATTTTGTACCAAAGTCTCTATACTTTCAAAACCTGTGGTTTTCCACTGCACTGAGATGATTCCCTAAAGACAGAAAAACATTCCATATAGAGAAGATTATTGTTCCCAAGGCTCTAACCACTTTATGAGAAATTTCTCATTAGTCCTCATAACCTAACCTAGCAAGAATTCTAACAATTTAACACTAGAAAAAGTAAGACTCAGAGATGGTACTATTATTATCATGTTAGCAAGAGAAATCATTGTAATATGCAAAAGAAGCATATAAATAATCTTTTAAAAGTATGCTATTGGTGCGCCTGGGTAACTCAGTTGATTTAGCATCCAATTCTTAGCTTCGGCTCAGGTCACAGTCTCAGGGTCCTGGGATCAAGCCCTGTGTTGGGCTCCATACCAAGTGTGGAATCTACTTGGGATTCTCTCTCTCCCTTTCCCTATGCCCCTCCTCTCTCTCTCTCTCAAATAAATAAATACCCAACTTTTGTATCAACAGGGAGAGGTTTGGAGGAGATTATGCTGAGTGAAATAAGTCAAGCAGAGAAAGTCAATTATCATATGGTTTCACTTTCTTGTGGAGCGTAAGGAATAACATGGAGGACATTAGGAGAAGGAAAGGAAAAGTGAATTGGGGGAAATTGGAGGGAGAGGCAAACCACGAGAGACCGTGGACTCTGAGAAACAAACTGAGGGTTTTGGAAGGGAGGGGGTGGGGGCATGGGTGAGCCTGGTGGTGGGTAATAAGGGGGGCACTCATTGCATGGAGCACTGGGTGTGGTGCATAAACAATGAATCTTGGAACACTGAAAACAAAATAAAATTAAAAAAAATTATAAAATAAATGAATCTTTTAAAAATAAAAAGTATGCTCTTTCAACATTTCAGTAATTGATTATTAATACTATGATTTGGAACAAGTATTCACTAAAACTTATTAGTTTTTGTGATCTAAACACCTACACTGATAATCCTCTAAAATATTTTTTTTATCTCTTTGGTATTACTAAGCAAACTTCCTTTCTAATAGCCCAGAATTGCATTGAAGAATGTAATTAATGGAATGAAGAAAATGCACTCAATAATTCAAAATTTATTGATACTATTTCATTTGAAATGGTGGCATTGAATATAACCTTGATTATCTTTTTTTTTAAATTTTAGTTGAGCAGTAAAAAACACAAGACGTGCTTGTTATTCTACTTTTAAACATTTTAGTGAAATATAGCAGTTCAGATAATTGAAAACACAGCACTTCATTACAGTGAGATGAGTTTTTCTGGTTTAACTCCTTTTCCTCTTATGTTATAGAGTTAATAGAACTGAACTGTTAAATGAGTACCCTTAAAGTATTCACACTGACCCACCGTGCCACCTAACTAACACAGAAGGTTCAGCCCTGCTCATAACCCTCATGCACTTCACCCTATTACCTCAGTCAGTCACATCTGACTAATTGGCCAAAAACCAACTGTGATTAATTTACCCGATGCAGAGAGCCATTGGTACCTCTGATTCTAACTTCTGCAGCAAGTATTGTTTCAGAGACAGAACTTCCAAGAAGTCATTGAGTATGGCTTACACATAAGGCAGTCGTGGAAATGGCCATTGATTATTTTGCATCCCTTATTTTCACTTATCTTTCTTCTTACAGGATGTTAATCCTATGTGCTTTCTCTAGCACTCAAGTATATTTTCCATGTGTGCCTGCTTTGTTTTTATCAGGCAAAGTTGGCTTTACTGGGAATAAGTCTGGGGATGGGATAGTACTGCCAGGTATCACGAAGTCATAACCTCAATGAGAGGTTGGAACTTAAGGCAATAGTGGAAGATGTAGGTTATAAACCAAGAATTCATAAGGCTACAATTATTAGAAACTATTGACAATAGGTTAAACAAATAGCAGTTAGCTTTTCTCATAAAATAAGAAGCCTAGAGGTAGGCAATTCCTGGCATTAGTTTAGCATTGCATCCAAGGAAGTATAATTTAATAGAAAGAAAAAGTTGACCACTCCTTTAATGAACCTGCATCCCATTCAGAATTAAGCTAAATTCATGAACATCTCATATCACATTCAGTCTTCCCCACATAACTGGTCTCATCTGTTTTCAGTCATATACCATCTACTCCCAAGTACACACACTAACACTTGAGCCATAGCAAACTACTTAAAGGACCAGATTTGACACATTTTCTCAGGTCCCTGTTCTTTTATTCACATTCACTCTACTTGTAATACATTCTTCTCTTCCCAGCCTTGATGGGCTTTCTCTTCTTTCAACTTAGCCATCATCTTTTCAAGAAAAAGTCTTACTTGGCCTCATTGCATTCATTGGAACCTATGTTTACCTCAAGTCTAGCCTTTATTATGATGTATTATAATTGATTTCTTTTTTCCCCAAATATGTTTATTTTTTCAGTGTTACAATATTAATTGTTCATGCACCACACCCAGTGCTCCATGCAATACATGCCTTCCTCAATACCCACCACCAGGCTCTCCCAACCCCTCCCTACCACCCCTCCAAAACCCTCAGTTTGTTGCTCAGAGTCCACAGTCTCTCATTGTTCATCGCCCACTCTGATTTCCCCCCAATTCACCTTTCCTTTCCTTTTCATAATGCCTTCCATGTTTTTCCTTATGTTCCACATGTGAGACTATAAGATAATTGACTCTCTCTGCTTGACTTATTTCACTCCACATAATCTCTTCCAGTCCTGTCCATGTTGATACAAAAGTTGGGTATTCATCCTTTCTGGTGGAAGCATAATATTCCATTGTATATATGGACCATATCTTTTTTTTTTTTTTGGACCATATCTTCTTTATCCATTCACCTGTTGAAGGGCATCTTGTTTCTTTCCAGTTTGGCGATTGTGGCCATTGCTGCTATGAACAATGGGGGTACATGTGGTCCTTCTTTGTACTGCATCTGCTTCTTTGGGGTAAATACCCCAAATATAATACCCCAAATATAATTGATTTCTTACATGTTTGTCTCTTCTATTAAACTGAGCACATCGAGAACATAGATTTTGCCTCATTTGTCTTGGTATTTCAAGTGCCTACCATAATGTTAACATGTAGTAGTATCACAATAAATATTGGATGGATAAATGATCACTTTATGAGCCTGAGGTTGATTTTCCCTGGCAAGGAGTAGGATCTTGCTCATAATGCTTAGTGTCTTTTATGTAGTATAGCTTCATATATACCATTCTTTATTCCTTCTTTGTAAGCTAAAATCAGGGTATGGAAATTGCTTCTAAAGCTGTATCAATGGCTGGCAGCACAGCTGCTGTTGCATCTGAGGGATACACTACTTGTCCATAAGGAACAATATTTTTTCTTGGTGCCTAGAAGGTATTGGTTGTTCCTTTTTTTAAAAGATTTTATTTGATTTATTTGAGAGAGAAGAGAGCATGAGCAAGGGGGAGGGACGGGGGAGAGGGAGATGATGAGAAGCAGACTCCCTGCTGAGCAGGGACCCCCCCCCCCACCACATGGGGCTTGATTCCGGGATGCTGAAATCATGATCTGAGCTGACGGCAGATGCTTAAGCAACTGAGCTATCTAGATGCTCTGGTGTGGGTTGTTTCTACCCTAACACATAAAAAGGGAAAAATTCGACTTGTTAATAGAAATATAAAGCATGATCTCAGGTATTCAAAGTGTAATGATTTTAGAAAGCCCTTGCTGAAAAGTTAACACATATTTTTTTAAATAGAGGTGTGTCCTCGATTGGATCCAGGAATAGAAAAAGAACTTTAAATGAAAAGAAAAAAGCTGTTGAAATGTGAATTAAGTCTAGAGTTAGTGTTGGTGTCTTGGTTTTGACAAATATTACATCATATTGTAAGATGTTAACAATATAGGAACTGAATAAGGAGTATGTAGGGAATCTATACTACTTTGCATTTTTTTCTGTGAATCTAAAAGTATTCCAATTAAAAAATTAAAAAACAAAGAGGGGTTCTACAACAGTATGTGTATACTAATGCAACTGAATTGTATACTTAAAAATGGTTAAAATTGTAAATTTTAGGTTATGTGTATTTTGACACAATAAAAAATAGGGAAAGGACAAGGTATGCTAGGAGAGAGGGATAAAAAGGGAAAAGAGATACCACTTTTTAAACCTTCTTTTCACTTCCACAGTATTCCAGGCACTGTACTAGAAATAAAAAGGTGTTTCAATCTCCACTGTTACTGATGAGTCCGCCAAGGCTGCATGAGTTTAGGTAACATCATATCTGAGCCCTGCTTTAATCTATACTTAAGAGAGAGACCCTGGGGTATATATTTTTTAATGAGTGATTCAGATGAGTCCAGTGATCAGCCAAATCTTAGAACCACCTCTCTAAGTCTTTTATATCCACTGCCTTAAGAGATGATTTCTCTTATCTTGAAGATGAAAGCTGGCAGTGTAGGCTCTTGTTTAATATGGACCATAAGAACTAGAAAGACTCTTAGAGCCCAAGGCCAAAGCCTTGAATACTGCAGTGAAGCTAGCAGAGCAGGGTAGAAGGAGAAATATCATAGAACTAGATCAAATATACTCCATGTTAAGATCTCACTCAAGAAGGTAATTTCCCCTTAAAATTCTTGGTTATGTATTACAGACTGAAGTCGGCTCCACAATATCAATTGGAATCATTTGGCCACTTCTTGTCTTCTCTCTCCATAGATGTTATTGACTGCAGAGACCTCTGGTCACCAGGGAATTTTCAGAGTAAAAAGGCAATTAGAGACTGGCAGAGTGAATGGATTAAGGCAGTGTGCTCAGAAGTTCAAAAACTAAGCAAGCAAACACTTAAAGAAACAAACAACCGTGCTTCCTATTTCACTAAGGAGGTGGAAGCAATTAGGAGACATTGCCAGCCTTCCAATACTACACCTCCTCACCTACCTGTATCTGTCTCTTCTGCTGTGACTGGCCATGAACCATGCTCCCACCTAAAGACCAGTCTGCCCACTTCTTGGATCAGACCCTGAACTCCCTCACTTTCTAACATGACACTGTTGCTCCTGCAATCCTATGAACTCCCTCTCACATCATGCCTTTTCTCCTACCAGATATTTCACGTCAGAAGACAAGTATGCTATTACTTCCCCCATCCAAAAAAAAAAAAAGTCTAAACAAAACAAAATCACCAAAACCAAAAATTAGCTGTCTTGACCTTTTGATCACTCTTCCCCCTTAGCCAGCTGCTACCACATTTCTCTGTCCTGCTTCAGACCAACGCTCTTTTTTTTTTTTTAAAAGATTTTTTAAATTTATTTATTAGAGAGCGAGAGACTGAGAATGAGAGGGGAGAAGGTCAGAGGGAGAAGCAGACTTTCCCGCAGAGCCGGGAGCCCGACATGGAACTCGATCCCGGGACTCCGGGATCATGACCTGAGCTGAAGGCAGTTGCTCAACCAACTGAGCCACCCAGGCGCCCCAGACCAACGCTCTTGAAGGTAGTTGTCTATATGGCTTGTCTTAAATTCTTCTTAAAATCCAGACCTTTGCTTCTGCCTCTCCATAAACAGGGCTCTCGGTGAAGTGAAGATCACCTCTGCATTGCTTAATCCAATGGCTAGTCCTCATTTCTCAGCTCACTGGACTTAGTAGCATTTGACATAGCTGATTCCTCCTTCCTCTCAGAAATATTTGCTGCACTCAGCTTCCAGGGCCATGTTTTCCTAATCTCGCATTGGTCGCTCCTTCTCATTCTCCTGATTCCTCCTCACCCTCCTGTCTTCTAAATTTTGGAAAATGCCAGGCTCAGTTTCGGACCTCTGTTGTTATTTATACTCATTCCACTGGAGATCTCTTTCAAAACCTTAATTTTACATTTTATCTATTTGCTAGTGTTCCCCAGATTTATATTGCCAGCCTGGAGCTCTCCCCTGAACTCCATATTAATATATCCAACTGCCTCCTTAACATCTTCACTTAGATATCTAATATGTCTAGCTGAACAGCTAAGCTTCTCCCCCAAACAAGCTCCCCTTGCAGTTTTCTCCATCTCAGTTAATTTCTAGTTTCTCAGGTCAAAAACCTGTGGTGATTTTTGAATACTCTTTCTCTCATACCCCACATGCTATCTTTTTTTTTTCTCCCCAAGTATGTTTATTTTAATTTTTCAGTGTTACAAGATTGATTGTTCATGCACCACACCCAGTGCTCCATGCAATACGTGCCCTTCTCAATACCCACCACCAGACTCGCCCACCCCCCAACCCCCTCCAAAACCTTCAGTTTGTTGCTCAGAGTCCACAGTCTCTCCTGGTTCATCACCCCCTCCGATTTCCCCCCATTCACCCTTCCCTTCCTTCTCACGATGCCCTCCATGATTTTCTTTATACTCCACACGTAAGTGAGACCATAAGATAATTGAGTCTCTCCACCACATTCTATCTTTTACAAGTCTTCCTGACAAGTCTTAGCCTCGCCAATCTAACATTCCCATTGTTGCAGAGTAAAGTCGTAGAAAATGTAAATTTTAGCATAGTGTTTTGCTGTTTAAAATACTAGAAAATGTAAATTTCATCACGGTATTTTGTTGTTTAAAATAATGTCAGAGTTCTTTAGCATTCCATTCAGTGGTCTGCGTGACCTGCCCTTTTCCTACCTCTCACTTCACTTGTCCCCTACCCCAAAAATCCTGTGCTCCAGCCCCACTGCTGTGCTTGCAATTACATTAAACCACCAGCTGTTTCAGGACATTATACATTTTTCATACTTTGCCTTCTTTCTGAAATATCCTCCTGCCTACCCCAGAATGATTATTTCCTGAGTTCCTGTATGCGTAATCAGAATAGACTTACCTGCTCATTGGCAGAACCCTCACACTTGTTCCTCACCCTGTGAGGTACGAACATCAGACTGAGGGCTTTATTTTACACTAAAGAAGGTACAGCAGTGGACACATAATCATGAGATCTACTAGTCCTATCACATAACACATGGCTGACATGCTGCCAGCCTGAGAGTGAGGAAATAACTAGACAGCTGAGGTATCAGCACAGAGGTGATCCTCTGCTGGGATAAGGCATCATCTTCAAGGGCACAGAATGCACTCTAAATTAAGCATCAGTCTCTTAGTTTGTTCCATAGACTAGGTAGCTTATAAACAACAGCTTTAGCTTATAATACCATCATCTTTGGGCATTAGGATTTCAACATATCAATTTTGGGGGAACATAAACATTTGATCACAGCAGCCAGTACCTTGTGCTATGTTCCCAGTAGTTAGAATGCATGAGTCCAGGAAACAAGGGGTATAAGTTGGAGTGCCTCACTCACCATCACTCCCAGTGACCTACTTTCAGAACTTATCCTTTCTGTTTCCAGAGCTCTGGATCGTGCTGGTTCTGGAGTCTTGGTTCCCAGAGGGGAATACTTCCACCAGGGCACATAGCAAGGCTCTCATCAAACATTAATGGTGAGCTGGCACAGAAAGGAATCACTAAATGGCAGGAATCACTGACCCTGATCGATGGGGCTGAGAGGGTATGTTTGGTACCCAGGTGATCCACTTGGATTTCTCTTGCTACTTACTTTCTCAGTTTTGACAATGAATGAACAGGTGAAGGAGCCATGGCCTGAAAAGAGCCTTATAACTGGAGTCTCAGTCTGATCAACGATGATGGTTTGAGTTACCCCATCAGGTAATCCACAGACTTGGAGAGCTGATAGTTGAGGGCAAGTATTATCTAGAATGGATAGTATAAGAGGGAGATGAGTGAGAATTAGATTGGGCCTGGAGACCAGCTTCAGCATGGGGGCAGTGGCTCATTCTGGTAACTTTTCTCTTAGATGCTTCTCTCAGGAAAAGCCCACAAAATTCCTAAAGGATCTGCTTTTAGAAGTAACGTGAAGCACATAGATCTGAGTGAAACAAAGGTTGGGTGGTAATGGATACTGTCTTGTATTGCCCAGTTCCCTTTTCCCCCAAAGCCTACAAAACTGAAATACTCATCACCTCAGCTCTTGAGAGTATAGGTGCCTGGCAATTCTCAGCTGAGTTCCTCTCCAGGGTTTCAGGGTTTATATTCTCTGAGTGGGTGGGGAAAGAGGGACCCCATATCCAGTGACTGGCTGATGCAAGGATACATAAACTCAGATTTCTTACCTCAGTTTGAAAGCACTTTTAAGGGCCATTCTATCTCCATAGCTCCCCGTGAGATGAACTGAGGTTTTTGCTGTGACTACATCACAGACCAACTCCTTCCTCTTCCTAATCCTGTTTCATTTATTCCCCTCTGGGTGTAGCTTCTGAAAGCATTCCCAACAAATTTGTTGCATGCTAATTTCTGTCCCTGAATCTGCTTCCCATGGACGCCCAACACATGTCAGGTGCCTCTTCTATCCTCTCTTTCAATTTAGGACCCCCTATATATAACATTTGCAAATTTTATTTAGGTCTTGTCCCATTTAGACTCTATGCCCTTTGTAAGCAGGGAGCATCTGCTTGTTTGATGTATCATCAGCATCTGGCCGAATGTTTATCAAATGAAAAATATGCTCCCATGACACCACCAAATGGTTTTGCCCTGGGATATTGAATTTCAGTACAGAGAAGAAAGGCATGTAAGTGAATAGGATGTTTAATGGGAGTTAGTATGAGTGGTAGCATCATTTGCGTATAAGATCTTTGCTGTTTGCTCCATTTGAAGGATTTTTTAAAAAAAGATGTATTTTACTTTATTTTTTATTTAAGTTCAATTAGCCAATGTATAGTACATAATTAGTTTTTGATATAATGTTCAATGATTCATTAGTTGCATATAACACCCAGAACTCATCACATCACAACATTGCTCTAGCTGATTCTAATTCAGTGTAAGTAAAGTAGAAGGCTTGGGTGCCATGAGGTTATGAATAGGATTTCCCCAAATTCCTGTGTTATCTCAGCAAATTTTCAATTTTCTTCTGAAGATTTTTACTCTGGCTAGTCAGCTGCATGGGTAAACTTGGGAATTTTGTGATGGGGAAAAATTAATTACTACTATTGGTTTCTTAAGATTATTGAGATATCTTTATGAAATTTAAAAAATTTAATGAAATTTGTGGATAATTTAATGAAATCTTACAAATAAATTTGTTTTTAACCTTTAATTTTTAAAAATTTGTTAAATCTTGATATGTATCTAAAAAAGAGTAATCTTAAACTCATTGGCAAAAGCCATGACTTTTTTTTAAAGATTTTTTTTTTTTTGACAGAGGGAGAGAGATGACAAACAGAGAGGCAGGCAGCGAGAGAAAGGGGAAGCAGGCTCCTTGTTGAGCAGAAAGCCCGATGCAGGGCTTGATCTCAGGACCCTGAGATCATGACCTGAGCCGAGGGCAGAGGCTTTAACCCATTGAGCCACCCAGGCACCCCGCCATGACTTTTTTTTAGGGTAGGAAACAATTATTCATTCATTTATCATTCCTTTTTTTTCCCCATTGAGGCATCTTATTTGCATATATGTATTACATCTCTAGAGAACAATCCCAGGATTTCCCCTCCTATGTCTTTTTGTCTTGCTTCTTCGTGGTCCATCATGCCAGCTGAAGTTGTCAGTACGATGAAACCAAACTGGTGGAATAGGGACGGATTATTCTGCCATTTTTCTGGATCTTTGAGTTGTACCTCAAATGTGGGGCTGATAGCTCCATACTTGTTTAAACTGCCTGTGAGGTTCACAACAGTTTTCCCAGCTCTGTGATTATCAATGATTTCAAATTCCCCAATATAACCATATTTCATCATTACAGTTAGAAACTGGATGATAACTTTGGAGCATGACTTAATAAGAACCTGGCATTTGCCTCTCTTTTCAGCATTGTTAGTGCTCTTGAGAGCATCTGCCAGAGCATTCGTGCACACCCTTATGGCAGCCCTGAAAGATAGTGGAAAGAACATACATTTCGTTTTTAAGCAGACTGTTTTTCACACTGTACTTCCTCTTTTCAAGTGTGTGATACACCAATTTACTCTTCAAATAGTAGTGAAAAGTTTTCTTAGCTTTTTCTGATGCTTTATTATAGAATATGTGCACAGTTAATATACTTTGGCATTTATAAATATATCCAGATTCTCAATTGTACTTTTAGTTTGTGATACTGTGCTGCACTATTAATATAGTTCCTTTAATGATACTGAATTTCTTTGTGGGCAGATCTTTCATGTGGGAAGTTCTCTTCTGTTGGCATCATATTTGATACTGTAACAGCAACTCCATAGCAAAAAATTTACATTGATGCCATGAGAATAATGCCAAACATTGATTGAATGTAACACTGTTACACTGATTGATTTGGTATTGTGTAAACATGGCATTTTTCTAAGAATTTCAACAAATGAAGAAAATTTAATAAATGTTTATTGCCATAGGAAGCCAGCAGAGACCTGATTTGCTTTTTTAAAAAACCAATTTAAAAAAAAATAAATAAAATAGGGACGCCTGGATGGCTCAGTTGGTTAAACGTCTGCCTTTGGCTCGGGTCTTGATCCCGGGGTCCTGGGATCGAGTCCTGCATCAGACTCCTTGCTCAGAGTCCGAGCCTGCTTCTCCCTTTGCCTGCCTCTTCCCCTGCTTGTGCTGTCTCTGTCTCTCCTCTCTTTCTCTCTCTGACAAATAAATAAATAAAATCTTTATGAATGAATGAATGAATAAATAAATAAATAAAATTGAACCAGTTTTTATTTTATTTTTTATTTTTTTTTTTTGAACCAGTTTTTTAAACTGTGGTTTCTTTTTAAAATATGAAAGCCCAGCAATAGCTATTTCCAAAAGATCTTATAGGAGTGAGGCCTCCTAGATTCTAGACTAGGTCATATTATTAAGAAGATAAACTGAGACAAGTCCCTTTATTTTGCGGGGGCTTGATAATAATAAGTGTGACCATGTGTTGAATGCTTCCTGTCACTTCATTTTATACCTCAAACAGCTGTTTGAGGGTAGCAATATTATACCCATTTTATAGATTAGGAAAACCGAGGTTCAGATAGTTTAGGTAACTTGCTGTAGGTTGCAGAGAGCCAGGATTTAAACCCAGATCTGACTGTGAAGTCTAAGCTTTATTCTACTATAATATTTTGCCTTCTCATTTTGCATCCAAAAGATAGAAACAATAATACTTGTCTGGCCTCATTTATAACTGTGCGTGTGTGTGTAACAAAGAAATTGTTGAATCACTATTGTACATCTGAAACTAATACAATATTGTGTCAACTAGATGTGTGTCAACTATACATACATTTAAGAATGGAGAAAAAAGTGCCCTGCATTTTATTTGGTCATAAATATCTTCACCAAGACCTGAGTGGTTCTAGGGTAGGTCTGGCCTTCAGATGCTCTTTGAAGCTGGTATTATCATGTTATTTCATGGACGAGAAAAATAAAGTTTGATGACAATAAGTGACTTGCCCCTAAACACATACTAGATAGCATTGCCAGGCTATGGACCCAGGTCTGTGTGATTTCAAAGCCTCCTTTCTAATCACTAGTTTAAACTGCAGGACTTTGTGCCATTATTGAGCAGTAATGGGCCCAAGGGGAAGGAAGAATCTTATTGTGCAATTGTTTGTTGAAACATTTAGATGTAGAACTGAGGTTTACTTTTGCTTCCTTGACATTCTCATGTCTTTCACATAAGCATTTTGTCTTAGGAAACAATATACCTCCTTTTGTGGAACAAAATCAAGTTTAAAGACTGATATTCTTCAGGCCCCCTGTTCAACAGATATGCATTAACTACCTGTTACCTACCAGGTGCTGCAATATGTACTGGGATCACGAAGATAAAAAATCGTTGGAATAATATAATGATATTCCTATAATAATGATATGTACCAAGTGCTAAAGAACACAGTCAACTGAGTGATTACTTTGAATGTATTTTATTTAAACTTAAGTCTAAATTCTGTCTTTAAAAACTAGTATTTCCATATAATTTATATATGTAATATATAATTTATTTAATTAACTAATTTAATTTAACTATAATCTAATATAATTTAATTAATATATAACTATAATTTTAAAAACTTACTTATTTAACATCCTTATTTTTATATGTGTATAGAATAAAAGAATAAGCATCTGTTTCCAGTATTTCAAAATTTTAATGACTGTTGTGCATGTTCTCTGATGTGGGACTGAACAAACTAACCAAAATGTCAAATCTTTGCTTTTTGTCTGGTTTACATAAAATCAGTATCAGAGAAAGAACACCTGATTGACTCTTGGTGACATCATAGGAATTTCTGGGTGGGTGGTTAGTGCAACAGTCATGGAGAGCAGAGCCCTATGTGAGTGTCATGATATTTAAACATGCCCATTGGGTGACTAATCTTGGACTTGAGCACAGATTGATGGCTACATCCAATGATTGGTATCAGGGAGTAGTACATAAGTTTCTGCAGGCTTGCTTGACTTTATAGCTTATCACAAACATGACAGTGATTTATGTGATTTCATAATATTATAAAACCTTCATAATTATGAATTGTTGGTTAAAATTTGAATCAGCAGTGAACCTGGAAAATAGTAATAATATAGATGCATGAATTAATTATGGATTACTAAATGCAGTTTAGTAGAAAAAATAATTTCAATTTAGGGCCCAGGGAGGAAACAAACTTAAAAGTGGTTTGAAGTTTGGAAACCAAGAGATTGGTTCATTTGCAGTCCCTAATTTTCCTTATGTTTCTCCTACTTTTCTTACAACCTCTGGACTTCATTTAAGACTCATCTGAAGGTTTATATATAGCAGTGGAATTTAATTAGTTCCTTTTCTTCTGAATCATTACTGTAGTGTATGATTCTGTAGAAAGACAGTATACCTTGAGGAGGAATTGATAGATTCTCAACAGAAGCCAATGAGAGGGGTGCCTGGGTGGCTCAGTGGGTTGGGGCCTCTGCCTTCGGCTCAGGTCATGATCTCAGGGTCCTGGGATGGAGCCTCGCATCGGGCTCTCTGCTCAGCAGGGAGCCTGCTTCGCCCCTTCTCTCTGCCTGCCTCCTGCCTCCCTGCCTACTTGTGATCTCTCTCTATCAAATAAATAAATAAAATCTTAAAAAAAAATGAAGCCAATGAGAAAGTTCAGTGTCAATTTAAAATCAAACTTCTTGTGCTTCTGAGAAGTACTATAGTCCCATTGATTCTGATTGCTTCCTGAGTATCTGATTCCCACATATTTTCAATATAGTCCCATATATTTTTCAAAGATCTTAGTCCTGCCAGAATTTTCTCATGGATCTGGTGTCAAATGTTTTTATGTGTAATGTTTTAACATTAACGATTTGTCTGCATATATTATTTGGTTTCTTTGAATGACTGCCAAATAGATGATCCTATCATGGTTATTTGTGAAAATAGAGCTTGAGTGATCCTGATTTCTCACTATTCCATTACTTACGAAGTGTGTACATGTGTTATGTATGTTACATGTTTTATGTGGTACCATGGATCAGAGTTATGTAATAGTAGATGAAATCAGCATTTAGAAATTACTTGCTGAATTTAATTTGGATTGTTCAGATAGGAAAAGCTATGTTGGGAAATTGAAGAAAAGCAAATTTTTCAGATGAGATGTATAATCTTCCCATATTGTTTTGCTATGTAACCTTTTAAAAAATATATTGAGGGGGCTCCTTGCTGGCTTAGTCGAGCATGCAGCTCTGGATCTTGGGGTTGTAAGTTCGAGCCCCACATTGGGTATAGCAATTACTTAAAAATAAAATATTTTTAAAAATTAAAAAAATATTGTGTACTAAAAATTAAGAGAGCTTGTCGGATAAAAATCAAAGTACAACATGACATGACTTTAAGAAGGCACTGAAAACAGTACAATTTTTTGTGGTAAAATAAACGTAAGATTTACCATTTTAAATATTTTAAATGTATGCATGCTTTGGTGGCTTTTAGAACATTCACATTCTTTTTTTTTAATTGAAGTACAACTGTATTTTTTTTAATTGAAGTACAACAATACTGTATGTATGTATAGCATACAGTGTTATATTAGTTTCAGGTGTACAATATAATGATTCTACTATTTTATATATTACTTAGTGTTCATTAAGGTAAGTGTCCTCATAATCCTTTCACCTGTTTCACTGCCTCCCTCCTCCACTTTCCTTCTGGCAACTACCAGTTCTCTATAGGTAAGAGTCTAGTTTTTTGCTCTCTTTTTCCTTTGTTCCTTTGTTTTGTTTCTTTAATTCCACATACAAGTGAAATCATATGGTATTTGTCTTTCTCTGACTGACTTATTTCACTTAGCATTATACCTTCTGGGCTCATCCATGCTGTTGCCAGTGGCAAGATCTCATTCTTTTTTTTTTTTTTTATGGCTGAGTAACATTCCTGAAACATTCACATTTTAAATGTCCATGAGTAACCAACAGTCCAAGTGCCAAATCAAAGGCAAACATAGAAACTAGTCCCTCAGGCAAATACCAGACCTACCAAAACACACAATCCCAAATTTTTGTAGGATAGTCTTCTTACTCTCCACCTTGGTACTAACCAGCCACTCTTGATTAGCAAGAATGGCAAGAATAATTTGGGACCCCCAAAGTGGGGGCAGAGGAAAGGGAGATTTTCAAGGATCAGATGGTATTGTAGAAGATAAGTCCTGTGGGAGGGGTTTAGACACTGTTTTCTTAGTCATACTTTATGAAGGGGAGGCTATAGCAGAGGTATAAAGCCCCTCTTACAATAGCCACCAATCTTGGAAAACTCTGGAATTTTCCTTTTATTTCAGGTAAAGGGTAATTGAGGAAAGTCTTAATGTGTTATGGGGGAAAAGTTTTTTTTTTCCTTAAGGGAGATGTTATGTCTTAGCACACCTGAGGACAAAATTGTATTTTGTGTCTGGAAACTTTTATGTCTCTTTTGAATCTTATGTATTGGTTATCTGTCAATAATCTATAGAATGTTCTGGAACAAAGAAAGACATCATCTACATATTGAATGAGGATTGAATTATAGGGGAAAGCCAAATCCTTCGAATTTGTATTTAAAGTCTGAAAAAAATAGGCAGGGTCTCCTGTAAACCCCCAAGGCATAATAAACCAAATGTATTGTTGATTTTCCCAGGTGAAGGCAAGTAGGTATTGGGAATCAAGGTGGAGGGGTATACTAAAGAAGACAGAACCCAAGTCAACAACAGTGAAGTAATTATTTTCAGGGAATACAGAAGTAAGTATAGTATTAGGATTTGGGATTAAAGGGAACCTATTTTTTTTTACTTTTTACTTTTTTACTATTTTATATATGGCCTAGAGATCTTGAGTTAATTTATCTTTTCCTGTTAGACTTTGCACAGAGAGTGTAAGGGTGTAGGTTCTTTTTCAAGGAGCCCTTAAATAATAGGCCCAAGACTTTCAATTTCTTCAGATGTTGGAGGATATGTAGGTAGCTTAGGGAGGGGCAGTGGAGTCTATTTTCCTTTTAAGGGCTTGGCTTCCCAGTAAATCCTACATCTGTTATCCTAGGACTCAAAGAAACTCAGAAATGTGAGTGAGCATGTTCTGAATATGAGGACTGCCAAGGGCTTGGGGAACTTGTGTGTGTGTGTGTGTGCGCACACAAGTGTGTACACCCATAGGAAACTGGAATGATCTATCACAACATATAGGGAGCAAAGATGAGTGGAAGAGGTTATTTAGATGTCAAGAGTTAGTCCAATGGTAAACATATTATTAACATAACATTCCAAGAAGGCCTCTGCCTAATAGATTAATGGAGGTTTTGGAATTTAACAGAAAGACTATGTTGGTTATTTTGGGATCTGAGAAATAAGAAAAGGGATTTAGAAAGGAGAAAACAATAAGGTAAATTATGTTATTTCCCCTCTGAGATTATTTGGCCCTTCTGAGGGGTTATAGTAGGAAAATCTGAGGCATTGAGGATGGAGTAGGTGAATCCAATGTCTAGGAGAGAAGGGGGCATGGTACCTATTGACTGGGAATATTATATCACACAATGTGTTTAAAGTTATCTGAGGACAGACAAGAGCATATCCCTGGAGGGAAGTCATTAAGATTCTTCAGTTAGTTGACTTACTTTTTTGACAAACTTTATCTCAATGTGCCTTGTAACATCTACAGGTGTCCTGGTCAAGAGGAGGTTTTAGGGAAGTCTAAGTTGGCTCAAAGATCTTAGGATAATTTCCCTCAAGTTGTTTCAGTTGGAGAATCATCAATTTATGTTGTGTAGGCTTAGTTTTATCAGTTTGTGCATTTTCATGGTATTATACTGAAGTATGGCTCTCAGAGGGAGGGGCATTTTGCTAATGAATACCATGTAGAGGAGCCAGGAAGAATCCCACTTGATAATTTTTTCATGAGATCTGCTGGGAGAACAGCAGTCATTCAGCGTGCTGCTCTTTTTCAAGATGGCCCAATCATTTTCCCAGGCTTAGAACATTCCTCTAGATGGAAGCTTGGTACCAAGCTGTCCTCCAGAATGTTTTATGTAAGCCTCATGGTAACTATCAATCAAAAGCCTAGAGTAGATACACAAAAGGTGGAGAATGAAAGCAGATCACTTATGGAAAATCATCAATTCACAAATGAAGATAGCAAGAGAGGAAGAAAGGAACAATGAAACTACAAGATATCCAGAAAACAATAAGATGGCATTAGTAAGTCCTTATCTATCAATAATTACCTTAAATGTAAATGGATTAAATTCTCCAATCTAAAGGCATTGAATGGTTGAATTGACTAAAAAACAAGACCCAACTACATCATGCCTCCAGGAGACTCACTTGAGCTTTAGAGACACACATAAGTTCAAAGTAAAGGGATAGAAAAAGTTATTCCATGCAAATGAAAACAAAAAGAGAGTAGTGGTATCTTAACTTATAATCAGACAAAATAGACTTTAACTTAAAAGCTGTAATAAGAGGCAAAGGTTATTATATAATGATAAAGGGGTCTATTCATCAAAAGAATATAAAAATTGTAAATATATATGTTCATCTAACGTTGGAATACCTAAATATATTAAATAAATACTAATAGATTGAAGGGAGAAATAGACAACAATGCAATAATAGTAAGTGACTTTGATATCCCACTTTCAACAATAGATTATTTAGACAGAAAATCAGTAAGGAAACATTGGAATTGAACTATGTTTATTTATGTATTTTTAAAGAGTTGATTTTTTCTTAAAATTTTATTTATTTGAGAGAGAGAGAGAGAGAAAGCACACAAGGAGAGGGAGAGGAACAAGCAGACTCCATGCTGAACACCAAGCTCAATCCTAGGATCCTGAGATCATGACCTACCCTGAAATCAAGAGTCAGATGCTAACCAAGTGAGCCACTCAGGTGCCCTGACTTGAACTATACTTTAGATCAAATGGAATGAATAGACATATATAAAACATTTCATCCCACAGCAACATATACACATTCTTCTCAAGTGGACATGGAACATTCTCCAGGCTAGATCATATGTTAGGTCTTAAAAAAAGCCTTAGTATATTTAAGAACATTAAAATTATACAGAATATATTTTCTGAACACAGTGATACAAAATTAGAAATCAATAATAAGGGAAATTTGGGTGACATATCAGATAAAGGGTTAGTATCCAAAATCTATAAAGAACTTCTCAAACTCAACACCCAAAGAACAAATAATCCAACCAAGAAATGGGCAGAAGATATGAACAGACATTTCAGTAAAGAGGACATCCAAATGG
>CM052801.1:95514278-95551818 GCA_028533885.1 Nasua narica | reverse complement strand
AGTTTTACTATTAGATGACGGGGTGTAGACCTATTTTTATTGATTTTGAGGGGGCTTCTCTGTGCCTTCTGGATTTTGATGCTTGTTCCCCTCAGCAGATTAGGGAAATTCTCTACAACAATTTGTTCCAATATACCTTCCACCCCTTAAGGAAAGGGTTTTAAAGGTAGAGGGAGTGGAAAAAAGGAATTATTAGCAAAGAATCCATTGTTTTAGGCAAGGTCTCCCTCCTAAGGGGATCAGAAGAGGGCTATCAGCAAATTTCCTAGTGCTGACCAGGAAATTCCCATGTTGACTGGTTTAAGGTTACATTTCTGGGGGAGGTTGAAACTATAATTTAGGTATTAAGCTTGGTTTACTACTTGGGGCCTAAACCTAAATGATGCCATGTGGGGCCTGTGATTTTCTTTTTAACAGCACTGATTGTATACTCATTGTGGTGTAGGAAGTGCAGCTTTCTCCTATGAGGCCTGCAAGGTAATGGCCTGTGGTCAGGCCTGAAAGGTCACACATGGGATTTGGGCCTGGATTGGGACTCCTCAAGACTAATGAATAGAAACAATTTATTCTTATTCAGTATATTCTCTCTGAAACATTCAGGTGATATTGGTAGGGATTAGGCATTATAAGTTGATTTGCCATTTAGACTTGGCTACAGATGACTCTGAATTCACAGGTTATCTGGCACGGCAGATAGCTACATGATTTAATAGGAGCTGTTTTACCATTAATCTTAGGTTCTTCTAGTAGTGACTGAAATTTAATTATCATCCTTATTGCTTTGATTTGTGGCATGTTGGGGAATATATCTATCTACTGGTCAAATTTTGTTGGAAATAATTCCAAGAGATTGTCAGTTCTTCTGTTGTGTACTAGGAGCTTGTTGTGTTCAAAATTGCTTGATATTAGTGTCCTATCAGTGGGAGCTTTGACATTTGTTTTGTTATAGGATAATATTATAATACTGTTTGTTATATTAGGATTTGATGTAGAGTCACTTTTTATTTTTTTAATTTTTTTATTTTTATTTTTATTTTAAAGATTTTATTTATTTATTTGGCAGAGAGAGACACAGCGAGAGAGGGAACACAAGCACAGGGAGTGGGAGAGGGAGAAGCAGGCTTCCTGCCGAGCAGGGAGCCTGATGTGGGGCTCGATCCCAGGACCCTGGAATCGTGACCCAAGCCAAAGGCAGATGCTCAACAACTGAGCCACCTGGGTGCCCCTAGAGTCACTTTTTTAAAAAAGACTTAAAAGATTTTATGAAGAGTCAAATGCTCCACTAACTGAGACAGCTAGGCACCCCTGGAGTCACTTTTAAAAGGGGAAACTAAAAGAGAGGAAGACTATTTCTATTTGTTTTTTAGAATTTGTTCTCGCTTTTCATACACCAGTGAGTATAAATACAAAGTACTCCTGCATTCAATAAAATAATATGCTGTGTAAATATTCTATTCTTGGTACACTTATCCTTACACATATATTATTCCATTTCCAGGAGAGATCCACATTTTAGCAGTATATTTTTATGTTTGTTTAATAAGCCCTCATTTATTGAATCCTAGAATTATAGAACTGGATGAAACCTGAGAGTATGTTTTAACATACTCAGGCCTGTGATTGAATTTTATATCTACCACAATTGTATGGTTTGGGGCTGGTTACCTAACCTGTTACTCATTGTTCTTATCTACAAAATCAAAGCATCATACTAGCACTGTTTGCTCTCCAGCATTATAAATATGTTTCTACATAATAAAACAATTTGAAACAGAAAATCACATAATAAAAATTAGGTGTAATTTCAATGTATATCAAATCATCACATTGTATACTTTATTGTATAATTTTTGTCAGATATATCTCAATAAAGCTGAAAAATAGGTGTAATTTACTTTAAAGAAGGAATGTTTAGTTTGCACAAGGTCACGCTGTAGTCCTATGGCAAAGCAAGAACTATAACCCATGTACCCTGATTCCCACTGTGACAGTGCTAGTAACACATTGTTGGAGTTTCTTGTTTGTAAGAAAATCTCAGAAAAGAGCTATATCTCATGGGTAATGTCTTTTTAAAACTGTTATGGTCCTTATTAGAGGTGGAAGTGGGACCCTCTGGGGGATCACATAGAAGGTGAGAAGAATTTTCAGAGAATAGAAGTCTAAAGAAAGAATAGATTATGCCAATTACAATTTTTGTCATTAATTTTGAATGCAAGATATTTGAGGAGAAATAAATCATTCAAATAAAAATGTTTAAATGCAAGGTTTTGTTTTTTTAAAAAAGATTTATTTATTTATTTGAGAGAGAGAGAGAGAGAGAGAGAATATCTTAAGCAGACTCTGCATTGAGTGCCAAGCCCGACTCAGGGCTCAACCACATGACCATGAGATCATGACCAGGGCCAAAACCAAGAGTCAGACGCTCAACTGACTGAGCCGGTTCACTTTAGTAAATATTTAGGTAGCCTCTAGTAGTTTGAGAAAATGAGGGTTATGCATATCTCCTTACTCTACTCCCCTCATGTCAAGCCTCCTTAGCAAATGATATATTACAAGGAAAAGAAATCCTTGATGAAATTCTGACAAGTGTACTAACTTCTGTAAACAAGTAGGCCGTGAGACAGCCACATCACCTATGTATGTAGCTCAGAGGAAGCCCATTTCTGCCTTTAGGCAGTCTGCTTTCTCCTTGTATAGTGGATATCACTTACTGGTGGATGCAGTGGTACTCACATGGCAAGAGTAGCTGTCTTTATAGTCAGGAAATACAGAATCAGTAGCTCAGCTAGAGAAAGATTAGTTGCCAGGGGTTGAGGTGGTCGATTAAAACAACAAGCCAGAATGAAAGTAACAATTAGCCTTTTTTCACTTACTGTGATAGTGTAAGCAAGAGGCCAGAGAGATAGTGCCATGTATTAGTTTTCTAGTGCTGCTGTAATGAAGTACCACATTCTGGGTGGATTGAACAACAGAAATTTATTGTCTCCCAGTTCCAGAGGCCAGAAGTCTAAGAGCAAGTTGTCACAGTGTTGGTTCCTTCTGAGGGCCATGAGGGAAAGATTTGTTTCATGCCTCTTTCTTCTTGTGGTTTCACAGAAATCCTTGGTGTTATTTGGCTTGTACACACACCAACCTAATCTCTGCGTTCATCCTCACATGACATTCTTCCTGTGTGCATGTCTGTGTCCAAATTTCCACTTTTTACGAAGACATCACTCGTATTGGAATAAGGGCCACCCTACTGACCTCATTTTAACTTGATTATCTCTTAAAGACCCTATCTCCAAATGAGGGCTCATTCTCAGGTACTGAGGGATAGGGCTTCAACATAAGAGTTTTGGGGAACAAAATTCAATCCATAACATGCCAGCTCCCCCAGTCTTTCAGTTTTCCCCATGGGGCAGCACTAAGTAAAGATCAGATGTATTAGCACAGACAGGAGGAATCATCCCACTACTGAAGGAGTCCTGAACAAAAGCCTCCTGCCATTCAGTCAACTCAAAAGGCTTAGGAGAGGGGCACCTGGGTGGCTCAGTCTGTTAAGTGCCTGCTTTCAACTCGGGTCATGATCTCAGGGTCCTGGGATCCAGCCCCATGTCAGGCTCCCTGCTCAGTGGAGAGTCTGCTTCTCTCTCTCCCTCTGCCCCTCCCATCCCTGCTTGTGTTCGTGCTTGTGTGTGTGCCTGTGTGTGTATGCCTTTGTGCATGCGCACACTCTCCTCTCTCTCTCTCTCTCTCAAATCAATCAATCAATCTTTTTTAAAAAAGGATTAGGAGAGGTAGAAGGGAAAGTCTAGTAGTGGAAAAGTCCTGAACTGAGTCAGACTGAAGAAAAATGTCTTAGCAGAGGTGTCTGAGAGAGGCTTCAACCAGGGGCCATTGATACAGAGGTCCTCCAGTAAAGGCATTTAGGCTGGGAATGCCAGGAGGCCTGAGTCCTTGACGGTGACTCCCTCCAGACTGTATACCAATTCTGGTATGGGGAAGGAAGCTTTTTCCCATGAGGCCTGCTAGGTAAATCTCTTTCTGTTTCCTTTTTTTAATGTAAAACTTTTTAAATTGCATATGGATGGCCATGAAGGATCACATATAGGGTTTTGGACTAGAGTCTGACTCCTCACTGTGACCTCCATCACATGGAGAGTTAAAAGACTATCAGTGTCTAGACTTGAGACACTGCTGTGAAGTTATTAAGCAGCTGGGTTCTTAGAACTAGGTATTTACAAAGCAAGTCTAAAAATAACATACAACCTTGGTTATCACAAACATGCTCTTTGTAACATGTTCAGTGTGAACGAAGTAATATTTACTCCAAATCACAAGTTGCGTAGCTTTGCCTCAATTTAAAAAAAATGTCAAAAAAGTTTTTTTTAACAGTTGCTTTTGTAAGAATGTTTTGACTTGCTGAAAATTCCATGTAGTTTGTTCTGTTGAATGTCCCATATTATAAAGAGACCAAGAGATCCCAGTTGATGCTATGGTATCTTGGTTTGCTATCTTGTGATTTAGGTCATTGCTCTGTCCTTTGTTAAGTAAACTCAAATTGAATATCCTTAACAGCATGAGAATACAGGTGATGCTCTGTATTTTATATTATGTTACATGGGGAAACATGGTACCTGACTGTGCTATTATTCATGCTGAGTTTGGCTATATGATAAAAGCCTGATTCCTCCATTGCTTCTCTACTTATGGCTAAAAAGCAATCCATGTGGTGTTCCCTGGCAGCACACAAATGTCCAATGTCCTAATATCCATTCCCTTAGTATCAGTTGAAAACCCTTGCCGATAATCTCATTAGGGATTATATATGGTGATATTCCAATATTGGCTGGTTGTTTTCTGCAAAGTGAAACTTTTCCCCATCAATTTGGGGTACTTTGGTGTGTTAGTTTTCTATTGCTGTGTGATAAATTACCGCACATTTAGTGGTTTAAAACAACACACATTTACTAGTGCACATTTATATATCTTAGAAATCCAAGTGGGCTCAATGGAGTTCTCTGCTTATAAGGCTGAAATATATATAAGTTGATTTCATCTTATAAGGCTGAAATCACTGAATGAGGTGTGCTTTTATATGGAAGCTCTAGAGAAGAATTTCCTTCCATGGTCACTTGTATTGGCAGAATCTAGTTCCTTGCAGTTATAGTCTCAAGTCCCATCTTTCTTGCTACCTGCTAGCTGGAGGCCAACTCTCTGCTCATAGATGTTCCCTGCATCAAGTCATTCTTGTAATTAAAATCTCTCTGACTTCCTCTTCTGACACCATGTGGAGAAAACCTTCTGTTTCAAAAATGTTTGCGTGATAAGATGAATGGGAGTAATCTCTTTGTCATATAAGGTGACATAATTATGGGAGTGATAATCTCATCATATTTACAGGTTCCATCCATTGGGTTCATTCTTAGAATTCTGTCTAGCACACTTGGTTGTCTCAGAACACAGTTTTCACTGGAAAAGCCCAATAAATGTTCAATCCTTCCTTACCTTTAATTACTTCTCAAACTGGCAATTGACCATAACTTGCTAAGCTTGTGTCTCTAGGTCTCCAACCAGTTTTGATTCCTTTGGATCATTTTACAATAACTAGAATGCTAATTCAGTAAAGTTACCCACCATTTCAGCTATCTATTGATATGTAAAACAAAAACTGTTTATTAGTTCTCATGATTCTATAGACTAACTGGGCAGTTCTTCTGCTCCACATAGCATCAACTGGGGTCTCTTGGTCTCTCATTCAACTGTTTTTAGCTGGTGGTTGGGCTGAGATTAGAAGATCCAAGAAGATTTCTTTCATATATCTGGAACCATAGTATTGATAATTAGCTGGAGTTCCTTCATTTTTCCTCCCATGTGACCTCTCTCTCCATAAGGTAACTCATCTCTCAGGCTTTTTCACATGCCTCTCTCTCCTGATAGCAAGGTTAAACAGTGTTTTCCTAAAATTCATGTCCATCTGGAACCTGTGAATATGGCCTTATTCGAAGATAGGATCTTTGCAGATATAATCAAGTTAAGATGAGCTCATACTTGATTAGGGTGGGCCCTAAATCAAATTACTGGTGTTCTTATAAAGAGAAAAAGACACAGCGACACTCAGAGAAGAATACCATGCAAAGACAGAGATTGGACTGATGCAGCTATAAGAGAAGGAATTCCAATGATTGCAGGGAGGTGAGAAGCTAGAAGGAGGCAAGAAAAGGGGTGCCTGGGTGGCTCAGTCGGTTAAGCATCTGACTCTTGATTTCCGCTCAGGTCATGATCTCAGGGTCTTGAGATCAGGTGCTGCATGGGTCTCCATGCTCAGTGTGGAGTCTGCTTGGAATTCTCTCTTCCTTCTCCCTCTGCTCCCCCCCCCCCACCAACCACTGCTCGTGCACTCACATATTATCTCTGTCTCAAATAAATAAAATATTTTTTTAAATTTATTTATTTGACATAGAGTGAAAGAGGGAACACAAGCAGCGGGATTGGGAGAGGGAGAGGGAGAATCAGGCTTCCCTCTGAGCAGGGAGCCCAACGAGCGACTCATTCCCAGGACCCTGGGACCATGATCTGAGCCAAAGGCAGACATTTAACAACTGAGCCACCCAGGCACCCCAAAATAAAATCTTTTTTTAAAAAAAAATGTCTTTTTTTAAAGACATTTTAAAGACACAAATGTGTCTTTTTTAAAGACACAAATGTGTCTTTTTTTAAAAAAAAAGATTTTATTTATTTATTTGACAGATAGAAAGAGATCACAAGTAGGCAGAGAGGCAGGCAGAGAGAGAGAGGGAAGCAGTCTCCCCCCTGAGCAGAGAGCCTGACATGGGGCTTGATCCCAGGACCCTGAGATCATGACCTGAGCCAAAGGCAGAGGCTTAACCTGCTGAGCCACCCAGCCGCCCCCAGAATAAAATCTTTTAAAAAAGAAAGAAGCAAGAAAGTATTCTTCCCTAGAGATTTCAGAGAGAGCATGGCCCTGCTGACACCTTGTTTCTGTGAAAGAATAAATTTCTGTTTTAGGCCAACCAGTTTGTGGTACTTTGTTACAGCAGCCCTGGAAACTAATAAAGCTCCATTAACCAAAGCAAGTTGCATGACCAAGTCCAGAATCAATGTGGGAAAAGGCTATAAAATGGTAGAAGAACCAAGAGGTGTGGTTGATAGACCACCAATGTAACAGTTTACCAGTTTGCCATCTTTCTTCTTGTGATTCATATCCTTCCTGCAAGGCATCTTATCCCATCAAGGTCTTGGGCTTAGGTTTGAGCCTGGAATCTTTTTATTTAAATCTCATCCAGATGCAGATGAAATTCCGTGGTTGCATCCCTCAAATTTAGAAACCTGTGCACACAAACAAGTAGCCTTCCCCCCCCCACACCCAACATACAGTGTCAAGACCAGATCATTATAATCACAATAGACACTGTATTGCCCAAAAGGTATAGAATGGGAGGCAGAAAATACTAAGCATTTACTGACTTATAACAGTTCTGAAATCTAGCTGATCAACTGGTAGCAGTTCCTCTTGCTCTGGAGGCAGGGAATTTTTTAACAGCTATCAAATAAAAAAGCAAATCTGGACTTAGATAAGGGGAGACTATATTTGAAACGATTATTACAAGAAGGGGAAAGGGACTCTTGGGAGAAGGCTTTGACCATGAGATCTGCAAATATCTAAGTGGTCAGGCAGGGAAGGACTGTTCTTTTATAGGAAGGAATAAACAAGTCTAGAAAGAACCAGGTTCAGGGAAGCAGGTGAATATGAGTGGCATGATCAGACAGTAGATCAGAGAATGTTTTACACTGAGGTCAGCCTATTCTCAGAAGGGGCTGTTAAGGTTGTATGTTGGCTCAGACTGTGGGTGGGCCAACATTCAAGGTCCTGGGGAAAGGAGTGAATCTTAACCAAAGTTTGGTTAACACACATTTTATTCCCCTTGATCACTGGACAAAACAGTTCAATGAATTGCTTATGAGGCAAAGGATGGGAACTTGCAGTGTCTCTGTGTAGCCTTGGCCTAGGTAAATAGGGGGGACATTTGTAATCACAGGGCTCAGGTAGCCTTCAATATTGTCACAGTCTATAACATAGAAGAAATATTCCCACTATATCAGGAAATCACTGCTTTCTGGGAATAATAGTTATATTTTATTTTTTCCTTTGCCTATTGTTTTTGATATAAGCCCCATTTAATATCTGAAGATATCTTAATTCCTGCTGTTATTTTCTCTAATACATCCCTGTGTAACGTTATGTTTCTGCCAGGATATTCCTGTGATATTTCATACCTTAGGTTGTATTTTGAATATTTCAGTTTATCATTTATTAAGTAGTAAGTTAGCCTTAGCCAAATCCTGATATTCCTTTGCTGTGTCCATCCAGTTAACTGTAGGGCTGTCTCTGTCCATCCAGAGAGTTGTGTTGACCTTAGAAGTATTTTCAATGACTAATATTCATTTCAAGGTTAATACCTAGTGCTTAGTACACCTTCCATGAAATCCTTATTATAGAACTTTACAGTACTCTGAGTAAAACTGCCCTAAATCGGATAATATCTGTGTTTGTCGGTATAGGTTCCCATAGTTTATAATTTTATATTGTGCTGGAAACAGGACTAATTTAGCATACCAGCTTGAAATAGACCATATTCTGACAGGCATAGTCCGTTGTTAATAAAGTCAGCATAAGTGAATAGACAGTATATGAAAGGTAAGTTCTGAATTTGTTATATAGTACTTTATAGGAGCCTTGGATGTGTACTGGGTCTCAGAACACATCATTGTCCTGTTATTTTTGTTATTAAAATCACAATAAACATCCACAAGGTACTGATTACTATCAAGATCAACTTGGTCATTGTATCACTTGGAGCTGGGTAAAGAAAAAGTATCATGACTTGAAAGGACATCTGTCTATAGTAAAGTTGTATAGCTAGGTATCTTAACTACAGAAACAATATATGTATGTTTATTAATGAGTAGTTTGACTAACTATGAAGTGACCTTCTTATCTCCCCCTCCAGAAAGGGTATTTTCCATGAACTAACCTAGTTTTCTTGCCATAAAGAGTTAGGCTTCAGGTTTGATACTTCTTGCTACATTGGGGACTGGTTTCCATATCCAAGTGGGGTGCTATAAAATGGCAGCAACTCACTCTGACCTTAAGATATCCTTACTACAATGGCATTTTATTAATTGAGAGGAATTCTTCCGGTCTGCAATCAAGAATAAAATGTTACTATGTATTTGTAACTACCAGCTGATTTATTGGTGGTGTACTAAAAATGAAATAATTTGACATACCAGCTTATGAATAAATGAGTAGGCCTTTGGTATTTACTCCATCATGGGAATTATCTTTACCACTTTACCATTATTCAAGAGGAACTGATCAACTGTGATGCATTTTATGTGCCTGGTTCAGATTATCATAAGTGCTTTGCAATGATCACATCTTAAAATGGAGATAAAATGGACCTATACAACTGGAATGAGGTCAAAACTGTTTAATTAATCGGGGGACTCAAGTGTTCATATCATCTTTTTTTTAAGTATAGTAAGGATGAGAAGCCTCAATTTTCTGGCCCATGCCCACTCAAGGTTTTGTATGGACTGGCACAGAAAAGTGTATTTTCTAGGAAGACTTTTCAGAAAATTATCATCAAATCAAGGTAAAGGAAATGGCTCTATTTCCCTTATATTAATCTGCTAGTATCAGCTATGAAATATCACCACCTAGTACATTTAGTGCCCTAGTCATGGAATCTTAGAGTGACTCATAATTATTAGCAAGATATGAACACATATTATTTATTTTATTCTTCAGTAGCTTTATTGAGATATAATTTACAGTCCATAGAATTCATCCATTTTAAGTATACAATTCATTGGCTTTCAGTAAATTTACAGACCTATATAACCATCACTATAAGCCAGTTTTAGAATACTTATATTACTGTAAAAGATTTCTCATGCCCATTTGTAGTCACTCCCTGCCCCACATACCCTCTTCTTCCCCACAGCCCTAGGCAACCACTATTTTCTATCTTTCTAACACTATTTTCTTCCCCATAGCCCTAGGCCATCTATTTTCTATCTGTATGGATTTGTCTATTCTGGGCATTTCATACAAATGGAACAATGTAAATATGTGGCCTTTCATGATTGTCTTCTTAGCATAATGTTTTCAAGGTTCTTCCATAATGTAACATGTATCAGGACATACTACTTTTTATTGCTGAATAATACTCCATTGTATGGACAAACTGCATTTTGTTTATTCATTCATTAGGTGATAGACATTGGGTTGTCTCTACTTTTTGGCTCTTATAAATAATGCTGCTATGAACATTCCTTTAGAAGTTGTTATGTTGACATGTTTTTGTGAGTTTTTTAAATATATTTTTTATTAAGTATTTCAGTTATTGGAAAGGCCACATGTTTGGCCATCTGTATTATGTACATATCTTGGGAATCACTGGTTTAAAACATTTGAGACTCATCTCTGATTAATAAAATTATTGAATGATACTTGGTGATTTATATAAATCATTAGCTGTGTTCCTGTTTTCAAGGACTATAGCTGTAGCCATGAGTATGACAGCTTTTTGAGTTCTGTGAGCCCTTGCAAATCATTGATCCTGAGGGTCGTCTTGGGGGAACCCCTGAGACAGGGTTCAGGTATTATTTCCCAATATCTCATTTAGTTAGCTTGTATAAATGAATCAGGATTTTTTAAAAGCAGCATAATTTAGAGAATAAGGAAGTGTCTCCAATAATCCATTTTTAATACCTTGAGACTACTATTTTGAGGACTTGGCAAACAATATTGCTTTGAAAATGTATGAAACTAATTATTGATGACACACGAGATGGTATAACCATCAGTTTGCTTAGATGAGGCATTCATACGCAACCAGGCCAATGCCCCTACAAAATCAGAGAATGGCTTGGTTGGTCTGGTGCTAATGCAGTGCATCTCAGCTATCACTACACATTAGAATCACTTGGGAAGATTTTAAACTAATGATGTCCAGGCCCCACATCCAGAGATTCTGATTTAATTGTTGCAGGGGTATAGACTGGGGATTAGTATTTTTTCAGGGGTTTGTAATGTGCAGTGAAAATTGAGAACCACTGTAAAGGAAGATATATTGTTTCCTATGCAGTCTGCATCCCTGTGAATAGCTTAATTGTAGCATTATAGAACCATTCCCAGTAATGTATCATCCCGAGGAAAATTCACATCCTGTCATATTGGCTGAGTACAAGATATCTTTAATATTACTGGGGACATTTGTTTTGCATTATAGTAGTTGGGGACTGTCATATGACTTTGTGGAAATTAAGCTCATTTTTTTGCATTCTTTAGCTACTTCTGATAGGGATCTATCTCCCTTGACCTTGCTCTGGGAATCATTATTGTGGCAGCATTAAGTTGTTTATGAATATCTCTCCAGAGTTGTAGTGCTCCCCATTTTGATGTAGTCTCTCATTTGATTCCCTAACATGGTGTACTAATATCTTTTGCCTATTTCCCATTACTACTGGGACAGTTGCTTTTATAATTATCTTTTTAAAGAGATCATGTCATCTTTCCCCTATTCCAGCTGAAGTCAAATAGAATGGGATTTGAAAACTCCATTGTTTATCCATGTTATTTGCATGTTCCCACAATATTTTTGTCATAAAATGTTTCCTGATCTAAATAAAAAGTTTCACAGGCCCATATTTTTTGTGCAGTTTCTCCAAAAGTTTTATATTGGTTCATCTAGTCATTGTGAAGGCGCAAATGAAATTCTAGACTCCAAATGCAAGCGAACAGTAGTAAAACCAAACTGTATATTGGTGCCTTTTTAGAGGTCTTCTTGTCAATCTGCCAGCGCTGTCCAGAAACCAGTCCTCTGGATGCTCTTCCTTGAGAGTTATTCTTAAATCTCTGAGTCAGTTTACCTGCAGGACAGGTGATCCTAATTCTCTTTGATGTACTCCACTCACTTAAAAGGGCAACGGCCACAGAGGCCAATACCTTCCTTGTGAGCCCACATTTTTAACACATCTATGAAAGGATCAGATGCTCGGCATTCCATTGTCTCAACTGTGCTCTTTAAAATTTTAAAGGCCAGTGCTCCATGCAGTACGTGCCCCTCTTGATACTGGGTGTGGTGCATGAACAATCAATCTTGTAACACTGAAAAATTAAAATAAACAAATTTGGAAAAAAAAAATTTTAAAGGCCATATAGCTTTAGTGTCTCTAGTGTAAGACTCCTTCGCCTCACCAGTAGGCTGATACATGACACATTGCATTGGTTTTTATAGTGTGTTCCAAAAGTTACTTTTCCAGGTGGTTTTCCATTAATTATCCAGTCTTTATTTTTATGTTTTTCCAATCTTTTTTCTCAATCTACTTGATAATAAAGTCATTTCAGTAGTCATCAAACACAAATTCATGAACATGTGAACCTCTGCATAGTTGTTTTCTGCATCTTACACTGCCATCAGGACTGTCTAAAAACTCAGCATGATTTGCAGGTTGGTCGGGCTGGCCCTTTACCTATTTTCCCATCTTAAGATGAAGGGCGATAGCTTTTCGTTTATCCCTGTCCCTTGTTAGAGTGGGACTGCTTACTAACCATGAGCAAAAAACATGGTCTCTACCTTCCTCCAGAAAATTCTCCTAGGGCTGCCTACAGTTAGTAAGAGGCTTTTCTTCACTACTTGATAACATGGACACTCCTTGGAGCAGCAGGGGAACAAGTAGCTGACAGGCAATGTATAGTGGCCTAGGGATCTGGTCTGGCTCTTTTCTGAAGCTATTCTTGCAATTTTATTTATTTATTTATCTAGTTATTCATTCATTCATTTATTTATTTATTTGAGGTGGGAGGGGCAGAGAGAATCTTAAGCATGGAGCCTGATGCAGGGCTCGATTTCACAACCCTGAGATCATGACCTGAGCCAAAATCAAGAGTTGGACACTGAACCGACTGAGTCACCCAGGCGCTCCTGTTCTAGCAATTTTAATTGGACATTCGAAACTCATCCCCACATTGGATTGTACCCATGGAATAACTGGAAGCCCTTTTATGGTATTTAAAATGGTTCTGAGGTTTTGAGGGCCTGTCTCATTAAGTCTTTAGTTTCTAATAAACTCAAGGAGGTGAGAAGTATTTGATTTTCTAGGGGGTTATTGGTTGCCTTTGCCCCTTGGAATTTCTTGCGCTGAAGTCTTGCTGACTTTTGGAGGATACCACAGTGGGTTCATTCAACATTGATCCTAACCTCCTCCCTATCTCATAAGGAGTAGAAGGCCAAAAAGTGTATGTTCTAGACTCTCTTGTTTTTTTTTTTTTTAAAGATTTTATTTATTTATTTATTAGGAAAGAGAGAGAGCATGAGAAGGGAGAAGGTCAGAGTGAGAAGCGGACTCCCCATGGAGCTGGGAGCCCGATGTGGGACTCGATCCCGGGACTCCGGGATCACGACCCGAGCCGAAGGCAGTCGCTCAACCAACTGCGCCACCCAGGGGCCCCGACTCTCTTGTTTTTGATAAGATGTAGGATTTTCAGATAAGATCTTAATTAGGAATTCTGTTGAGTGGGAGAGAGGCTGCAGCCAATTGTGCTTCCATTTTGCTGATGCAGATCCAGCAGATGTGGCATGGCTCATAATGGCCTTCAGAATCCTCCAGTCACAGCTAAGGCACAACTGAAGACCACGGTTGCAGCAGCAGCTTGCTGAGCCCTGGATATGGCAAAGGTGGTGTGTGCCTGGATCGGGCAGCTTACAGGATGGCCTCCTATGTCAGCTTCTTGATTCACCATCTTCCTGACTGACCCAGAGATAGCGGTTTCTTTGACAGGTTAGTTTTGTGGTGGTGTTCTGGGAATTAATCCAAGACTCAGTCTAGAGCCTGCTTTTTCAGCTCCCCACAATTTTGTAACACTAAATTTTCTGTGATAGATACCTTTTTGCTTTTAATAGCTAGATGGATTTCTGTTATCTGCCATTTAATTCACTGATACACAGCTGGTCCTTTCTTGACTCTGCAGGGACCATTTCCAGAGTTCCTGATGCCTGGTGATTGATATGTCTGAAGTAAATGCTTGGTCTACTGGGTTGTCACTAATAGTATACTTGACAGCTATTTTAAATTAGTGTAGACGGTTGTTTCTTCCTTACTTTACCCGCTCTCCCCAGCAAAATACTTGATTTTTTTTTTTTGAGGCGTGGGGAGGGGCAGTGAGAGAGGGAGAGAATCTTATTCAGGCTGCATACCCAGCATGGAGTCCGGTGCAGGGCTTGATCTCATGACCCTGAGATCATGACCTGAGCCGAAATCAAGAGTCAGAAGCTTAACCAGCTGAGCCATCCAGGCACCCCAAAGAACTTGCTTTTTAAAGTTGATATAACCCATAGTGCCTGGGTGGCTCAGTTGGTGAAGTGTCTGCCTTTGGCTCAGGTTCTGGGATCCAGCACCACATCGGCATATTGGGCTCCTTGCTCAGTGGAGAGGCTGCTTCTCCCTCTACTCCTGCCTGCTGTTCCCCCTGTTCGTGTGTGTGTGTGCTTTCTCTCTCTCTTTCTCTGTCAAATAAGTAAATAAATAAAATCTTTTAAGTTGATATAACCCTACTGGAGGAAGACAAAAGTATATTACATTCCTTGAAAAATGATGGCAGGTTAATTTACATTCCTTCTCAGTTGGTATATTGATAAACCTAATAGGCAAGTCAATTAGAGCTAAATATTTTTCAGGGGCTTTAACTCATTAGTGTTTTGGATGGTATGGTCAGTATACTCACTGCCTTAATAATTAATGTAAGGTTTTCTTAACATTTGTCCTACAGAATTACATGGAGATATGGTTTAGCAAATCACCCCAATCTCTCAAATGTTTTATATTTGGGGAGATTTTAGCTTGTTTCTCCTCTAAATCATTTTTGTGGATTATTAACTATATATTGTTTTCTTTTTCTTTTTTCCATTTGTAACATTTTATTTTTAGATTTGTGTGGTAAGTACACAAATGTTCAGTTGATCATTATCTCTTGAGTTTCATTGTAATTTTGATAAAATACATATACCATAAAACTTACCATTTTGGGGCACCTGGGTGGCTCAGTTGGTTAAACATCTGACTCTTGATTTCGGCTCAGGTCATGATCTCAGGGTCCTGGGATTGAGCCTCCAGTCGGGGCTGGGGGTGGCTGGGGGGTGGTCCACGCTTAGCAGGAGTCCGCCTGAGAATTCTCTTCCTCTTCCTCTGCCCCCCACCCTTGCATATTCACACACACACACACACACACACACACACACACACACACACTCTCTCTCCCAAATGTTTGAAAAAAACTTACCATCTTAACCATTTATAAGTGCAACAGTTCAGCAGTGTTAAGTATATTCATATTGTTGTGCAACAAATCTCCACAAATATTCTATTTGAAACTCTGTGCTGATTAAACAACTCATTTCCCCATCCTTCAACCCCTGGTAACTGTCGTTCCCCATTTCGTTTCCGTGAATTTGACTCTAGCTAACTCATAACGGGAATCATGGTATTTATCCTTTTGCGAGTGGCTAATTTCACTTAGATATCCTCAAACTTCATACATGTAGCATGTGTCGAAATATCCTCCTTTTCAAGGTTGGATAATACTCCATTGCATGAATAGACCACATTTTGTTTATTCATTCTTCAGTAGTCAGTTGGATTGCTTCTACCATTTGGCTGTTGTGAGTAATGCTTCTATGAACATGGATATGCAAATCTCTTTGAGCTTTGCTTTAAATTATTTGTAATAAATACCCAGAAGTGGGATTTCTGGATCATATGTTAATTCTATTTAATTTTGTTAAGAACTGTCATACTGTTTTCCACAGCAGCTGCATTAAATATATACTTTGAAATAGGTAGTTTGACACATCGCCATTTAGCCTTCTGGCTATAATCATAAAATATTGAACTTTTTTTAGGGTAGTGAAAGGTATTTTAATCTGATAATCATCCATTCCAAATATTCACTCTGAAGTCCTGGCTACTACCAGCTCAATTTGCCTGCTTGGTCACCTTTTTCCAGTTTAATCTTAGGTTTCATTACCAGTGTGTCTGTATTACCCACACCTTTAAACAATACTCTTTCCCAGAGCAATCATCACTTTGGAGCTATTGTTAGTTAATACTAATTCCCTCTATTGACCTTCTGAATCTCACAGGATGATCAGGGGTTACTTCACCCTAGTTTCGTGGATCCCTTACCAACTCTGTAATTTAGCGGGCTGCTACTCTTTCAGCCTGAGCTATTTAGGGACAAGCTCAGCTTGGTTTATTTGGCCTTGAGGGAACTTATCTCCCCTCACTGCCCTCTAAGATTGTTTCATCACTAATTGCCTCTGGAATCTAAGGTTGTTTTCTTGGTACTTCCCTAATTACCTCGTCTAGCTACCTGTAAATTTTATCCTTCAAGACCCAACTTGGGGCACCTGGGTGGCTCAATGGGTTAAAGCCTCTGCCTTCGGCTCAGGCCATGATCTCAAGGTCCTGGGGTCTAGCCCTGGCATCAAGCTCTCTGCTCAGCGGGGTGCCTGCTTCCTCCCCCACCCCCGCCCCAGCCTGCCTTTCTGCCTGCTTGTGATCTCTCTCTCTCTCTGTCAAATAAATAAATAAAATCTTTTTTTTTTTTAAAAAAAGACCCAACTTTGTCGTAAAAATTATCCCTGTTCTCTTCTAGCTAACTTCCTGCCCAATTTCTATAGTTGAGTGATTAAAATGAACCTACTTTCACGTGAGCATTCATCTACTAATTGCAGAGCATCCACTTCCCCTTGTCTAAGCTCCCTGATATGTTAGAGAAGTCCTCTGAGAGGTGTTTTGAGTTCTTTTTCCTTCATTAAAAGCAATTGTTAGAGTATCCTGACTACTGTAGTTCCAGTGGGGTTGGGTACATCTTGATAAACATGTCTGTTCATGGCTAGCTTCATTTTTGGCTTCAATAATGACTTTTTTCTTTTGCCACCTAATGTATTATTTTAGTTGGGAACCCTCTGTTTGACCAGGCTATATATAGGGAGCAGAAGAGGGCTTCTCCATCCTTGAAGGGGACTCTAGGTTCTTTTAAGTATGTTCCAAGTCTTCCTGACTAGGGAGACTTCCAAAACTCCTAATTTTATTAACATAATGTGCCTATTTCTGTAGTGTATAGTAACCAAGCCAGAACTCCTTTTCTTCTCTTTGACAAATTCTTTCTAATGATTAGCAACTTGAGCAGGGTGTAAGCTTTTACTTCCTACCTCTTAAAATCTTAAGGCCAAGCCAAAAACCTCCAGCAGCATGATGATAATTGTCCCCTACGTTAAGTTGGCTTTCTGATCACCATTCTTCCAACTTTTTTAGAATGTAGTACTGTGGACTTATTTAGGAATATCCTACAGGATTCTTTCTTTTCCCTTTTATACAAGATGAAAACTTAGAAATGGCAATAAACTCCTTAATAACTTCCTTAATAATAAACTTAATAATAAACTACCTTAATAACTTCCAAATTTTATCTCTTTTGGAAAGTAATCTTTTTATTCCTTTTGCTCTCTATCTAGGTAAAAACCACCCACTGGGTTGCACCAGGTATTACAAAAACTGACCTAATTTAGCCATTAGAAATTGTTAGGTTCTTCTGGCATTTGTTAATAGCCTTTGGAAATTAGAAATAGCTGGTGCTTTATGTTTGCTTCCCCACAATCTTTCTATCAGGTGGTATGAAAGCAAATCTTAGATCCAATTTTGCCAAAGATAAACTTGTCAACAAAAGCGGGCAGAAACAATTACACTACCTGTTCTTGTAGTTCAGGATAAGTCTTGCTCTCTGCCCTTAGTTGCTCTGCTACTACTTGATGGCTGGATCAGCTAGCTTTGTGGATAGTTCAGGGAGGAGTCTTACATGAAATAAAGTGACACAGAACCAATGGGACTTTAGACCTTAAGAACTGCATCAAAAGTATTAGGCTGCTGGGCTTGCCAGAATCTTAAACTCTGTTCATGCAAGGACAGTGGGACCTAAGCAATGTCCTAACCACCTACGTATCTTGAACATCATTTATTTTTTTTCACCAATGAAAATATCTCTAACATCCTTTATGCTGATTAGCATGCCCTCAGCATATAGATATTTATATCCTTATTGGGAGTGCTTAATAACCTCTAGAGTGCAAATTCCTGATTAGGGTATATCATAAGCTAACTACCACCTTTATAGTGTAGATGACAGTTATATTGGACACATTACAATTTCTGTTACAGAAAATATAAAGCAAGCCATGTAGTTAGATAGTAGTTATATGGAAAGAAAAGAAAAGAAATGAGATTTTTCCTGCATTACAAGGCAAACTTGTCAAGTGCACATAATCTTTATCTTTCCCAGCCTTTCATTCAGTAGTTCTTCTACCACTTGGTGGCTCCCCTTCATCCCTGAAGACTTTCAGTGTTCTCTTGATCTTCCTCCTTCATCAAAACAGGTACTTAAAAAAGGATTTGGTGGGGTGCCTGGTTGGCTCAGTGGGTTAAAGCCTCTGACTTCGGCTCAGGTCATGATCCCAGGGTCCTGGGATCGAGCCCCATATCAGGCTCTCTGCTCAGTGGAGAGCCTGTTTCCCCCTCTCTCTGCCCGCCTCTCTGCCTACTTGTGATCTCTCTCTCTCTGTCATATAAATAAATAAAATCTTAAAAAAAAAAGGATTTGGTGAACTCATACAAAATAAAGGATTAATAATAGAGCAGAGGAGGGCGCCTGAGTGGCTCAGTTGGTTGAGCAACTGCCTTTGGCTCAGGTCATGATCCCGGAGTCCCGGGATCGAGTCCCATATCGGACTCCCGGCTCTGTGGGAAGTCTGCTTCTCCCTCTGACCTTCTCCCCTCTCATTCTCAGTCTCTCGCTCTCTCTAATATATAAATAAAAAAAAATCTTTAAAAAAAATAAAAAAAATAATAATAGAGCAGAGGAGATGGGAACAAATTAAAAGCTCATGTGCTAAGCACCAAGAGTATTTACATGTTTGAAGATGTCTAGGAAGGATAAACAGTTGAACTAAATCCTACCATGTTAAGTTACCATTTACTGAGTGTGCACTATGCATATACTCTGACTCCTATCCTCTTAGTCGATTCAGGCTGCTATAAAAGAGTAACATGGACTGTGTGGCTTATAAACAACAGAAATTTATTTCTCACAGTTCTTGAAGCTGGAAGTTCAAGAGCAAAGTACCAGCACATTTGGTGATCTTCTACTTCCTTGTTCATAAATGGCTATCTTTTCCTTCTGTCTTAACATGACAGAAGGAACAAGGGAGCTCTCTAGGGTCTCTTTATAAGGACAATTATATGACCAAGTAATAACTTATATGATCTGATTACCTCCCCAAGGCACCACCTCCAAATACCAGCACATTGGGGATTAGATTTCAACATGTGAATTTGGGGAGGACACAAATATTGTCTACAGCACATGTTTTACACACACACACACACACACACACACACACACACACATCTGCAGAATCTCATTTAGTATTCACAACTTCCTTGCTAGCCAGGTTGCAGAATTTGTTTTATAGCTTAGGAAACTGAGGCTCAGAGAGGTTAAGTAACTTGCCTAAGGTTTTCTCACTGCCTTCACAGTGAGATTTCCTAGGGCTTGCATTTGAACAGTGAACAAAACCTTAGGACATAGGAATTCATTTCTTGTTGTGATTTTTCAGGCTTTAGTGAACTGGTGGGAAAAGTGATTGTTGCATTAAACAACTGATTTCTTTTGTGGTGGGGGATATCAGTAGGGAGTTTGCAAGAAAAATCATCCATGTGTACTCAATCTCTGTTTTAATAGTTTAATCTGTTGTTCGTTCTTCCCTTACACCATCTTCTTTATACATACACATGCACACACACATTTTTCTTGCATGTTTAACTAATATTACTCTACAAGAGTGTGTGATTAGAATATTATGAGATATTTTCTTTTTATTAATTTTTGCAGAGAATTTGCTAAATTCCCTGTAAAATATAAAGGATATGAATAACTAATATCATTCCCACTGAGATCTTTCAATGTCAGGGTATTCTGTTTGCTCCTTTCCTATAGTCAAATGGTCTTTGAGGTCCTTATGTAAATCTTTATGTCAAAACTGTCAGCCTTTTGTGGTTAAAACTGATTACAAATAAGTTTTATATTGACTTCTACGCGATAATTATCTTGTGTAGGTTATTTATTCACAGCTCTGTATTTCACCTTTTTCCCCTCATTGGTCAATTGGCAAAAATCATCCTCTACCTTATTAAAGTGGTCATATAAGCCATTATTTCATGGTGATAATCACCAATGTAATAGTTATTAATGAAATGTCAGCATTTTGTACCTTAATTAGTGTGATGATTATCATGTGTTATCTCATAAACAGAGCAGTCATGAACTTTGCCTATTGTTTATTACTGTCAGATGTTAAAAAAATTATGGAATAAAAGGTAGAACTTTTATTTAAGATGGTATCATTTGTTTATGCTTTGAAGTCCTGTAGTCCTAACACATATGTAGAATAGATAAGGGATAAATGAAAAAAATTAAAACTATATAGTTGTGATCAGAAATAAGTATCTCTCTCCAAGTGAAGCTGATCCAAGCATCTAGATCTCAAAGTAGGCTGGGGTGTACAGAATTTCTTTTCTCTTGGGGTGAAAGGCATTAAATTACAAGTGTCTCACTTAGTATAAGGGACCAAATCAAGACTCATTGCTTTGTGGAAGTAATAGAAACTACACAAATGAGAATAAGCAGAGGACATTTGTTTTCGGAGCTTGCTATAGCAGGAGAGCCAGCCATCATCACTTGCATTTGGCAGAAATCCAAAGGCAGTCAGGGGAGTGGGAAAGCTTTTTAGTGGAAAAAAACGGAAGGTTTCAGGTATGTTTTCATTGGAGTTTGTTGGCATAGAGAACCTGGAAGTGGGCTAACTAGAATTAGGACATTCTACATAATTGGTTTGGAAAATATATTCAGCTTTTTCTTTTCGGTCCTGTGCATAGACTTTTGATAATGATTTTTAAAAATCCTAGGAAATTAATTCTGCTACCTGAAATAATCATGCTTCTATGAATAATTTTAGGTCTCCTATCATTAATCAATGTGGATTTTGGAACTAGGAAATAAACTTCTTTTATAACTTTAATTGGTCTATCAGTATTTCCTTCCATTAGTAAAAATAAATGTAGCTTAAAAGCAAGTTTTAGAAAGGGAATACAATGGGGAGTCTCTAGTTTTTCTCCAGAATATTAATTTTCATTCTCATGATATTTATACTGAAATATGTTTAGAACAGTAAGGAAAATGACTTACTAGTTATAAAAATTATTAAATGGTAACATTTTTCTGTTTTCTGGAAAATAATCGCAAAATACTTAGTAAAAATATAATGGGCCCCAAGGGTATTTAATGTTGGGAAAGTTTATTTTAGTGGAGAGTGCCACACCTTTTCCTGTAAATATCCTGTAAGACTCTTGGGTCTCCATATGAATTTATCCTGCAGAAGCAGTAGTGACACAGAAATGGCAAGAGCTTATTTGAGTGCACCGATGATGTTTTTTTCCTGCCTTCTGCATGACCTTGATCAGAAGAGGCTAGAGTACTTATTGGAGAGTTGCAATGGTGAGTCTGATAACAAGAATATTAGACACATTACCACAACAATGCTATGATTTTTATTGAACTATTATTTTGAAGTAATAAATGTAGCATCTTGTAAAGCTTTAAATCCATCTAAAAATGAATGCACTGCATCCAGTTCATGGTATTTATCCTGATAAGTAATGCACACTTTCTTTCATTTCAAATGGTTCTCAGCTTTAGGTTTTTGTCTTCAGTTGACAAAGCGAAGTGACAAAGTGTTTCTAACAATTGGCACTTTTAGTTTTCCTCAGATGTTCGCTTCATCATCTTCTACCTTTCATAAGATGATATCAACTATCCATTTTCCTGTTTTATTATTAATGAACCATTGATAAATTTAGATCCTTTGACTACTTGTATTCTTTTTTATTTTTACTAGACCATGTGATTCTCATCATTGCAATTCTGTGACTGGGTCATTTAGCTGAGGCTCCTGTACCTTTATTTTGTAACTTTTGAGAATGTCAATTCCTCAGATTTTTTTTCACCATTCAATTTTGAAAACTGGATTAATTCCTCAGTTTTTACCTACATATTTAAAAGATTTACTCATTTATTTGAGAGAGAGAGAGAGAGAGAGAGTATGCACGTAAGCAGGGAGTGGGGATGGGGTGGGGGGGGAGAGAATCTCGCAGACTCCCTACTGAGGGTGGAGCCTGATGCGGGGCTCAAACCCAGGACTCCGAGATCATGACCTGAGCTGAAATCAAGGGTCAGATGCTTAACCAAGTGAGCCACCCAGGTGCCCCAGTTTTTGCTTATTTTTAAAGACTTTGTGGCATGGAACAATGTGGACCGATCAAATCTCAATCTATAAATCTCAGTCCTACTTGAAATTCATCCTGAAATTTTTGAAAGAAAAAACCTGTAGTAACCAGAACACAAAACAGCAAAGATATATCCTTTTATACCTGTTAACCTTGTAAAAATTAGAAAGCAGCACAATACCAATTATTGACAGAAGTAAATAAGTATGGGACTCCTCAAGCATTGCTGATATGAAGGTAGTTTATTGTAGTCATTCTATAGAGCAATCTGGCATAATTTACTAGGGTCCCCTACTCCTCTGCCATCTTCTTCCCCAATCTGCCATAATATAAAGTAAGTCTATTCTAATATAAAAGTTAAGTTTTTGGATATGTATCCCAAAGTGTTTCCCACACAGGTTATTCAAAGAACATATACAAGGTAGTCCACCTCTATACTTTTTATATTAGTGGGGAATTTGAAGTAGTCTGGATATTTATCAGTGGGAGAATGAATAGGGCCTTGTATCTCTGTATCTTCGAGGCATTGTGTGCAGACTGGCCCCTGGAAGGGTGTAATCCTGGGCAAAGTAGTTCCATGAGACTGAGGGAAATTTTCTATAGGGGAAACAATTATTAACCTTCAGCAATTTATATTCCCAGTAACTGGAAAATGAGTGCCTTGGCTCTGAAGAGGGGATTTAGGTAGAACACTTTAGTATCCATCACACTGTACTTTGAAAACATGACCCAAATGCAAACCACTTCTTATCAGGTCCCTTATTACTGTCCTGTCTTAATCTATCATCATATCTCATTTGGCTTATTGCCATAGCCTTCTTAAGTGGTCTTTCTGCTTACATCCCTATGCCTTTGCCTACATCCTTGCACCTTTGCTATTTCTTCCCCCCACAGTACCTTGAAATATGTAAGCACATGCCATCTTTCAACCCAGAGGTCGTCAATAGCTTCCCACTATACCTTGATCCTTGTTGGTCTGGCCTCTACGTATTTCTCTGGCCTCATCTTCCTACATCTCTTTCTCTTTTTATTCCACTCTAGTTATTTGCTTTTCCTCAAGCATCCTAAGCACACTCACTTACTGTGTTTCTATATGTAGTTTTCTTTTAGCCAGAAATGTTCTTCACAGCATCTCCTTGGTTCACTTTGTTTTCATTCAGACATCTTTCACTCTGCCAGAGACAATCTCAATGACCAACATATATAAAATAGCATTCTCTCATTCCCCCATCTTTTTAACTTGCTTTTTTCCCTTATACAGAACTTATCACCACCTGACATAATCTATTTTTATTGGTTTATTCTCTCTCCAACCGTTAGAATGTAAACTCCATGGGGTCAATAACTTTATCTTGTTCTTGGCTGTGTCTTCATTGCTGGACCAATGGTAGATGCTTGAAAAGTCTTTATGAAAAGAATGAATCAAACTGCACTATGTTAGTTTGCTCTGGCTGCTGTAACAAAGTACTGTAAACTGGGTAGCTTAAACAACAGAAATTTATTGTCTCACAGTTCTGAAAACTAAAGATCTGAGATTAAGGTGTCAGCAGGACTGATTTTTTCTGAGGGCTGTGAGGGGAAATCTTTTCTATGCCTCTCCTAGCTTCTGGTATTTTTCTGGCAATCTTTGGCATTCATTGGTTTGTAAATGGTATTCTCCCTGTGTCTTCACATCATTTTCCTTCTGTTTTTGTCTCTTTCTCTTTACATTTATGCCCTTTTTATAAGGACACCAGTCATTTTGGATTGGGGCCAATCCTACTTCAGTAATACCTCATCTTAATGTATCTAATTATATCTGCAATAACCCTATTTCAAAATAGGTTCAGATTCTGAGATGCTTGGGATTAGGACTTCAGCATGGCATTTTGGGGAGCACAATTCAATCTACAGCACTTACTAACCAAAATCTTCTTAAAATACAGTTGTGAGGGTAAGTACACCTCTGGCTATAAAATACTGGATATGTTTTCGGGTCTTTTTTTTTAAAAAAAGATTTTATTTATTTATTTGACAGAGAGAGAGAAATCACAAGCAGGCAGAGAGGCAGGCAGAGAGAGAGGGGGAAGCAAGCTCCTCGCTGAGGAGAGAGCCTGATGCGGGGCTCAATCCCAGGACCCTGAGATCATGACCTGAGCCGAAGGCAGAGACTTAACCCACTGAGCCACTCAGGCGCCCCTGTTTTCAGGTCTTAAAGTATACATTTGCAGCAGGGTGGAGGCTAGGAGCAGGTACAAGTAGGATTCTAGGAGGATGAAACCCTCTATTTTTTTGACTCCTCTACTTCCAAGAATGAGTCTTTTTATGCTCTTGAGTCCAGGAACTTCCCTACCTACTTCTCTTCCCATAACTACTAACTTTGCAGATGTGATTAAATAAAGGATCTTGAGACAGGAAGATTATCCTGGATTCTCCAGGTAGGCCCTTAATACGACCACATGTATCCTTATAAAAAGTAGGCAGAGGGATATTTGATGAGTGACAGAAGAAGAAAAGGAGATGTGACCATGGAAATAGAAATTGAGTGATGTGGGCACAAAGCCAAAGAGTGTTGGTAGCCAAGAGAAACTGGTAAATATGAGTAGATTCTCCAGTATATCCTCCCAAGGAACATGACCCTGCAAACACCTTGATTCCATTCTAGTGATACTGACTTCAGACTTTTGGTTCCCAGAATTGTGAGAGACTAAAGTTTTGTTGTTTAAACTCATCAATTTTGTGGTAATTTGTTATAACAGGCACAGGAAACTAATATATATGATCGAATAATACCAAATAAGGATGATATCTACCTCAGAGTATCATAGTGAGTATTAAATCAGATAATATATTTAAAAGTTTTTAATAGAACCAGGAATATACTAGATATTTCACACATGGTAACTGTCTTTATAAGGGTAACTGTTTTTATAATAACTGCTATTACTAAAACTGGACCTGATGATTTAGGGACTTTTTTTTAAGAAAGGAATTTGGGTTCTGAAGTAAACAGCATGATTGGGGTTGACTGATCAGGAGGTGAGGGAAAGAAGAGTGGAGTGAAAACTTGGAATTGTGATGGAATTGCTTCTGATTTTAGACTAGAAAGTGGCATCTGTGGTAGTTCATGGCTTTTCCCTCATTCATGATCAGTCCTTTCTTCACAGTCCTGTCCTACTTCAGCCCTGAGCAAGGTAAAGAGGAGAATGAAAAATAGAAGAAATAAGGAAAAAGAGTTTTTCTAGGAAATAGCCCAGTGTATGGAAACATGGAGAATTTTGCATAAAGGCTGCTACTCCTGGGTAGTTAATATATGTAAGGCCATACAGAATTTAGTCACAGTAAGAGTCAGGAGTTAGGGACAGCATATGTTTGTTTGTTTATTTGTTTTCTTGACAAACAAATGTGTCTAGCTGTTGACTAAAACAATTATTTTTGCTGTGCAACCTTTCCCCAGATTCAGTTTATCCACTTTTCATCTTTGGATTCTGTAGTAAACTTATTATATGAATAGTACAAAGGACTTACCATTTTATGGCAAAATTTCTGCTTGCCTATTTTTGTTTGTGGATTAATTGCTATAAAATTATAGCATTCTTTTGTAAAAGCTGGAAATTTGACCCCTGGTTTACCACCAAGGGGGGATCATATTTTCCATAATACCTTCTTTTCAGCAAATAAATACTACTCCAAAACTTATCAGTGATATAAAATACTGTATAGCAAGCTAGTTGCCAAAATTAGAAGTGAATAAATAGCTGAATTAGCAGACTATAATTGTGTCTAATGGAGAGAAGGCTTTTCAGCTTTCTAATAGATTGTTATGGGCCATCCAGTTAGTTAACTCTCTTGTGACCCTTATCCTTCTTCTACCATATTGGGATGGGAGCTCATAGAACAGTACATATCTGAGACAAAATGAGGAAATTGAATTCAAAATAAGATGACATCATGAGATCCAGTGACGTAGAACATTTATAAGACCATTTCTCATATTCCTTGTCTTTCCATATATTAGAATGAGGTCAACAAAATACTGAGCTATAAGTTAGGAGACCTAAATTACTCTCTCCAGATCTGCAGTAAGCTAACTAGGTGACATTAGACAAATTAATTTGCCCCTATCAACCTCAGTTTCCAATTTTAAAATGACATGGTATCCTAAACCATCTCCAGTAGTGCTTTCAGGAGCCAACATTCTATAATTCTGTATTAATTGGATTTTCGGTTTCCTTTCAGAAAAGCACTTTGACTTCTGAAGTGTAAATTGGTGCATACTGGGGCAAAACCAGAATATTCAATGGATTCCAATTTCCCAAGATAACTATTTCTGTATGTCTTCCAAAATTTCATATCCAGCAACCTCCTTCCCTGCTGCCCTGTTGCTTCATTTATACTATAGCATGTGGTCATTGTTGTCTTAGTCAGTTCAGGCTGTTATAACAAATTACCATAGACTAGGTGACTTAAACAACAAACATTTATTTCTTACAATTGTGAATGCTGAAAAATCCAAGATCAGGGTCCTAGCAGATCCAGTGTCTGTTAAGGACTCACCTCCTGGTTTAAAGATGGCTATCTTCTTACTGTATCCTCATATGGTAGAGAGCAAGGAGAGGAATCCTGTGTTTCTTCCTCTTGTATAAGGGCATTAATTCCATCATGGAGGCTCTACCCTCATGACCTAATTACCTTCCAAAAGCCCTACCTCCAAATACCATGACATTAGGGACTAAGCTTCCATATATGAATTTTGTGGGGACATAGACGTTCAGTCTATAGTAGTTGTACTTGGCAGTTAGCCATGGCACAGTCATCGTAGGGCACTCACAGCCTATACCAAGGTGTTCATGATAGAGTCCCTTTCCATACTCTTGGTAATTTCTTACCATAGTAAAATGTATTCTAGAACTAAATAAATCTAACTGGTCTCTCCCAGGATAGATCGTCAACTTAATCACATCTGAGAAGACCCTTTTCCAAGTAAGATAACATCTGTAGGTCAGTGGATATGGAACGGATATCTTTTGGGATCATTTTCCAGACTACTGCAGCAGATGCCCATATTCCTTTTTCTTATCTCTTTCTTAAGTGGTTCTTCTACTTGATATTTCTCTAAGATCCTCTCAGACATGAAGGTCATATGCCAGGCAATATGGTTTGGCAGAATGGTAGACACATCTTTTTTTTTTAAAAAAGATTTTATTTATTTATTAGGAAAGAGAGAGAGTGAGAGAGAGCATGAGAAGGGAGAAGGTCAGAGTGAGAAGCGGACTCCCCATGGAGCTGGGAGCCCAATGTGGGACTCGATCCCGATCCCGGGACTCCGGGATCATGACCTGAGCCGAAGGCAGTCGCTCAACCAACTGCGCCACCCAGGGGCCCCAGAATGGTAGGCACATCTTTTAAAGGGAATGTTTACAGAGAAGGTAGAAACTTCCTATTTGGGAACAGCATTATTTTTGAAGAACTATGTTTTGGAAATAGCATTAGACCTGGCTCTTAAGAGCTGGGATTTGAAAGAACATTTTCTCTCTCTCCTGTGAATTTTATGCATATTAACTTGAAAAAATGTCCTCTCACCTATTTAAGCTTCTTTTTCTGTAAAATTAATTGATCTCCAAGTACATTTCCAGCTTCAGTATTCTTGGATTGCATGTTGATATCAATATGCGACTAGATCTAGATATCTGAAGTTTGGTGAAGAAGTCCAGGTTAGAGATATATACTTATAGTCTTTGGCACATGGAACAGGAGGGGTTAGATACATACAGTTGTTTCTAAAGGCCTCAGACTCCAGATGGTAAGTTGTGTGGAAGATTACTGGTGATTACTGAATGTGCCTAGTGTTATACTTAACGTTGTGAAACAGGAAAGAGAGGCTGTGTAAACTGGAAGCTCTGTTTAGTAAATATTGATGCTTTAAAACCCAAAGAACCCTGCCATGGAACACTCCCCCAAACTGATTATAACTCAGAAGGAGGGAGCATATGCCTATATTTGGTGATAGGAGTTAGAGCTAAAATTGGGGTGCCTGGATGGCTCAGTGGTTTACACATATTCCTTAGGCTCAGGTCATGATCCTGGGGTCCTGAGATGGAGGCCCACATCAGGCTTCCTGCTCAGCCTGGAAGCCTCTCCCTTTCCTCCTTCCTTTCCCCTCCCCTTTCCCTGCTCATGCACGTGCTCCAGCATGCTCTCACTCTCTCTCTCTCTCTCATAAATAAATAAAATCTTAAAAAAAAGGAGTTAGAGCTAAAATAAATGTGACTTTATTCATACATGAAGGAGGATAAAATTTGGACATTTGAGTTATGTTGTAAGGATATAATTGAAGACCTTTTTATTGAACAGAAGAGCTGCATCTGGAGTTCAAAAGGGCTAACCATAGATGAGGTATAATTAATGAAATACAATCCACATTTACTATATTCTTGGTGAAAATTCTGATATTTGAGGATGAAGAGAGAGTTCTACAAGCATCTAAGCAAAAAATCAGGTTATCTATAGATAGAAAAAGTTAAGATATGTGCTTCTTGGGAAAATTTTTTTGAAGAAATAAGCCAACTAAATAAGAAATGATAAACACAGGTTTAAATCCAAATTAATATGTAAATATGGTTATAAAACAATGCAAATATAATGCTTGAAAGAGAACACAGATAATAGAAAAGTAATATAACAATAATATGTAACTGGGACAAAATTTCCAGATTAGAGCAACAGAAACTGGGAAGTGTGAGATCTTGGTGGGGAGGGGGTTGGTGAAAAATGAATGTGCTAATTTCTTCAATTTACCTAGGGAAATCATTAGAAATACCTTATTAATGTTTATAATTAGAGAAATGGAGGCTTACATATGCGTTTCAAAAGCTAAAATAAGAGCTAGTTGAATTAAAAGGTTGCTCTCTACCTTCTAAATTAATTGAGGGGTGGAGAAGACTGGGTCAGGATATAAAATCCAGCTACATGCTGTTTACAAAAGCATACTCCCAAATAAAATGATTATTGAAGATTAAAAGTATAAAGTTGGACATTTAATTCAAAATAAGAGTTACTGGATTTACTATATTGATACCAGATATGACAGACTCATCTGACAAGTGGAAAACATCCATTTTCTCAAGCAACCATAAAATCTTGGCAAAGTTGATCACTTCTTAAGCCACAAAATCAGTAAGTTACAAATATAAATAGTAGAGACTAGATTCTTGTCAGCAAACAATGAAAATGACAAATTTAGAGGCATTCCTAAGGAAATTGAGACAATAAGAAGTCAAAACTCTAATACAGACCATTTATAAAATAATAGTGTTGAGATTAGTACATCTAAGAATCCATGAGATGTGGCCAAAGCTATATCAGTGACTGTTTTAGGAAAGTTCATCAAAGTCATTGGACCTCATAATCTCTACTATCCTATTTCAAGAGCCTAATAAGAATTTTCTTTTTCCTTTGATATTTCTTGCTTGTGCACCAGCTAATGCAGAGATGATCCCATGTCACATCTTGCCTGATTGTTTGTTGCTATAATTGCTCTCTTGAAGCAGATGCCACTGATACTAGTGCAACTGCTCTGTAGGCCTAACTGGCACTACTGAATATGGCGGCTGACAGGAAGCATAATTCTCCTCTGACCCCTCTCCATTCATTAGCTCCTACCTGTTGGATGCTCTCATCTTTATTGGTTGCTTTTGCTACTGTGAACAGCTGCTGTACTGAGAGACAGATTAACCTATGCTGGGAACGTTAGCCCCCCTACCAATCTATTTTCCACACTGCTGCCAGGATGATCTCAATCTAAGCATCTCACTTCCTGGTTTAATGTTCTTCCTTGGTCTTTCATTCCCTGCAGAATAAAATCCAAACCTCTTTACTAAGCATACAGGTTTAACATGTGACTGTATTTTGCATAATTTTCTCTCTCCCTTCTATATCCTGTCTTCATCCCTGCCCCCCCCACCTTATAAAACTCTTTGCTCTAGCTCTGCCAAAGTATTTAAAAAAAAAAGCTCTGCTTGAATAATTGACACTTTAATTATTATGCAGATATTAGCATATTAAGTTATCAGAAATCTGGGGGAAATATTTGTCAGGGACATGACTAAGAGTTAATACCCTGATATAGACAGTTGTTACAAATTAGTAGGGAACACAAGAGAAACCACTGCAGAAAAATAGATTTAAAAAACATGAAAGATAAAACAGATAAGACAGGGACGCCTGGGTGGCTCAGTTGGTTGAGCAGCTGCCTTTGGCTCAGGTCATGATCCCAGCATTGTGGGATCGAGTCCCGCATCGCATCGGGCTCCTTGCTCCGCAGGGAGCCTGCTCCTCTCTCTGCCTCTGCCTGCCTCTCTGCCTGCTTGCGTTCTCTCTCTGTTAAATAAATAAATAAAATCTTAAAAAAAAAACAGATAAGACAACAAATTATTGATAAGCAGCCAGATTATAAAGAAAAATAATTTCGTGAATAAATACAAATTAAAATACTATGTTTCACTTCATTTCAAATAAGAATTTAAAAAATAATAGTAAAGTGCCTTGTTCTAGCAAAATCAGTGTATTAGAATAATTTTCTAACAGTTGAAAGAAAAGTGTCTTGAAGAAGGAGTACCTTTTACTACTATGTGCCAAGGTACTATATTTACTAGTGGCTGCCCTATGCATGGTACTTCCCTTATGCCAGGTAGTAATGTCCTGAAGAACTTTACATGTGTTTATTCCTTTAATCTTCAGAACAAATCCTTTGGTGCAAATACCATAACTTTCTGTATTTTATATTTGAAAAAAATGTGTCCCAGAGAGGTTAAGTGACTTACAAGAGATCAAACCACTAATAAAAGGTGGAGCCAAATTTGGACTCCAACCATGTGACTATAATGTCTTCCCTTTCAACCACTGTGCACTGACTCCTATGTTTGTAGTTTTTGTTTTGTTTTGTTTTGTTTCCCAAATATGTTTATTTTATTTCTTCAGTGTTACAAGATTGATTGTTCATGCACCACACCTGGTGCTCCATGCAATACGTGCCCTTCTCAATACCCACCACCAGGCTCAGCCCCTCCCCTCCAAAACCCTCAGTTTGTTGCTCAGAGTCCACAGTCTGTCGTGGTTCATCACCCCCTCCGATTTCCCCCCATTCACCCTTCCCTTCCTTCTCACAATGCCCTCCATGATTTTCCTTATGCCCCACACGTGAGACCATAAGATAGTTTTTGAGAATGTTTGTGTATGTTTTTATTATATCTCATAGATACAGACAAGTTATATACATTGCCACCATTTATAGAACAATTATATGCCAAAGATTGGGCTAAGCATTTTATAACAATCATATGACGTAGACCTTGTTAATTCTATTATGCATTTAAGGAAAATGAGGCCTAAAGAATTCCTATAACATTTCCATGGTCATTCATATAGCAAGTGGCAAAACCAGGATTTGAATAAGTTTGTGTTATACTCCAAGACTTTGTACTTTTCACTGCTGTGTAATAACTAGTGCAAAAATTTTGACAAATATATAAATATTTGTAATTCTGATCACGTTGCTTCTCTAATCCAACCCTCTGCTACTTACTATACTTGGAATTGAACTGAAACTTAATACTGTGGCCTGCAGAGCCCTTCATGTCCTGGTCCTTGCCTTCTTCTCCATCCTCCTCTCCTGCTACTCTTTTCTTAGCTGTACTCCAGCCCTATGTACCTCCTTGCTCTATTCTAAACATATCAGGTGCATGTCACCTTCAGGACGATGCATGTGCTTTCTCCTTTGCCTTGATTGCTTTTGCCCCAGATATTTGCATGGCTAACTCCACTTCCTTCTGGAATCTGCTCCACTCTTTCTCTGACCCCTATGTCTAAAACTGTGCCCTTCAGCACACTCTGCACTGTTATTTGTCTTTATTCACAGTATGTATCACAACCAGATGTCACGTTGTAAACTTACTTGTTTGTTGTCTGTATTCCTTGTTGGACTATAAATCCTAGGAAGCCAAGACTGCTTTGTTCACTATTATGTCTTTGGAGTCTAGGTTAGAAGTCAGCCTTTTTTTTTCCTTTTCTTTTTTGGGGGAGGGGCAGTTAAAGAGCCTGATATTAAATAATTTAGGCTTTGCAAAGTCGTACAGTCTTTGCCACAATTACTTAACTCTTCCATTGTAGCAAAAGCACAGTCATAGACAATATGTAAGTCAATGAGTATGAAAATGAGAAGGTTGTGTTTCAGTAAAACTTTATTTACAAAAATAGGGGGCAGTTGGGTGGCTCAGTCAGTTAAGCATCTGCCTTTGGCTTGGGTCATGATCCCAAGGTCCTGGGTTCGAGCCCCTTCTCCCTCTTTCTCTGTCCCTCTCCCAGCTCATGCTCTATCTCTGTCTCTCTATCTTTCTCTCCTACTCTCAAAATCTTTAAAAAAACAAAACAAAACAAAATTTTATTTACAAAAATAGGTGGCAGGTTGGATTTGGCATACAGGCCATAGTTTGCCAACCCTTGGTGTAGAATATTAGCTAGTTGGTACTCCATATGTATTTCTCAAATGAATTTATTTGTCTATAATACACACATGTGCACACACACAAATAGGTATGTATACATTTGCATGTGAGTTTGTGTGTGTGTGCACACCCAAAGGATACTGGAAGGAATCAAATAAAAATATCTTAATAGTTATCTCTAGTGGCAGTCTTACGGCTTTTTTTTTAGGATTATGGCTTTTTAAAATTAAAATTTCTTCTATATATTTGCTTTAAATTTTTAATGAATATGCATTAGTGTTTTAGACTTTTTTCTTGAAGTATGATATAAATACAGAAAAATGTACAGTGCATAATTGTACATCTCAAAGAAGTTTTAGAAGTGGAACACACTTGCATAACAAGCACCTAGCTAAGATACAGAAGAATGTCAATATCCTAGAACCTCCTTTCAGTCACATGTGCACACTATCCTGACTTATTTTTTTTTATATTCTTATCTTCATTTATTTGGCACTATCCTGACTTCTAACAGCATGGATTAGTTTGCCTATCTTTGTACTTTACATAACTATGATGATATGGCATGCAGTCTTTTGTGTTTGACTTCTTTTGCTCAACATTATGTCTTTGAGATGTATCCATGCTGAGGTGCGTAGTTGTGGTTCACTCATTCTTGTTGCTCTATAGTATTCCATTGTTTGAATTTATATCATGTGTTGCTCCTAAGACATTTTTTTGTGTTATCCTTTTCATATTTTCCCTTTCGCTCTATCCTATTCAGGAGTCCAGAATCTCTCCCTTGGTAATTCTTAAGTTCAAGTGTTTTTTGTTTTTGTTTATTTTAGAGAGAGAGTGTGTGTGGGGATGGGCATGGGGGAAGCACAAAGGGAGAGGGAAAGAGAGAATCTTAAGCAGGCTTGAGGTGGAGCTCTGTCTCATGACCTTGAGATCATAACCTGAGCCAAAATCAAGAGTCAGATGCTTAACTGACTGAGCCACCCAGGTGCCCCTTAAGTCCAAATGTTTTTATAGGACTACAGACAAACACCCCAAAGTAAATATCTTTCATAAAAGCCTACGTTTATTCAAAAGAACAATGAGGAGAGGCAGGAAGGGAGTGAGGAGAATATGTTTGAGAAGAAAACATCCCCCAAATTTGGGAAAAGAGAGGGACTAAGGCCTGTTAGATCTGGGAGTTGCATGCAACTTAGTTACAGATCCCTAGGGAAATACTTGGAGCAATTAAGGAGACTGGACCCAAGGACCATGTTTTTATCTCAGCATGGGAAGAACATAAAAAGGATCGGGACATAAGAAGGATCACTGTGGGCATAATAATGATGGCAACTGTGGTTTTGCCCATTTTAGAGGCATTGCAGAAGAATCCTGTGTTCTGATTCAGCTCTAAGAAGATAGATGTTCCCAGGAGAGAAGGAAATTAAATTTCTTTTTTTTTTTTAAAGATTTATTTATTTATTTGACAGAGACACAGCGAGAGAGGGAACACAAGCAGAGGGAGTGGGAGAGGGAGAAGCAGGCTTCCAGCCGAGCAGGGAGCCCGATGTGGGGCTCGATCCCAGGACCCTGAGATCATGACCTGAGCCGAAGGTAGCCGCTTAACTACTGAGCCACCCAGGTGCCCCGGAAATTAAATTTCTTAGTAGTATGACAAGATGAGGGATCCAAGTGAGATTTAATTTGATCTAAAAAAAATAATTCTTTTGGTTCCTTTTGTAGATCTTTGTCAAATTTAAATATTTCCTGAGTCTTCTAGAACAATGAATCCATTTTATTTTGAAATTATCTGGTTTATTATTTTTTCATCTTTTTAGTTCATCTTTGAGGTCTTTTTGTTTTTTTATTATTTATTTTTTTCTTTTCCTTATTTTTTTATTATTATTATGTTATGTCACCATATAGTACATCATTAGTTTTTGATGTAGTGTTCCAAGATTCATTGTTTGCATGTAGCACCCAGTGCTCCATGCAATACATGCCCTCCTTAATACCCATCACTAAGCCAACCCGTCTCCCCAACCCCCTCCCCTCTAAAACCCTGAGTTTGTTTCTCAGAGTTCACAGTCTCTCATGGTTTGTCTCCACCTCCAATTTCCCCCCTTCATTTTTCCCTTCCTTCTCCTAATGTCCTCCATGCTATTCCTTATGTTCCACAAGTAAGTGAGACCATATGATAATTGTCTTTGTGTGCTTGACTTCTTTCACTCAGGATAATCTCCTCCAGTCCCATCCATATTGATGCAAAAGTTGCGTATTCATTCTTTCTGATGGCTGAGTAATATTCCATTGTGTATATATGGGCCACATCTTTATTCATTCATCTGTTGAAGGGCATCTCAGCTCTTTCCACGGTTTGGCTATTGTGGACATTGCTGCTATGAACATTGGGTTCATTACAGGGTAAATACCCAGTAGTGCAATTGCCGGGTCATAGGGTAGCTCTATTGTTAATTTTTTGAAATTATCTGCTTTAAAAACCAAGGTCAGTTGTTTAGTTTTCTGGTAGGTATGGGTCCTTTATTTCAGAATAAGAGTATGTAGCATCATGAAGATGTAAAATTCTTTTCTTCTTTGAGGTATAATGTTCTCCCTTGTTTCCTAAGATAAAACATGCAAGGCCAGTGAGATTCCCTCCCCCAACTCTTTCCAGTCTGTCAGTCAGAAATCCTATACAGATACTGGTAATGGTGTGTCAGTCTTAGTTTTTAGGGCTGTTAATTTGTCTTTTTCATATTTTTTCCTTGTTACTTTTCTAGATGACTAGGAGAGGCTGCCTGTTGATTTGTTTGCTAGATATCATTTTGAACTAAACCTAACCTAGATGTCTTGGCTCCTTGCTTTAAGTCTCTCGTGTTACTGTTTCCTTGGAAATAGACCTTTTGTAGCAAAACAGGTGCTCATACCCTCCACATTAGTTAGGTCCTCTTAGACAGTGATAGATTGAAAAAAAATAGAGATGTACTCAGAAGGAATCCTATATCCTCAAATGGTTTAATATTAAACACAAGTAATGGAAATAAATTAGCTAACTATTCAACTCAAGAAACTGAAAATGTAGCAAAAAGATAAATCTAGGGAAGGTACAGAAAATACATGAAATGGAGAATAATGATACAACAATTCTTCAGTAGATTGGTTAATAGAATACAAGAATCATTTTTTAGGAAAAGACTGACTATAAAATCTCTAGTAATTCTAATTAAAAAAAAAAGTGAGAACAACTCCAGGAATAGGAATTAATAAGGTGTCAGATCTCCCAAATTAACTAGAGATTTTATGTAATTCCAATTAAAATTCCAAAAGTACTTTCAAAACTTGACAAAAATGATTTCAAAGTCCTCTAGAAAAATATTCATGTGAAATAGCCAATAAAATAAAAATTTTCACATTTTCATGTGAAAATAGCCAATAAAACAATAAAATTGAATAGTAATAAATGATGACTTATATTAGCAGATATTTAAAAATAACTTAGTAATAAAACAATCCTGAAGGTTTGGTGCTAGAAGAAGAAAGACTGAGAAATGACTTGAAAAGAGTAACCTAAAGAACCAAGTATGTATGAGGGTTTCATCTAGATGAAGGTAGTATTTTTTATTGTTTTGATGGATTATTTCAATGAACTGTCTTGAGGTAACTCTCTACTCATTTGAACTAGCTACATTATGCCAGGATTAGCAAACTCAAGTGCCTTCAGGAGCTAGGCAGATAATATGTACTATGAAATGTTTGAATAAGATGAGGTGAAAAAAATATTAAAAAATTATAGAAAGTCTGGACAGAGATGCCTACGTGTGAGTGAAATATATATTCATAAAAACTATACAAATGGAAACCACCTGACTATGAAAAACACTAGTTTCTAATTAAAGAACATTCTCAGCAAGCACCTCTCACTATAAGATTAAATAAGAATAGGAATTCAGCAAAGAAAATACTCAAAGATGATAAATCATCACAATGAGTTGAACAAGGGAAAAGTAAGTGGACAATATATCTATACTTATATTTGTATCTAGATACATTCCTATCATATTAAGGTACAGAATAACCATGGCTGAAAATCAAATTACTACCAGAGAACAAAAGCTTGTTATAGTCATACAATAAGCAAAAGGACTTTTCGTCATTGGTCAGTCATCATCAGTAACTGGTCAATATCCAGCACTGGTCAATATCCAGCATAATACAAATATGCTGTATTAACACTCATCAAACATGAACAAAACAAAAAAAATCCTCCTTTGAACCTCCACTATTTTTTATAATTTATGGTACTTTATTTTTTAAAAGTTTTTTTATTATGTTCAGTTAGCCATCATAAGTACATCATTAGTTTTTGATGTAGTATTCAATGATTCTTTAGTTGTGTATAACACCCAATGCTCATCACAACTTCTTTTTTTTCCAAATACTTTTATTTTATTTTTTCAGTGTTATAAGATTGTTTTTTCCCCCAAATATGTTTATTTTAATTTTTCAGTATTACAAGATTGATTGTTCATGCACCACACCCAGTGCTCGATGCAATACGTGCCCTTCTCAATACCCACCACCAGGCTCACCCACCCCCCCACCCCCTCCCCTCCAAA
>CM052801.1:95473874-95513778 GCA_028533885.1 Nasua narica | reverse complement strand
TTTAGGGCTCTGAATATATCACGCCAGTCCTTTCTGGCCTGCCAGGTCTCTGTGGATAGGTCTGCTGCCACATTTCTGAGATTTTTAAGAAGATTTTACTTATTTGACAGAGAGAGAGATCACACGTAGGCAGAGGCAGGCAGAGAGAGGGGGAAGCAGGCTCCCCACAGGCTCCCCGTGGAGCAGAGAGCCTGATGTGAGTCTCCATCCCAGGACCCTGAGATCATCACCTGAGCTGAAGGCCAGACTTTAACCCACTGAGCCACCCAGGTGCCCCAATTTGTGAGATTTTTTTGACATGCTGATTTATTTGTGGGTGATTTCTTTTTAATGTTTTCTCCCTTAAGAAAAAAAATTAAGCCAAATGTCCTGTCCATTTCCTCAGTAAATTTGTCAGAACATGGCACCTGGTTCAACTAATCCACTCTTGCCTTTTTGTTACCATGAATTTTCTATGCAGAAAATTTTCACTGTCATTATGAGATTCTTTTGTTCTCAGTTGAATGAAAAATAATTTGCAATTAATTTGACAGTTACAAATGAACATGTTCTCTTTTGTCTAAGAGGTCTGCATAAACACTGCTTTTGAGCAGTATCTACAGTGAAGGAAAATGGAGCATGGCCTTTTAAATTAATGTGCCAAGAGGGATTGAAAACCTGCCATTACCTAGTTGGCATTTTGAAGACACCAGGTATATAGGTGTGCAAGATGTCTTTGTTTATTCTATAACAAGAGTCAGGTAATAGAGTCAATTGGATACTTTTTAAATGTATCCTCTTACACTGATAATGTATATATGATTCTGTGAGGGGTAGTAAGAGTAGTATTTACTATTAAGTTCAGTGTGCTCCAGAGAATCTTGTTACTCCATCAAAAGGCAGAAACTATATCCCTTCTCCTTGAAACTGGGTGGGCTTTTGTGACTGCTCTATCTAATCAAGTATGGCAGGAGTGATACTGTGTGACTTCTGATATTATCCTAAAAGATGATACAACTTCCACCTGGTGCTCACTCACTTCATATTCTCTCCGTCACACTCATTTTCACTTCTCTCTCTCTGGTCACCTTTGGGACACAGCTGCTAGACTGTAAGGAATTCTAGGCCACATGGAGAAACCATCTGTGGGTGTTCCAGCTAACAGACTCCTCTGGGTCCCAGCCAACATCCCATACTAACTGCTAGACTTGTGAGTGAAGGAGCCCGTAAGGCGAATCCAATCCCACTTGTCATCTGATGGCAAGTGTGTGAGAGATCACAGGTGAGAACCATGTAGCTGAACACATTAAATCCTCAGCATTGTGAGAATTAATAATGATGGTTGCAGTTTTTTATACCACTGAGTTTGAAGTGGTTTGTTTTGAAGCACTAGATCACTAGAGCAGACCACCTTGTAAAGTGACTTGCTTATGGTCACATGGCAGTTGGGTTGTCGAACCCCAAGGTTTGCCTGTCATCTTATAAATGTACACCTTTAAAGTTTTGCACCTGTAAGGTATTCTTTGAAGAGAAACCCTGTATGTCCCTGTATGTATGTATGGGTGGATGCTCATAGGAAAATACTCATGGACCTTCATTAACCTTATTCACTGATAATAAATAGCAAGGATTTTAGAAAAACACTTTTGTGGTCTATCCTATAGTATTTCATTCTCATTTTTTGTTGGTGGTGGGTAGGAAGGAGTTGGGGATAGGGCTTGCATTTAAAGAGTAAGCTTTCTTTTTTGTGACAGTTCCAAAGAATCCCATAAAACAGCAAGTTTAGAGCAAAAAAGAGCCCAGATTGTATGTCAGACATATGTATAGATCTAATACTGGCTAGCTATGTAACCTTGAACAAGGCCAAATGAACCAATGCTCACTTTTACAGATAAGTAATCGAAAAGCCAAAGAGATGAACTGACTTTGCCAAGGTCATTTACTAGTTCTAAATTCAAATCAGGTGTTCTCTCAACTGTTATGCTGTCCTACTTGTATAGATTTTTTTTTTCACTAAGGAGAGGAAAAGGAAATTTAAAAAGCATTTATCAATTGCTTACAATGGAGTAAACAAAAGCACCATGTACATATTATCCAATATAATCTTTACAAGGATCCTTTGGAGTTGGTGCTGGTGTTACTAAACCACAGAACAATTGAGTTAGCTGAGGTTCTTGAAGCTAGCTCAAAGTCGTGGCTAACACGTACAAGAGGCAACATTTAGATTTATATTTGAGTCATTATGAATCTATTTATCCTGCCATCAAATCTTTGTACCATATTATTGATTAAATTTATTTTCCTCATGTTCATTTTAAAAATCGGCATCTCTTTCATTTTTTCAAAGTTTTCTCCTCTCTACAACTTAAATTGATGCCAAAAGAATTGGCATTCTTTTCTTTGTATAGTTCTGTTCCTTAATTAAAAATACATCTTAAGTGTCATATCTTTCTAAAAATCCTGAGAAGTTATTTCATTTGAAGTTTCTGAAAAGACAAAATCTTTTTTTTTAAAGATTTTATTTATTTATTAGAGAGAGAGAGACTGAGAATGAGAGGGAGAAGATCAGAGGGAGAAGCAGACTTTCTGCAGAGCCAGGAGTCCGATATGGGACTCAATCCCGGGACTCCGGGATCGTGACCTGAGCCGAAGGCAGTCGCTTAACCAACTGAGCCACCCAGGTGCTCTGAAAAGACAAAATCTTAACTGAAAGATCATTTTCATCCATATTGCTGCTCTGTATTCTTTACCTCCAGCCTTTCTATCTGACTTTGAAGAAAGAATCTAGCTCTGATCAATAAAAGGGCAAAATTCCCCTCTGAGGACCACTCCCCAATGCCTTCATACCTTAGTACCTAATGCCAGATTCATTCTGGCAGACTTCAAGCACAAATTAACCCAATAATGATTTGGGGGGACTGGGCTATGAATTAAACTGACTCCTCCTGTAAAAGCTTGACTGTTGACTATACATCCTGGACATCCAGGAATATGCTTTGCTTTCCATCCATTCCCTTACTTTATGGGAGAGCATATCAAAGACCACCACAGGCATAACTTCTGCACTTAACAAATTGTAATCATGAAAGTACTTTGTGAAATTTGGTGAAAGACATAATGAAGGAATAATGGCTTCCAACTCCATTAAGGGACTTATAAAAGCTCTTGGGTGGTTTAAGTATAAAATGAAATATAACAAAAATTTCACATTGCAAGGTCAATTTATTAGAAAGAACACATGCTTTGAAGAAAGATCTGGTTTTGGTGGGCAGGTAGTTAGATCTTTTTGGAAGTTAGTTTTCTTGTCACATGGGATAACAATATCTATCTTATATGGATTTGATTACAATTAAGAGATAATGGTTTTAAAAGATTTAACATGTACTTGCCAATGTATGATAGGCACTTAATTTCTAGGAAAGAATATTACAAAGATGGGTTAGATTTGAAAACTCCATGAACTGAAATGTTTTTGGTGGTGAATTAGATCAAGTAAATCCTTGAAATGGCAATGTGTAATACAGGAGGGAGTTGAGGAGCCTGTAGACACATGGGAAAAGATTTTCCAATTGAGGGTTTTCTAATACATTTGTAAAGAGAAATGCCATACTCACTAAACAAAGCATGTGCACTTTGTTTGCATTCCACCAGTTCAATACCCATGACATACAGAAATATTAGACAAAATTCCTACTTCTCCCTATATCTAAGTAGTCTTTTTAACAGGACATGTACTGATTTTCTATCTAACTAAATATTGAGTAAATTAGTGTCCAGCAACATGTCAAACTCTTATAGAAACACATAGATAATGAGATTAAATATATCAAAATAAAAATTTTATTATATAGATATGGTTTTTTGAAAAGTCTCTAGGTACTAGAAATTAAGAGAAAATTTTACAGTTTGGTGTTGAATAAGCTGATATTGCCATGGCCCATAATGTTTTAATGTCCCATGTATGCTTTGATAGGAAGATCAGTTTCTAACACAAATGGGAACAAAACATGTGACCCAGAGTCTACAGGAGGAAGAGAAACTACAATTCTTACTTTAAAGCAGAATGCCTTTAAGGGCTGTTTCATCTGACAAGGGAGACTACAACACCTTCCAATAATGCCCTGAGATTATTGTGAGGAAGTTTGCCATGTGAATCTGACCAAGGCCTTTGGTATGGTTCAGCCACCAATCTATTTTTTTAATTGAAGTATAATTAACATATAATGTTATATTAGTTTCAGGTGTATAATATAATGATTCAGCAATTCTGTACTTTAGTGCTCATCACATTAAATGTACTCTTAATTCTCTTTATTTCACCCATCCTCCTACCCAGCTTCCCTCTGGTAACCACAAGTTTGCTCTCTATATTTAAGAGTCTTTTTTAAAAATGATTTTATTTTTGAGAGAGACCACATGCGAGAGAGCACAATCCAGGGGGAGGGGCGGAGGGAGAAGCAGGTTCTCCATTGAGCAGGGAACCCAATGTGGGGCCCGATCTCAGGACCCCAGGATCACAACCTGAGCTGAAACAGATGCTTAACTGACTGAACCACCCAGATGCCCACTGAGAGTCTTTTTTGGTTTGTCTCTTTCTTTTCCTTTTTTTTTTTTTGCTCATTTTTTTGTTTCTTAAATTCCAAATATGAGTGAAATCATATGCTATTTGTCATATGGTATTTGACTTATTTCACTTAGCATTATATCCCCTAGGCATCCACGTTGTTGCATATACAAGAGCACATTCTTTTTTATGCCCAAGTAATATTCCATTATATATATTTAATAGGTTATATATCTAACATATATATGATATGTATATGTCATATATATCACATCTTTTTTATCCATTCATTTATGGATGGCACCTGGGTTGCTTCCGTATCTTGGCTATTATAAATAATGCTGCAATAAACATAGGGGTGCATGTATTTTTCAAATTCATGTTTTTGTTTTCGTTGTGTAAATATCCAGTAGTGGAATAACTGGATATTATGGTATTTCTATTGTTCACTTTTTGAAGACCCTCCATACTGTTTTCTATAGTGGCTGTACCAGTTTGCATTCCCACCAACAGTGCACAAGTGTTCCTTTTTCTCCACATCTTTACCAGCACTTGTTTTTCTTATCTTCTTGATATTAGCCATTCTGACTAGTATAAAGTGATATCTCATTGTAATTTTGATTTGTATTTCTCTGATGATGATTGATGTTGAGCATCTTTTCATGTGTCTGTTGGCCAGCTATATGTCTTTGGAAAAATATCTATTCAGGTCCTCCTCTGCATGTTTTTTAATCAGGATGGGTGGGTTTTGTTGTTGTTGTTTGTTTTTTTCTTTTAGAGAGAGCATATGAGCTGGGGGAGAAGAACAGAGGAAGAGGGAGAGGGAGAGAACCTTAAGTAGGCTCCATGCCCAGCATGAAGCCCATTGTGGGGTTCAGTGTCACAAGTCTGGATCATGACCTGAGCCAAAATCGAGTTGGCAGCTTAACTGACTGAGCCACCCAGGCACCCCAGAGTTGTATAAATTCTTTATTTATTTTGGATATTATCTCCTTACCATATATATCATTTGCAAATATCTTCTCCCATTCAGTAGGTTGCCTTTTTGCTTTGTTGGCGGTTTCCTTTGCTGTTCAGAAACTTTTAATTTTGTGTAGCCCCAAAAGTTTATTTTTACTTTGGTTTCCCTTGCCTGAAGAAACATATCTACAAAAATATTTCTAGGCCTGATGTCAAAGAAATTACTACCCATATTTTCCTCTAGGAGCTTAATGGTTTCCTGTCTCACATTGAGGTCTTTAATTCATTTTGAGTTATTTTTATGTATGGTGTAAGAACGTGGTACAGTTTCATTCTTTTGCATGTACCTGTCCAGTTTTCTCAACACCTTTTGTTGCAGGGACTGTATTTTCCTTATCATATATCCTTGCCTCCTTTGTCTTAGATTAACTGACTATATAAAACAAAAGCTATTATTTTAATTTGTCACACTAACAAATTAAAAGACTAAGAGAGAAAAAAACACGTTATGAGCTCAATATATATAGAAGATGTATCTGATCAAGCATAATGCCCATTCATGATTTTATGTATCTTTTTAAAGTTTTTTTTTATTTTTTTTAAGATTTTATTTGACAGAGAGAGACAGGGAGAGAGGGAACACAAGCCGAGGGACTGGGAGAGGAAGAAACAGGCTTCATGCTAGGCAGGGAGCTGAACACGGGGCTCAATCCCAGGACCCTGGAACCATGACCTGAGCTGAAGGCAGACGCTTAATGACTTAGCCACCTAGTGCCCCTGCCCATTCATGATTAAAACAAAACAAAACAAAACAAAACATAAAACAACTCTTAGTATACCACAGTTAGATTCTCTTAGCCTAATAAAAGGAATCTACTAAAAATTCTATTCAATACTGTAATGGAAGGCTCAACCACTGTAATAAGAGAAGAAAAAATTTTAAGATATAAGAAAAAAGCCGGGCACCTGGGTGGCTGTCAGTTGGGCCTCTGCCTTCGGCTCGGGTCATGATCCCAGGTTCGTGGGATCGAGCCCCACATCAGGTTCCCTGCTCCAAGGGGAGCCAGCTTCTCTCCCTCCCTCTGCCTGCTGCTCTGCCTGTTTATATTCTCTCTCTGTCAAATAAATAAATAAAATATTTTAAAAAAAGATATAAGAAAAAAGAATAAAAAGGAAGAAATAAAATTGCCTTTATTTACACATGATGGTTATTATACAGAAATTTCAGTGACCTCTACCAACTAATAAAACTGATAAAGTAACAATATTTTGGGGTAAACAATTGCTGTGAAGTAGTTTGTAACTTTTCTTTATAACAAAGTAGCAATATCCCACTTGAAATTGTTATAATAAACAGAAGGACCTTATTGGTAATAACCAAAAACTATAAGCACCTAGTAAAAAGATTTAACAAAGTTGTGGAAGATTTTGTGGAGAAAATACAAACATTATTGAAGGTGATTTATTAAGGTTCTCCAGAGAAATAGAAATTATGGTATACATATTAGAAAGAAATTTATTATATGCACTTAGCTCACATGATTATGGAGGCTAATTCCCACTATCTGCAGTCTACAAGCTGAGGTGCAGGAAAGCTGGTAGTATAGTTCCAGTCCAAAGCTAAAGGCCTGGGAACCAGGGTATGCCATAGTGTAAATCCCAGTATGGGTCCAAAAGCTTGAGAACCAGGAGAACTGATGCCTGAGGGCAGGAGAAGATGGAGGTTCCAGCTCAAGCAGAAACAAATTTGCCTTTCCTTCAATTTTTTGTCCTGTCACAATCTCAAGGTATTGGATGATGCCTGTCCACATCAGTGAGGATATTCTTGTTTACTCAGCCTACTAAATCAAATGCTAATCTTTTCCAGAAACATCCTCACGGACACACTTAAGAATATGTTTTACCAGCTATCGAGGCATCATTTAGCCCAGTAAAGTTGACAGAAAAAATTATCACAGGCCACAAGACTTTTTTGTATCAGGGATTGTATTCAGGTGCTCATAACAGGAAACATCAAGGGTGGACTAATTAAAACATGTTTTACTTCTCTCATGTAAAATGAACCATGGAAGAGGTCAATTAGGATTGGTATAGTGACTACATAATGCTCTCAGGGACCCAGGCTTTCTTGAACTTTTCACTTTACCTTAGCATGTGACTTTTATCATCTTTATAATCAAAGGAGGGCTTATTGGTGTCCAGCATAGCATTAAGCATTACAAGCTTGGAGAAGCAGCAATTCTACTTCTAGGTATAGAGAATATCTATTATACATAAAAATTTATTGAGGGATGATTGTGTGCCAAGTACTATTCTGAGTACTTAATGAATTTTCTCACTTACCCTTCACTACAAGTGCATGAGATAGGCACTGTTTTTTTTTTTTTTTTCCAAATACAACAAGTTAGTTTTATTTTTGGAAGTTAAATTTCCTTAGAGGAAACATTTTAAGAAAAATACATTTTTTCAAGCACTATTTTTTTGACTTTTTTATTAACATATAATGTATTATTTGGAGATAGGCACTGTTATTGTTCTCATTTTATAAACAGTGAACCAAGGCAGAAAGAGATTTAATAACTTCCCCAGGTATACATAGCTAATAAGCAAAAGACTTGGGATTGAAACAATCTGGTTTCAGAGTGTGCATTCTTAACTAGCACTATCATATCTTTCATACACAAAAGCTTGATTCAATTTGTTGGTAATAATAACAAAATTATTATTACTCATAAAATTACCTAAAAGTTTTTTAGTATAAAATGGCTGAATAAGTTGTTAGTCATCATATAATAGAATACCACATGCCAGCTAAAATAAAGGATTAAATAGATCTACATGTATTAATACAGATCTTAAAACATAAAATTATGCGATAAAGCAAAAATGTAGAAGGATTCATAATTCTTTGTGTAATTTCCAAAACAAAGTACTTGTAGTTGTGAACACAAACATATTTAATAAATACGAATTTGTGGACAGAAGTGGTATATACTTGCTTTGAAATAGTGGTCACTTCCGGAAGAGTTTAGGGAGTGAAATAATAGGATTAGGGAGGAATATAAAGGGGACTTCAACTAGATTTTTAACATTTTCTTTAAAAATTGGAGGCAAATTGGGCTCCTGGGTGGCTCAGTTGGTTGAGCAACTGCCTTCGGCTCAGGTCATGATCCTGGAGTTCCGGGATCGAGTCCCGCATCAGGCTCCCAGCTCCTCGAGGAGTCTGCTTCTCCCTCTGACCTGCTCTCTCTCACTTTCTCTCTCTCTCTCTCTCTCTCAAATAAAAAATTGGAGGCAAATTCTTAAGAGTCGACAACAAAAAGACTAACAACCTAATTTTAAAAAAGGGACAAAGTACTCGAATAGACATTTCTCCAAAGAAGATCTACACATGGACAACAAGCACATGAAAAGATGTTCAACATCATGAGTCATTAGGGAAATGCAAATCAAAGCCACAGTGCAAATGAAAACCTCTTTATACCAACTAGGATGACATTTTAGGATGTTGGTAAGGATGTAGGGAAATCAGAACCTTCGTGCATTGCTGGTGAGAAGGTAAAATAGTGTGGCCACTGTGAAAAACAATTTGGTGGTTCCTCGAAAGCTAAACATCTATGACCCAGGAAGTCCACTCCTAATGGAAAACAGGGACTCAAATACACGTAGGACAATGAAATGAAATGTGATATATACATACAATGGGATATTATGTCATAAAAAGGAATTAAATTCTGATGCATGCAACAAGCTGGGTGAACCTTGAATATATTATGCCGTGAAAGAAACCAGAACAAAAGATCCAATATTGTATGAGTCCCCTGACATGAGGTACCAAGAATAGGTCATAGGAACAGTAAGTATATTAGATGATACCAGAGCCTTGAGGGCAGGGGAATGGAGAGTGATTACTTAGTGGGTAGACAGTTTCTGTTTGGCATACAAAAGTTTTAGAAATAGAGGGTAATGATGGTTGCACAACATTAATTAGATTGGGAATATAATTCATGCCACTGAACTGTACACTTAAAACTGGTTAAAATGTTACATTTTAAGTTATACTTTACCACATATTTTAAAATCTGACACAAATATGGCAAATATTAACATTTTTATATTTAGTTGATAGACACATGGTTTATTATTTGTATTTTTTTAAATTCTTGAGATATTTCCATGGTGGATTTATTCACAAGAAAAATATATACTGGGGCGCCTGGGTGGCTTAGTCGTTAAGCATCTGCCTTTGGCTCAGGTCATGATCCCAGGGTCCTGGGATCCAGCCCTGCATTGGGCTCTCTGCTCAGCAGGAAGCCTGCTGCTCCCTCTCCCATTTCCCCTGCTTGTGTTCCCTCTCTCCCTTTGTCTTCCTTTGTCAAATAAATAAATGAAATCTTTAAAAAAAGAAAAACATATACTATTGGAGAAAGAAAAAATAACTTGGGAAGGTTTAGGATTTCTGGATATAGGAAATTCATTAATTCACTTGCCAATGATATCACAGTGCATTGCATTAAATATTAAAATTAATGAATTAAAGCAACCCCAATCCACTCAAATGATTTGGAAGCTAAAGTGATGCCTGATTTTTATGTGTGCAGACGTTTTAAATTTATTTGACTGTCAAGTAAAGGGTCATACACCTTGACAATCTCAGCAGTTTAGGGAGAAAGCTGCATTTAAATTTTAAAAGGCAAGCAAAACAGATGTATTACATTTGCACTGTTCCCATTAGAATTGCAGGCTACGAATCAGCAGGAAAGAGTGCTATCCATGCTACTTCCAAGTCTATGTCTAATTGTGTGAAAATTTCTCCTATTTTATGTCCTATCCATATATTCTATAGCAAGAGACCTTTTTTGACATGAATTTACTAAGAGGAGCTTAACTAGTGATTCATTTTCAAGTGTTTGATGTTCTTAAAACAATTGAAGCTTATGTTTCTATGGTAAGGAAAGGAGGGACTTGAAATTAGGTTTTAAGTATGCCATGTTAGTAAGAAATTCTGATCAACTTGTTCCAAGTTGTTTTGTGTACACCAAGAAGATGAGGATAAACTTTCATTTGACTTTGGGGTTTGTTCTTATAAAAGGAAGTCTGTATTTGCCCTTCAAAAGTAATAAACAGAAGTAAGACAAGTAGGTACCTATTACTCTAGAGGAACCTTGTCCAATAAAAAGATAATGTGAACTACTATGCAATTTTAAATTTTCTAATAGTCATATTAAAGGTTTAAAAATGAATGGAAGTAATTTTGTTTTCTTTAACACAATATATCTAAAACATTACCATTACAACACGTAATTAGTTTTTCAAAAAAATTAGTGAGATATTTTGCATTCTTTTTTCTTGGTCTTTGAAGTCTCATGTAAATTTTATACTTAGAGAACATTTCAGTTTGGATTAGCCTCATTTCAAAAGTTTATGGGTGCATGAACAATCAATCTTGTAACACTGAAAAAATCAAATAAACATATTTGGGGGGAAAAACGAGTTTATGGCTACCATATTGGACAGTGCAAGCTAAAGAAAAGGTAATATGGCTTTAAAATGATTTAATAAAAAGTATCTCCAGCCTTGACATGCAAACAGGTCATCAGTGGAAAAGTGCACTCATTTGCATAAAGAGCCCAGACCAACTGGTGGAGGAAGATGTTTAGTCCAGTTCCTGCTCTCTGAAATCCAAATGTTAGGGAGCTCTCTCAGAGTGGACATCAAGTGGCTAAGTTAGGCCTACTTGTAGGTAATTGCAATGTGGCATAGTTTTGCAAAATTAATTTTTGTCAGAGGTGATTTTATTGCAAACTTCAAATGAACTCCATTCCAATTAGTTTGATTAGTTGATTATTTAAGCACAGTATCACAATATCTGGAAGAGGCTGTTGGCAGAGGATGGAGCATGATTTGTCATTTTCTTCTTATTGCTGGGGTATCTCCTAGATAAAGTGTGCATGACTGGAACAACTATGCTGCAGGCATGCATTGTAGATTTGTATGAGGTCTTTCATAATCTTCGAGGTGGCTCATAGAGCAGTCTAGATTAAAAAAAAAAAATGTCCGAGAAACCCTGACAGATGTCAGAGTCCTTTGCCTCTTATTTCATAGTAGAAGCCTTCAGGCCATCACTCAACTTTTCCTTTTTTAATTTACATACCCACATATAAAAATAATGAAGATGATCTTACCTTCTGTTTATATTTAATTTTTATTTTCAAAATTCCTTTCACATGTATTATTTTCCTTTCTACAGACTTTCTGCAAGTTAAAGATAGTGATGATTGTGATCCATCCTTTCTTCCTCAAGACCTTGGACACAGAGACCAGTACAGGTCCCTGAACCCTCCTCTTATCTTGTAATGTGGATGCTACCACTTTTCTCATAGAGTTTTGGGTTTAAATAAGATAACATATTTAGAATGTATTGCATACTGTGTGTGATCATTAGATATTAGATACCCTCAGTAACAGATATTTAAATGAAGAATTTAGCAAACTGTATGGTCATTTTAGACATGACAATCACAATAGCTAAAAAAACCATTTTTCCATATAAAAGCATTGACTCATACAACTAGAAGAATCTGAGATTCAATTTAATAACATGCTTTAGGAGCTATAACATGTCAGGCATCTACAAGAGACAGAAGGCAAAGAGGGGAAGTGGTTTGCTTATGGTCACATGGTTAATATATAATGACAGTGGCACAAAGATACAGGTTTTCTAATAAGTTCAAGCACTTTTGATGACATTACTTCCATCTTTTCTTCCCTTGAACTCTTAACAATTTGTGATTTAGCTAGTGAGTCCACAGAAACAGCATATTGGTGTCAGGCTGGACAGTACATGAGTCAGGCATACTGACACCAACAGTGACAGTTGACATTCTGGGCTTAAGGGAGGAAGCAAAAACACTACATTCTTATAGTCCATGACAGTGTCTCATGTTCACAATGATGACCTTCTAAAAATAGAGTAGAACATATTAAAAAAAAAACCCTCTAAGTCAGAAAGATTCTCATGAAAATGGTTAAAGAAATATGACAGTGGTAAAGATTATTAGAAGACATGTAGCCAAGTTGTTTTCAACAGCTCTTTTTTACAGAGGTGCCTGGGAGGCCACTGACTACAGCTTCAGCTTCCATATAAAGTTTCCTTTGACAAAAGAGTTCCATATATGTGTATATACATGCAATGTATATATGCCTATATGTCATATATATTATGTATGGTATATATGCCACATATCTATCTGTTTACCTATCCATCCATCATCCATCCATCCATCCCAACAGTGATGTGGTTCAGTGACTTTCTGTTGCCCCAAGCCTTCCTCCCTACTCCCCTTTTCGCTGGGACAACTAGACAAGACCATTAGACTAGTTCTTGGGATCTCTAGGCTGGGCTCATGACTCAAGATGGACCAAGGAGATCCCTTATCCTAGGAATTTAAATTCTGCACAGAGATAAAAAGAGATTGAAAGTGGTTGGAAGCAGTACCTTGGAGAGGGAGTTCCTGAGTTCTTTTTGCACTAATCTCTGGGACTACTCTGATTCTCAGCCTTCCCAGGTTTGATTATCTAGCTCTTCCTTTAATTTGATGAATTATCTCAGTATCTTTTCAATAAATCATCATTGCTTAAGTTAGATTTGATTTCTTTTGTTTGCAGCAAACCTGCTTACATGATAGCCTTAGGGGTAAAAGTGATTTGCTCAAAGTCACACAGTGAATGATAAAAACTTGATAAGATCAGTCTCCTGATCACAAATCTGGTCTCTAGCTAGATGCATACCACCCCCTCACCTTGCTTCTAAGGTGCAACTCCCCATTCCATAATGATTCTGAATGAATGAGGCATCACTCTATCAGGCCAACACAAAACTGAGAGTTTAAATGAAACAAGGACTATTCAGCCCTTGAGCATGAAACATACCAATGTGTAATGTATGTTCTTTGTATAGTACTTTCTCTTCCAGACTTGCTTGAAGATGAAAATGTCCAGAAAAAGAAAAGATTGCTCTCCTTCTTTTGGCACACTAAACCTGACAGTATCTTCCTACACAAGGACATGATTAGCTATGATTCAGCTCTGTAGCAGTTAGGATTGTATAGGCTTTGCTGTGATGACAAACAAATCTTGAAATCTCAGTAGTTTAATACATAGAAGTATTCTCATTTGCACATGAAACAGACCACCACTTCTCTGCTTACTCTGCAGACTGGTTCTCTTTCAAGGGTGCCTCTGAGAGCCCCCCCTTTTTAAGATTTATTAGAGAGAGAGAGAGAGAGAAAGAGAGCATGAGCTGGAGGGACAGAAAGAGGGGAGAGGGAGACAGTGGTTTTTTTTTTTATGTTCAGTTAGCCAGCATATAGTACATCATTAGTTTTTGATGTAGTGTTCAATGATTTATTAGTTGTGTATAACACCCAGTGCTCATCACAACACATGCCCTTTTTAATACCCATCACCTGGTTACCCCTTCCCCCTCCCCCATCCCTTCTGAGACCCTCAGTTCATTTCCTGGGGTCCATAAGGGAGACAGAATCTTTTTTATTATTATGTAATGTTAGTCACCATACAGAATGTCATTAGTTCTTGATGTAGTGTTCCAAGATTCATTGTTTGCGATAACACCCAGTGCTCCATGCAATACGTGCCCCCCTTTTTTTTTAAATACATGCCCTTTTTAATACCCATCACTGGCTAACCCATCCCCCCACCCACCTCCCCTCTGAAACCCTCAGTTTGTTTCCTGGAGTCCATAATCTCTCATGGTTCGTCTACCCCTCTTATTTCCCCCAGGGAGACAGAATCTTCAGCAGGCTCCACACTGAGCACAGAGCCTGATGTGGGGTTCCATCTCATGACTCTGAGATCATGACCTGAGCTATGACTGAGTCAGACGCCTAACTTACTGCACCACCCAGGCGCCCCAAGCTCGGTTGTTTCCATATTGTGACTCTGCCATCTCAACAGGAGGCCTCTGTGATCACCGTGAAAGTTAAAATTCAGGAAGGGCTTTTCACTTCTGCAATTCAAAGGAGGCAGTGTACTTTACTTGTGCAGAAAGTGGTTTACCTAGTGTATTTGATGCCTGCACTGAATAATTTTGTCATGTATTCCTTCTCTAACAAAATTGTTTCCATAATGATCATGGCATAAAGTGAATAATAAAAATGACCAAAGTCAGTGAAAATTTTCTTTGTGATTTTTCATATCAAGCCAATAAAAATAAAAAGTAAAATATATTAGTGCAAAAAAGAAAGTAATGGATTCATACTTCGTATTTATATAAAAGTGGTTTTTGAAAAGAGGGAGAAATTGCAACCACATATTGGCATGACCCACTAATAAATAATAACTAAAAAATAAGATTACAGCTTCTGACTTTAAGAGTTTTACACATTTGTCAATGATTCATCAAATCAATCTCATATTCATGTTTACTCATAGTTGATTAAAAATACATTTATTAGGTTCAGTTTTAACTTTTTTCAATATGCAATGACAGATTTACACATAATTAGAAAACATCTTAAACATAAGGATAAATTTGGTAGAGACTTAATCTAGTTTCACAATAAATTCCAGAAATTACAATTCTATCCATGTATTTGTTTCTTTGGAATTGATTCCAGTGGCCTTTGTGTATTTCTGTAGTCAAAAAAAAATTTTAATCACAAATCAAAATATTAAGTATTGACATAGAATGACATTGGTGGTAACAAACTCTAGGCCTTTGTCTTCACAGTCAATGTGCTGGCATGGTTTATTTTGTATTCGCTGCTTAAACACAAGAATATGTAGTGCCAGAGGAGTTGGAGACAGAAAGTGTGCTCTAAGGATCTCAAGTGATTTCAAACTCTGACAACCTCTTAAAAGGAACTTATATAGCTGAATCTGTGTGTTAGGGCTGACTGTATACATGGCAATTCTCCAAATTAACTTCTGTGTAAAATATAATGTTTCTTCAAGAATAATTAACAAAGTGCTAATTTGAGTCTAAGATACATACTATTAAGACACAATAGTACTCACAGTAATTATTTCCAACTTTAAGAATACCAACATATTTTTTTCAGGGAGGAATGATATGTTACTGACAGTGTTTAGAGTTGCCAGAATGATGTGAAAATAGGTTGGTTTTAAATTCTCTACAGACCATGCATCCTTATTATATGCACCTTGGTGGATTCCTTCCACCTCCATAGTCTTGATGCACCACTGGCCCATAGACCATTGACCAGAACAAGTTACTTGGCCCTCCTCAACTGCAAGGGGTCTGGGAAGTACCAGGGAACATACTGATTTTCAGTGCTATGCCTGGGTCAACCAGCTCTGTGACCTAGATGTGGAAGGAAATTTCCAATCAAGGGGTATGTGTGTGTACTCAGAAACAGCCCAGGCATCTGAGGTTTAGACTCTCTTGGGTTTGGCAGATCATGAGGATAGATACACATACTTTAATGGACAAGTTTTTCAAATAAAGCTGTAGGATTTTTTTTTTTTCAGATTCGGGAAGAACATTACAAAACTATAGCTTTGAATCCAAGGGATTAATTCTCTGATTACTTTCAGGGCCTCTTTCTATTCTCAGAATTTAGTGCTACCTTTTGGGGATTGATCGTACTCCAGATAAGCTGCATCCCGTCATCTGGAACAGATAAAATTGGGAAAATATGCAATAATGCAGTGTTTTCAAAATGTGCTTGCTAATAATCACTCGTTAACTACATAAATTATCAGACCTTTCCCCCAGGAAATTCTACTTCAGTAGTTCTAAGTTTGGGCTCAGGACTCTGAATAAGCACATTAGGTGATTCTTATTTTCAGGCAGTTTTCGATAGGAGTTGTAAGAGTAGTTATAAGAGTACATTCTATATAGTCAAGCAAACCTGGGTTTGGCTGTTTAATGTTTGAGTTTCCCTGAGTTTGAAGAGAGAACAATTTTCAGCTGTCTAGTCCCGACAAGGCAGGCCCAAAACTCTTCAACCAGAATTGGACATGATAGGCAAAGTGTACTAAGTAACAGAACAAATTTTTTTAAGTGTTTGTGGGGCTAGGAGGATAGAGACCTATAAGGCAGAAGTTTTCAACACGACTGAGGACCAGATGTATTGTAGTTGAAAGGAATTTTCCAGGTGCTTTTAATATGCATTTCAGTACTTCTAAAATGTTGGTTGCACATGGAATTACCTGGGTAGTTTAAAAACTGATGCCTAGGCCCTACCTCAAGGAGTTCTAATTTAATTGCTCTTAGGTGTAGCCCAGACACTGGATTATTTTTAAGTTCCCAAAGTGATTTTAATATTCATCCACAATTTAATCCTACTCCCCTAGATTGAAATTCTGTGATCTATGACCTACACCTGGCCAGGTCATGATAGGCATTTTTTCTATAAGTAGATAAGCACGCCATTGATAAATTGGAGCAGCAGGAAGTATAATCAAAGTTTCACTTGAAACCAGGGTAGACTTGCAGCAAGTTGTGGTGACTTAGGATTGCATAGAATTTAAGTCTATATTCCAGACTCTGAAAAATTCTTGGAGTAAAGGACTTTGAAAAATATCTCGTATGTAGAAGACAATGTGAAATAAGTGAATGACAGTAGAATCGGACTCCTAGAGTCACTGAAATATTTGATAGTGAACAGAAGAGGGCGCTCTGACACGAAAATCATATTGCATCGCAGGCCCAACCGAGGTGTGAAGTGGGGGGTTGGCATGAGAACAAGGCAAAAGCCCACTTTGTAAAATCAGGTTTAATACTCAAGATGATTTGGATGCAGGTAATAGAAGACCCAACTAAAAGAAACTTAATAAGAGAATATTAATCAATCTCAACTGGAATTTTGGGGTAGGCTCTTTCAGGTTAATCCAGCTGAATGATATCAAGAGTCTAGATTGGCTTTTCTAGTCTGTGATTCTTTTTGCTCTTCCTTCATGCTCACAAGAGGCCTGCCACAGTTCTCAGCATTCTCTCTTTGCACGGTCGCATACAAAACGAGGAAGAAAGGAGAAATTGAATCTGAACTGTTCTATCCTCAGAAAAATTCAGTAAAAAAAAAATTTTCTAGAACCTACCCCCCCGCAGCCCCAGCAGACTTTCCTTATGTTTCACTAGCTAGAACTGAGTCGTATGCCAACGTCTACATTAATCACTATCAAAAAGATATGGAGCAACGTTGTTGTCTTAGATCATGTTTCATTGCCTGGGACCTGTACATTGCCCTTACAAATCTTTGCTAAAGGAAGAGGGGTGAATATCAGAGGGACTTGCCCAACCTGGCTAATTTTAGGTTAAGCTAAAAAAGATCAGGATGTAACCTTGTTTGTATTTTTCCTGTGTGGGAACAGTTTGGTCTTGGAATCTGGATTACTTTGCCCAAGAGATGACTGAGGTGGTATTGGCAAAGAGCCAAACTAGTTATTATAGTGTTGGGTACTGAGTTTTATATAAGCTGGCAAAACTGCTAACTAGAGGTCACAGTGCAAGTGTATTATGAACAAAGAGTGTTAAAAGACACTTCCTCGTATACACAGAGACTTCATAGGAAAGTGTTCAGCCAGGTCCAGCTTTATTTTAATGGATACTAGTTAAAGGCTTGTTGGGCTGGAAAGATGCAGAGATGTGTTCATTCTCTCTCTCTCTCTCTCTCTCTCATGCACACACACACTCAGAGGCACGCACAGTTTTGGAGGGGAGTTAGTCTTGTACTTATCAACATGTGTAGGAATATGTTGGAGTCAAACAATTATGTGATCCTTGTTCTTCTCTGTATGAATTTCATGTGGCTCTGAATACCCTATCTGTGTGAGTAAAGTCAAGGGAAGACTGTATCTAGTCTGAGGAAACATGGTACCCAGCCTGAAGTGGGTTATTGTACATATTTGAAGAAAGGAATGGAAATCATACACTGATTTTACATTTCTGAGCTTACTCTCAGTAGCAACATTAACACACTGCATATTTCATTATAAGTATCTTCTAGTAAGTTTCTGGATAGATCTGATAGATGACTACTGTCTGACATTGCTTTTTTGCTGAATTTGTTGAGAGCTATAAAATGACACCCTCTCAAATGAAATGTAAGTGAATTCTGGTGACTTTAAAATTTTAGAGAGGTTGTAGTTTTGTTGAAGCTTATCATTTCACAGAGTAGATTTAAATACACAGGAAATTACCTCTTCTATATTTCACCCATGGAACACTAGTTCCACCTAATATTTCCTTAAAAATTGTTTCATGCTTTATGATTCCATAGTTTTAATGATTCCATGGTTTAAATAGAAAATTATGTGTTCAGTACCCTTTCTTCATATTGTCAACATATGCTAAAACCTTTGAAAGGTCTTAAAACAGAGAAAGTTGCTTTCATTATTTCAGTGTTTCCCAAACATATTTAAGAACAGAGTATATTTTTTCTTGTGATATACCATGAAGCAGGCTTTCTTAACATGTTTGATAGATGCTACACTGCTTGATATTTAGAAAAATAGGAAAACATTTTAAGAAACCGCCAATCCAAAAGTTAGTCTTAGAGACGTTAAGGTACCAAAACAAGCAAAGGACCAGAGGCAGGGCACAAGAGAAAATGTTTGAAATAATAGAAATTAGTTCAATGAAGGTTTTGACATCCTTGCTATGAAGGGGAAAGTGAGGCAGTAAAGGGAAGCAAAGGTCAAGAAGGGTTTTAATTGTTAGGTTAAAGAGTTTGGATTTTATAATGAAGCATTAGTTATTGAAGTTTTTGAAACATGAGGATGCCTTCTATATTTCAAGAAGCTAACTCTCATCAGTATGCTGTCTGCATCAGTGGAATAAGGCTCACTGAGAAGATAATAGCGTTGGACAAGATGAGAGATTATGGATATGATTTTAGGCAATGACAATGGGCTGAAGAGGAAGGGCCACTTAAAAGAGTTATTGGAGAAGTAGAATCAGCAAACCCTGATGATCAATTATACGTGGAATGTACGTGGAGTTGCTGAGGATGCCTTTGATGTTTCCTCTGCGGTTAAGTGGGAGAATGGCAGTATTATTAATTAATGAGGGGACCCAAAATATACTGGATATAGACCAATAATATTCCCAGCTCAAATCCTTCATGGCTATAGACTAAAATCTGTCCCCCTTGCTCACTACACTCCAGCTATAGTGATCTTTTGGCTTTTACTTGGCTCCAACCACATTCACACCTCAGAGCCATTGCATTAACTACCATCTTTCTTCTTGGAATGCTCTTCTCCTAGACTTCTTGTGGCTTCTTCTATCCTTTTGTTAGAAAGTAGACAAGAGAGAAAGTATCTCCAGACCGAGAAGCCACTTTGAGACCAAAAAACAACACAAGTCCTTCCATACCATTTACAGAGTTTTATTTGGGGTAACTTACTGATGGGGGATCAGGTTTTATAGAGCCAGGGGCATTGTGAGGTCAAAGGATGGTTATTTAAAGTGTGCCACTTTAGGGAAGACTAAAGCAAGCCTTCCCACATTCCAGTCATGGTACACATTAACCTTCAAGGAGCCTGGAACACGTAGCCGTGACGGAGGTCTTTTTGTGGGCATGAACAAGATGAAGGGACAAATGTGGAGTCGATGTTGTCAGCACTTCTGTATTCTCCTTCAGGCTTCTGCTTAAATATTATTTAATTAATGGGAATGTCTATACTATAATATTTCACAAAGAATTGTGATGTTGACTACCTTTTTTCTCATTTGCTAAAAATTTTTTTCAGGAATAGGTTTTTTGTTTTGTTTTGTTTTTTAAAAATATTTTTTATTTATTAGAGAGAGAGAGAGAAAGAGAGAGATCACAAGTAGGCAGAGAGGCAGGCAGAGAGAGGGGGAAGCAGGCTCCCTGCTGAGCTGAGAGCCCCATGCGGGGCTCGATCCCAGGACCCTGAGATCATGACCTGAGCCAAAGGCAGAGACTTTAACCCACTGAGCCACCCAGGCGCCCCAGGAATAGGTTTTTAATTTTACCCAAAATATTTTCTCTGTTATTAAGTTTTTCTCATCTTTTAAAATTTTCTATGGGGACAATGTCAGTGACATGGCTGAATTAAGACATCTTTCATCATACCCCCACCTCAGCATCAACAATTTTGCATCTATCCACAGACAAAAGTGCCTCGGTGGGAAGAGTGGGATTCAGCACATACACCAAGGGATCTGGGAGGAACCTTGCCCACCTGTGAATTGCGTTATAAGCATACAGACCTCAGTTTTGGCTGTGAACCCTGTAGTGGCCCAAGAACTAACTCCAGTTCCTCTCAGCCACCATCTGGGAACTCCTGGAGAATGCTTTCTCAGGCAGTCACCCTCAGACAAGACAGACTTTGTGGGAGTACATGTTTCCATTGGAAAAGTTCTAACACACCAATAGAGGGAAAAAATGTATGAGTTAGGACCCATTGAAGAGGGTAAGAGAACCACTTTGCTTTATCCACATTATCCCCTCCCTTCAAGGTGGCACAGCTCAGTGCCAAGTAAAATCTTCTTGACCCATGGTTTTTCCTGCTTGGGAAAGTGAGAATGTGAGTGAGTACCTGCCTTCCCCAGCTGTATGGGACATTGCCAAAGAGGCCTATTTCTGTCTCCCACCATCTAGCATACTGATTCACGAGCTGTACAACTGGGGGGTAGGAGGAGGCTGGAAGAACAGCAAATGCAACTCGTGAAAAGCATTATAGGGATATGGATCCTGCTGTGTTTTGGACTCCATCAAGAACCCTCTTTCCCCCATTAAGAGTATAGAATGGTAGATTCCAGGGACTAGAGGTGTAGGGGAATTGGGGAGATGCTGGTCAAAGGGTACAAACTTCTAGTTACAAGATGAATAAGTTCTGGGGATCTAATGTATACAATGGTGATTATAGTTAACAATACTGTATTATATATTTGAAAGTTACTAAAAGAATTTATATTTAATGGGTATGGAGTTTCAGTTTTATAAGATGAAAAAGTTTTAGAGATCTGTTTTCATAACAATATGAATATACTTAATACCACTCATCTGTATATCTAAAAATGGTTAATATTGCTATTTTTTTACCACATTAAAAAAATTTCCTAGTGATGTAATTATGTTAATAAATTTCAGATATTATGATCCTTGCTTTTCAGGGATTTAAAAAATGTTATTCAAATCAAAACACAGTGATCTATCACCTCACACCTGTTAGTATGGTTATTATATAAAAACACAATAGATGACAAATGTTGGTGAGAAATTGGAGCAATTTTATGTTGCTGGTGGGAATACAAAATGGTATAGCCACTATGGACAAGAGTATAGAACAGTATAGAGGCACCTGGGTGGATCAGTCAGTGAAGCCTCTGCCTTCAGCTCTGGTCATGATCCCAGGATACTGGGATTGAGCCCCATGTGAGCTCCCTGCTCAGTGGAGAACCTGCTTCTCCCTCTCCCTCTGCTTCTGCCCCTGCCCCTCCCCCTGCTGTGCTCTCTCTCTCTCTCTCAAATAAGTAAATAAAATCTTAAAGAATATAGAACAGTATAGAAATTAAAAGTAGATCAAAAATATATGAGGGGCGCCTGGGTGGCTATGTGGGTTAAGGCCTCTGCCTTTGGCTCAGGTCATGATCTCAGGGTCCTGGGATCGAGCCCCGCATTGAGCTCTTTGCTCAGCGGGTAGCCTGCTTCTCCCTCTCTCTCTGCCTACTTGTGATCTCTCTCTCTGTCAAATAAACAAACAAACAAACAAATAGATAAATAAATAAAATATTTTTAAAAGATTAAAACTATAACTACCATATTATCCAATAATCTCATTTCTGGGTATTTATCCAAAAGAATTGAAATCAAGATTTCAAAGAACTATGTGTACTCACATGTTCATTGCAGCATTATTCATAAAAGCTAAGCTATGGAAGCAATTTAAATGTTCATTGATGAATGAATTTGCACACAATGGAATATTATTCAGCACTGAAAAAGGAAATCCTGCCATTTGCAATAATGTAGATGGACCTGCAAAACATTTTATTAGTTGAAACAAGCCAGATACTGAAGGACAAATACTGCATAATTTTACTTGCACGAGGTGTCTAAAGTGATCACACTCTTGAAAAAGCCAGGGGCTGGGGTGAGAGGGAAATGAGGAGTTGCTGTTCTACAGGTATAAAGTTTCAGTTAGACAAAAATGAATACGTTCTAGAAATCTGCTGTAGAACATTTTACTTAATAGTTAGCAACACTGTATTGTGCACTTAAAACTTTAAGAGGGTAGGTCTCATATTAAGTGTTCTTACCACAATTAATAAAACCTATTATTGAATATGTTATATATACTGCTAGATTTGTTTTGTCATTGTATTACATTGTTTTACCTCGTATTTCACATATATATATACATTGTTTTACCTGGTATTTCATATATATACATAATATATTTATATATAAATTTATATTTATTATAAATTTATAAAATTATAAATTATATTTATATTTATATATATTTATATATAAATACATTATATATAAATATATTATAGATGTATATTTTATATATGTATACACACGTATGTATACATATATGCATATACATATGTATACATATATACATGTGTGTATGTATGTATATATATAATATATATAATATATGTATACATATATATATGAAATAACAGGTATAAATATATATATATGAAATACCAGGTATTTAGATATAGATTATATATATTCACATAGATATATATATTTCATATTCATATAGATATATATGACATTGTAGATGATCATATATCAGTCTATTATATATGATATATATATATCAGTTTATATCTTTGGTATCATCTTTCTCATGTCTGGGTATCAGAGTAATGCTTGCATTAGAGGCTGCTTTGAGGAGCTTTCCTTTATATGTGTTGGAACGTTTTATATAGTATGGAATTACATTTTCTTTAAAAGTGTAGGGCAGGGTGCCTGGGTAGCTCAATTGGTTAAGTGATGGCCTTTAGCTTAGGTCCTGATCCTGGAGTGCCAGGATGAGTCCTGCATCAGGCTCCCTGCTCAGCAGGCAGTTTGCTTCTCCTTCTGACCCTCTCCCCTCTCATGCTCTCTCTCTCTCAAATAAATAAAATCTTTTTTAAAAAAACACAGTAATTAAAAGTGTAGAGCAGGGTTTCTCAACTTTGTCACTATTGACATTTTGGGCTGGATACTTCTCTGTTGTGGAGATCTGTCCTGTGCTCTGAGGATGTTAAGCAGCATCCCTGGTCTCTACCCACTAAATATTGGTAGGTCCCCTGCCCCTCAACTATTAAAAAACCACAATGTCTCCAGACCTTGCCAGATGTCCTCGGGGTGGAGTGGGGGGCAACTCCTCCATATACACACTCAACAGTTGAGAATCATTGGTATAAAGGAACTCTACCACTAAATGTTTGGGCCTGGAGCCTTTTAAGGGGCTTTGAGATTATTTCCTATCCCTTTCATGATTATTATCATGATTATTAATTATTAATGTTTATTTATTATTAATTAATCATTATATAGCATGCAATAGAATTATCAGAATAAATAAATATTTAATATTAATCATTGATAATTATTAATTAATCATGATTATTATGAATATTTCATGATCCAACCCTTTCAAAGTTTTTTATTTCTTGTGCCAATTTTGGTATATTTGATATTCTCAAATACCCATTTATTTTATTAACATAATCTTTCCTGTTTCCATTTTTTTGTTTTTGAATTTTAATTTGTTTTCATTACCTTTGCCAGAGGTTTGTCTGTATCATTGTCTTTTTTTATTTACTTTCACAAAGTCACTTCCTATTTCTTACCAAGTACTAGATACTTTGCCAAATGGATCAAACAAGTTCCCTACCATAATAAATCTCAGAGCTAATTGTAGGATACATATTTGCAAACCTCTAGTTATAGTATAATAATAGCATAGATTGGATCCTATGAAAAGACAAGAATGGTAACTAAATAATAACTCTAGGGTCAGGGAAGCTGGAGATGAGTCCTGAAAGATTTGAAGCAAAATAGTCTTAGATGCAACTATGTGGCGCTGGTTAAGAATGTTCTAGAAATTCTATGAAAGGATAGCTGAGTATGGGAAGATGTTGGAGATAGGCTAGGTTTTGGACAGATGTGTGAGTGGTGGAGGTAATTTCAGGTGAGGAAAACTGCAGATGTAAAGCTTTAAATGAAAACTTTAAAAAATTAAAGTATCTCTTTATATTTGAAAGAAAAAAATGCTTTTGAAAATCTCTAGAATGAGTGACAGGAATATGTGTGTGCTGTATGAAAATCAGGAGGCTAAAGTAGTTAGAGGGCAAAAACATCAAAGTCCACTTTCAATCATACTTATTCATTATATGTCTGCACATATCATACACTTCCCAACTCTCCTTGTCCTTTTATAACTTGTCCTTTTTTTGAAGTCCTACATCATTTACATAACTGGAAGGATTTTTCTGATGCCTGAGGAAAGTTGGTCTAATGTGAAAGAAAGTGTTCCACACCCGTTAGCATTAGTGTTATGGTCATTGTACATACACTTTCCAAATGACTTCTATGAGGAATGGCACTATTCCCTTTGGACCCATCTGATTCCTGGCGTGATTCATAGTCCTATCAGGCAGTGTGTACCAATGAGAGGGTGAGTCAAGGTCAGGAGCACTGATGAGAAAAAGGTTGGCGCGATAATGTTTGTAAAATGAACCTGAGCTGAGGGTTTGGCTTCTTTTTACCTCTATAAATTTGAATGACCTGGGTTTTGATCTGCAAATTTGTAAATTGCTTTTCAAGTCATCTTTTATACTGTTGTCTCCAAAATTATAATGCGACTTGTTTACTTTGACCTTGTGTTCATGTCACTAAACAGAACAGTTGAATGGTATTATACCTTACTGAGGGGCAAGCATACCAACCTTGCTGGGGAATCCCATGTGGCATTAAGGAGGTAGGCAGAAACAGTGGCTCTAATCAAACTTTTACTAGGGGAATCTCTGATGAAGTTATCAAAGACCTGTGCCAAGAGCTAAAAGTACTTGGTATACCATTTGGCTATTTTTAGAATGTGATCTATATGCAGTTAGTTAGTGTGGAGTGGGGTGGTACTCTCATTGGCTAGCAGTTCTTTGTGTTCATTTTAAGCATATTTATGTTTACTTTTGAATATCATTTTCCTTCTGTATGCCTTTTCTCCCACAGTCCTGTCAGTGGGCCTTTATTTATTCTTCAGGCTATCATCCCAGTCATTTATGCTGGGAGACTGAATCTTTTCTCCTAGGTAGAGTTTGTCATCCCTTTTTTGTGACCCAACTGTCCTGTATCATTGAACTTAGCATACTTTGTAACATGTTGTAACATGTTTCTTTACATACTCATTTCTCCTTGTAACTAATTTACTCTTTGAAGGGAGGAACTCTGGTGGTAAGTGCCTAGCATGGTTACTATGAAGTGTTTTGGGAAGTGAATTGAGTTTTGCTCCCTCTGCCTATGTACTTGACTTCTATACAACTGTAACATGTTCAGTCTTCAATGGTAATGGAAAAGTTTCCTTTGACTTGGTGTAAAGACCCCATCTGTGATGCCAAATACTTTATAATAGAACCTAATGAATTATATTATATTTTTCTTTTCTACCTCTGTTTCTTAAGATCTTTTGAGTACAGAGATTGTGCCAGGTTTATCTCTATATCCCCCAGATCCTAGTGTCTACTTGGTTTATAATATATTCCCCAATTTTAGTTGGATGGATGGATGGATGGATAGGTGGATGGGTAGATGATAATTGGAAATAACATGATGAAACAATGACTTAGAATTACAATATCTGGATGTAATTCCCAGTTCTATCCATTATTAAGTGTTTGCTTTTGAGCAAATTATTTCACTGTTTGAAGTCTCGGTTTCTCAGTTATAAAGTAGAAACAATAATCCTTATTCTGCCTTCCTCAGTGGGTTAGTATGAAGAAAAAGATCAAAATAAAATAATAGCTGTGATATTTTAAAAATACTTTTAATGCTCTGTGCAAAGTTATGGGTGATTAAAAAAGAAAAGCAAGTCAAAGAAAGACCCAACTTTATCATTTCTATGTAAAGCTAGAATAGTCTTTTTTATAAGATTTAAAAATTCTTTTGATAGTGGGACACAACGCACTGATGCTGGGATAGATGAAAGGCAGAATTCTTTACTTACAGCTCTGAATGAGAGAAGATTGCCAGGCAGGGCCACACAGCAGGTTGCGTTTGGGGATAGGGTAACAGCAAGCTTGGAGCTGTAAAAGGTAGCTTATGTATCAGGAGTGGGGTGGGGTTAGCTAGGTTTTGTGGGCTCCCCATGGATTGATTAATTTGAATAAATTCTTGGACTCCTGGGGACTTTTCCTAGTTGTCTGGTACCTGGCTCCTGGGGTGGTTAGGGCAGGTACATAGGGGCCCAGAGTGTGAGAGTCTGGTAAGGGAAGTAGTTGAGATATGGACTTAATTAGCTATTTAAGAAGGGGAACTGGCCTCTAGCCAGGGCCTCAAAACTGGGTTAAGACAGCCTTTAAAAAATATATTAAAGTCTAAGGATTTCTAATGTGCATTTTTTATTTATCACATCTACATGAGAAATGTTTTTCCCATAGAGACTCCTGGTTTCCATCTAAATCAGTGGGTAATATAGATAGTGAGGGCAGTGGTGGGGGTGCTGTCTTCTAAACATGTCTAATTCTCACCTCTCTTTCACTCAAGCTTCCTGATAAAACTGAAGCATTATACACATACTCCAGACTTTGGATTTTAATCTTCCACTTTCAAAATTTGTTTATTAGTTTTCTGGTCATATGATACCAAAAATGCAAGGTTGTTGCAAAGATTGAAGATTATATATACATATGTATATATCTATTTATATCTATATATCTATATAATACCTATCACTGAGATTTAAATTATTTGGTAATCCCTAATGAATAAATGGATCTAGGCAACATTTAACAATAGGTGCTGAAATATTACAAAATGAAACAACCTGAGAGGATATACCCCCAGATAGTAGTACACAAAGCTCCTATAAAATCATCTTGTGAAAGAAATACCAATAAACAAGAAATACAGAAGACAGAACATATTAACGAAAATCAAATGGATGAAATCAGCAAAACCCAGACAGTAGAAAGTTCTTCAGGGAAAATGTGTTAGTTTTCCATGGCTATTATAACAAATATCTAGATAATTGTAGCTCTAAAAAAGCAGAAATTTATTCTCTCAGAGTTCTGGAGGCCATAAATTTTAATTAAGTGTCATTGGGATGAAATCAGGATGTCAGCAGGGCCACATTCTCCCCAAAGGTTCTAGAAGAGAATCTGTTCCTTGTCTCTTCCAGCTTCTGGGGTTGCCAGCATTCCTTGGTTTGTGGCCACATCACTTCAATCTCTGTGTCTCTAGTCATATTAGATTCTTTTTGGTGTGTGCGTAAAACCTCTCTCTACCTCTCACTTGTAAGGACTTTTTTGATTGCATTTAGGGATTGCCCAGGTAATCTAGGATAATCTCTCTTTTATAAGATCCTTAATTTAACAATATCTGCACCCCCCCTTTGCCTTTTAAGCTTATGTTCTAGGTTTCCACAGATTAGGATGTACATATCTTTGAGAGGAGGTATTTTTCAGCCTACCACAGAAAACAATCCAGTTTTCTATTAAAAAAAGAGAGAAAGAATAGAAAGGCAAACTATAGATTATAAGAGATTTAAGATCTATGCAAACCAATCTGAATATATGGAACTTGTTGATCCTGATTCAAACAAACACACTATAAAAAATAGAAGACAGCTAAGGAGTTTGAATACCAAGTGATATTTCATGATGATAAGGAATTATTACTTTTTTTCTGGGTGATAGTGGTACAGTGGTAATTTTTAATGAGAGAATCCTTATTTTCTGGAAATATAGGATGGAATAGTTAATTACAAATGAAACAATATTATATTTCCATAAAAGCAAGATTTAATAAAAATTTATTACAAAGCTTGGAAAGTGGTAACAACTAAATAATAGTAGCTGCTATTATGAGAATTACAATTCAGTTTTGAAATTAATGAGACCAATATTTCAGTGGAAAGAATTCTATTTTACTAATTGGGTTTTTATATGTATTTGATATTGATATTTATTTTATTTATATTATATCTTCTCTATAAATTAGACATTTATTCATCACTAGTCAAATAGCAATTATTCACATGTATATATACATACACACCTGCATATATACATGTATATTAAAATATATAACATAAATATATAATATATATCAAAATATATAATATATATATTAAAATATATATTAGTCATGGTTTGCCAGAGAAACAGAGCCATATGTGTGTAGGTATGTGTTTTGTCTGTGTGTATAATATTTTATTTTATTTTATTTTTTTATTTTTTTTAAGATTTTATTTATTTATTAGAGAGAGATTGAGAATGAGAGGGGAGAAGGTCAGAGGGAGAAGCAGACTTCCCGCAGAGCCGGGAGTCCGATATGGGACTCGATCCTGGGACTCCGGGATCATGACCTGAGCCGAAGGCAGTCGCCCAACCAACTGAGCCACCCAGGCGCCCTAATATTTTATTATAATGTATTGGGTCACATGGTTTTGGAGGTTGAGAAGCCCTAAGATCTGCAGTTGGCAAGCTGGAGACCTAGGAACGCTGGAGGTATAGTTACAGTCTGAGACCAAAGGAATGAGAACCAGGAGAGTCAATGGCATAGTTCTTGTCCAAAACTCAGCAGGCTTGAGACCCAGGAAGAAACAATTTTTCAGTTCACTTTGAAAGGCAGGAAAAAAGCCAATGTCCCAGCTCAAATCACTGAGGCGGGAGAAGTTCTTTCTTACTTAGCCTTTTTGTTCTATTCATGTCTTCAATTGACTGAATGAGGACCACTCATATTAGGGAGGACAATGCTTTACTCAGTCTCCCAATTTAAATGTTCACCTCATCTGAAAAGATTCTCACAGAAATACTCTGAAAGTTTGACCAAATATCTAAGTACCATGTGGTCCACAAGTTGACACATATTTGTGTATATATGCATGTATTTTATACACATACACACATAATTTTTCTGACTTGATGTCTGTTTCAGGTCAAATTCCCCTGGGAACCAGACTTAGACTAAGACTAAAGCACTGATTTTTGTGGATTCCACATGGTTAGCTGCTGTAGTCTCAGTGTGAGACCCTCTCTGGGACTAGCCCTTGGCTAAAGGGAATCACTTTGTCCACACTTATGTCCAGTTCCTAAGGGCAGAGTATATGCAATGAGTAGTCAATGTGGGAATAAAAGTCTTGTGTCAGTTACATACTATTCTGAAGGGTCATCTTGGCTGTTCTACTTGTCTATTTACTATCATAATTGGGTAAAGTAGCAAAAGACACATCATTGGATTACCTGGGTGCCAAGCATATTCTTCTCTGCCCCCATTATTTAACAGCAGCCCTATCTCATACTGATTATCAGGGTCAATTACCCCTATTGTGATGCTGAGTCCTTGTTGTACCTGTTGCTCTCGTAGCATGAAAGACTTGAAGAAACTGTGCAGCAGTCATAAGTTTTAAGTTTAGTAGTAGTGTTACTGTTACCTTGGTGAAAGCATTTCTTATATGGGAACCAAAACCCCTAGAACCAGAGTATAGAAATTTCAGGGATGGGAAGCACAAATTTCTTATGTGGGTCACAGGAAGTAATTATTAGCAGAGCCATTCCCATTATCACCCATTGTTTCCTAGACTCATCAATTCTACCTTTTGGTAACACAGCACCATATACTGGCCAAGTGATTTTGTGTCATCTCTAAGCTCTAGTTTCAGCTATGCTTTTGAAAAGTTATTCCATGGGCCATAACATACATCCTAACAAATTTAAAAAAGAATAGAAATTATACAATATCTACTCTCTGACAACAATGGAATTAAACTAGAAATCAATAATAAGAGAACAACTGGAATATCATCAAATATGTGGAGATTAATCAAACACATCTGAATAATATCTAGGTCAAAGAAATTAAAGAAAAATTTAAAATATTTTGAATTAAAATGAAGACCCAGTTTTTTAAAAGACTTATTCACTTATTCAAGAGAGAGTTGTTAGGGGAGAGGGAAGAGGGCGAGGGAGAGAAAGAATCTCAAGCAGACTCTCCACTGAGTGCAGAGCCTGACATGGAGATCAGTCCCACCACCCTGAGTTCACGACCTGAGCCAAAACCAAGAGTTGGATGCTCAATTGACTGTGCCACTCAGGCGCCCCTAAAATAAAGACACAATTTATCAAAATTTGTGGGATGCAGTGAGAGCAGTTCTTAGAGGGAAATTTGTAGTGTTGACTGCATATATTAAAGAGAAGAAAGATCTAAAATCAATAATCTAAATTTCCACCTTAGGAAACTAGAAAAAGAGCAAATTAAATCCAAAGTGAGAGAAAGGAAAGAAATAAAAGCTCTGCAAATCCAAGAGTAAATGACAATTATATAAAGTACACACACAACTAGAAGTTTTATAATTGAAGTCTCATGTTCTTATTAGGCATTTCTTGAAACTATCATAAGTACAAGATTAAGTATAGATAGTCAAGGTAGTGAAAATATTACAATAATGAAAAATTTAAAACCCCTTTATTATGCTAAAAAGCACAAGAAAATTGAAGAACAGAATGATTTTTGTTTATGTAACTGATTTCTTATCTCTGAACTCAATAAGAGCCTGGTCTGAAGCACTCCTCTACCAAAATTTCAAGTTGAAGTTAATGACAACTATTTATTGAGTTCCTATATATATCTGGCACTATGTCTTATGCTTTATATGTATTCTGTGTTAAACAACAACTTTATTGAGTTGCTATGGCTATTTTCCTCATTGTGCAAATTAGAGGATCTAGAATCTTTTATCTCAGCAGGCCATAGAAACAAGAATATTATTTCAGCAAAGCATCTGCTAGGCTTATGAAAAAGGCACTGCAGATTTTACTGTTGTGTTTAATCATTTATGAATCTCAGTTTAACTTCTATATCTTGCTGGAGAAAGGAGAGACAGTGGACTCCTCAGTTAAAAAAAAGAATTAGAGCAACAATCAATAAAATTGGAAACAGGCAATTAATAGAGAAAAATCAATGAAACCAAATGCTGGATCTTTGTAAAGATCAATAAAATCGATAAGCCTCTAGCCAGACTACAAAAAAAAGATAATACAGATTACTAATATCAGAAATGAAAGAGAAGACATTACTATAGAAACCATGGAAATTAAAAGGATAATAAAGGAATACTGTGAACAACTCAGTGCTCACAAATTTGATAACCAGACGAAATGGATCAATTCCTTGAATTGATCTGTGAAAACTCATAGTGGAAGAAATAGGCAATCCGAATAGGCCAATATCTCTTAAAGTAATTGAATCAATAATCAATAACCTTCTAAAAGCGAAAGCATTGCACCCTTCTAGTCTTATTGGTGAATCATAAGACAGTTAAAGAAGAAATTATACACTTACCTATAGTCTCTTTCAGAGGATAGAAGCAAAGGGAATACTTCTTAACTCATTCTATGAGGCCAGTGATACGCTAATAACAAAACCAGATAGAGACATTAAAAGAAAACTACACACTAATACCTCCCATGAACATGGATTTAAAAATCCTCAATGAAATATTAGCAAATCAAAATTTTTAAAGTATATAAATAGAATTATACTACATGACAAAATGAGATTTATTCCAAGTATGCAAGGCTGGTTCAAATGTTTAAAATCAAATAAAGTAATCCATCACATCAACAGGCTAAGAAAGAAAAATCACATGATTCTATCAATAAATGCAGAGAAAGCATTTGACAAAATCTAACACTCATTCAGGATAAAAACTCTCAGAAAATTAGGAATAGAGGGGAACTTACTAAACTTGATAAAGAATATCTACAAAGAACCTACAGCTACTATCATAATTAATGGTAGGAAACTGGACGTTTTCCCACTAAGATAGGTACAAAGCAAGGGTGTACCCGCTTACCACTCCTTTTCAATGTTATACTGAAGTCCTTGCTAATGCAATAAGACAAGAAAAGGAGAGAATAATAATATATTAATATTATATGATAATAATATATTAATTAATAGTAATCAATTAATTAATATTAATATATTATTATGCAATAATATATATAGAAGGAAGACCTAAAACTGTCTTAGTTTGAAGATGATATGATTATGTAGAAAATCTGAAAGAATTGACAAAAAGCTCATGTAATTAATAAGCAATTACGGCAAGGTTTTAGGATACAAGATTAATATACAAAAATCAATTGCTTCCCTATAAGCCAATAATGTACTAGTGGAGCTTAAAATTGAAAACATAATGCTATTTACATCAAAACCCAAATAAATGAAATACCTAAATATAAATCTAACCAAATATGTACAAGATTTAAAGGAGGGAACCTGCAAAACTCTGATGAACTAAACAGATACACCATATTCATGGGTAGGAATACTTAATATTATCAAGATGTCAGATCTTCCAATTTGATCTGTAGATTCAATGCAATCCCACTCAAAATCCCAGCAAGTTATTTTATGGATATCAACAAACTGATTTTAAACTTTATATGAAGAGTCAGCCTCTATCACTTCAGGAGGGTCTCTAGTTAATAGTAAGATCAGTTTTATAAAGAGATGAATTCTTCCAAAAACTATGCAAGCTCAGAAGAAAATCTTCCAAAGAAAATTGCAAGCTTGGAGAAAATTCTGAGCCCCAGGAAGGATTGTACCCTGTGAGAGAACCTGAAGTATTAGACCCAGTTGAGCCATGCTTTGATTCCTAACTCACGGAAACTGGTAGAATAAATGTGTATTGTTTTAAGCACTAAATTTATGGTAATTTGCTACAGAAAAAAAATACGAAACTAATATAGTAACCCTTTGAGTTTCTCAAAACTGCTAGTTCCTTTGTTGCCAGTGCATCCCATACTGTTTTGGTAGATAGATTATCCTCTGAACCTTTATGCAGAATATGATGAATAGTTGAGTATTCTGGCCTTGTAAAGTAAATAAATCTACTCTAGCATGCCTGCTTCTCTGAGCTTTTTGATTCCTTCTCCTACCACCTACCACAGCAATCCTGGCATATATTTTTCAGTTGCAGTGAGCACTTTTTCCATGTTTCCAGAAGTCATTCTAGTAACATGTCATTACTCTCCCCTGCTTTTACTAGATTATTAAACCCTTAATAATGGGGAATTTCTCCTGTATTGATAAACTCACCACTTCCAACTGTATTGTTTTCCTTGATTCAGTATCTTCAGTGTCTAGCCCCATAAATATCTTCTTGCTAGATTAGATCCTCTACTTCATTCAGTGTATAGTTACTTTTCCTTCTTTTGGCCAGGCTAATACTTTTTCCCAGCCAGATTATGTTGTGACTTCACCTTAGTTATTTGTTGGCCAGGAAGGGAGGTGGCGATTGAGAGAAGATCCTGAATTGTCTCGCACGGCAGTGGCCTGTGCATTGTCTTAAAGCAATGGATGAATACTACTTTTTTAAATTGAATTATAATTGACATACAATATTATATTGGTTTTAGATATGCAAGATAGTGATTCAGTATTTTTGTTGATTATGAGATGATCACCATGATAGGTCTAGTTACCATTTGTCACCATACAAAGTTATTATAATATTATTGACTATATATGCTGTACTTTACATAATTATGACTTATTTTATAACTAGAAGTTTGTACCTCCTAATACCCTTCATGTGTTTCACTTGTCCCTGAACCCCAATCCCCTCTGGCAACCACTAGTTTGTTCTCTGTATCTGTGAATGTGTTTCTGTTTTGTTTATTTTGTTATTTTTTTTAGATTCCACATGTAAGTGAAATAATATGGTATTTATCTTTCTCTGACTGATTTATTTCACTTAGCAAAATACCCTTTAGCTCCATCCATGTTGCAAATGGCAAGATTTCATTCTTTATGGCTGAATAAGTGTGAATGCTAACTTTAACAGAGTGCAGTGGACTCCTTTTGCAGTCCCTACGGGTTCAAGGGAATCTGGGGATTCAAGAATTTCAAGTATTTTGATTCAGATGTCCTTATCCCAAGATTCAGAGTCCCTTTTCTTCTTTATGGTTGCCCTGTCTTTGATATAGTATTGAGAATTCCAGCTTCTCAGACTCCTCCACTTTTACAATTAAGTCTGCCCTCCAGTTGCAGACAATGAGTTTCTTTATATGCTGCTTTAGATGCCCTCTGACTTTCATGTTTTGCCTTAAATTGGTGATTTATCAGCCTCATCCTTCTTTGTTCTCTCCAGTGCATCAATAATTCTCAGAAAAGTCATCCAATTCCATATTCCCTATAATTACTACTTGCCTCAAGTCATTCATATGGCTGAGATATTGTGCACACTGTAGTATTCCTCTCCATTCCATATCCCATTCCAGTTTACTACCAGTGACTGTGCTAACAATTGCACTGGTACATCATACCAATGGCTATTAGTACTCCACCTACCACTACAGATGACGTCCTCTTATCTGTCTGACCAGAGAGATTTAGCTCTAAGATCCCATACATAATACTACTTCTTAGGATTATTACTAATGTGAATTGTCTTGGGTCATGTTTCCCAAGGAAACAAATAGTTGCATATAGGAGGTTAATTGAAGAATGATCACAGGAGCGGCATCGTTAAGAGAGTGAGAAGCCACATGAGCAGAGGGGAATATAAACCTTGATATGGCTGCAGTCAGGCTTTAGGCTACCAAACAGGACTATCTGGAGCTGAAATTGTCCCTCAGAATTATCTTGAATTGAGGCAAGGGGATCAGGTCTTTGTCCCCACACGCTAACTAGTCATTAGATGCAGGCTACTGCCCGGGAGGGGCCATAATTTTGGACAATGTGGATTCTTTAGGTCAAGGTCAAGTCCTATAAAGGGACTCGGCTGTGAACTATTAGCAGCCCCCAAACCTGCAAATGGGGGAGAGTGGCTTGATCCTGATGGGAATATCTGGTTAGAAAATGGCACCATGTACTATGATTTCTAAGGTCTGTGATTATAGATTGTATTGTAGTTAAGGAGGTTTTCTTTTCAAGCTTAAATAGTTCTTCAATAGAACACTTAAAACAGAATGAACCATGTAACTATATTTTTTCAGACGATAAATATTTATGGAATGCTTACTATGCTAGGCACTATGATAGGCACCATGGAAACAACCATAAACACTACACAGTTGAAAGTATGAAACCATCCCCTTCAGTCCTACCAGATAGAGACTGTGAATTAGAATCATCCTTGACTTAAAATTTAGTCTTTATAAACATTATCTTGAAAGCTTCAGTTGCATCTTTTCTGTAGTTGAGGGAAAGGCCATAAAGAAGTATATGGCTCAGCAATCACATAATCAGCTAAAAAAATCTGAAAGGGAAGAAGGTATTAAGGAGATGAAGAAAAGGGACTAACACTTCTCTGTATAATATAATGAACTAGCATCAGTGTGGCAGGGGCTGTCCTGCAGTTGATAGGCTGAGACTGTATTGTCCCTGAGAATTATTGTTTTTTCTTCTTTTAGTTGGTTTTACTAAGATATAATTTACATACATTAAGTTTTACCAATTTTAAGTGTACAATTTGGTGAGCTTTGACAAATTAATATAATTATATAAAACTACCATCAAAATCAAGATATAGGGCATTTGCATAACCCCCCAAATTTTCTTATGCTATTTTGTTTTATTTCCTCCCTACTAGTCAGATTTTTGTCACTAGGATTTTGCCTCTTCTATAATACCATATAAATAAAATTATACAGTATATAGTCTTTTGTACCTGAGTTTTTTTTCCACTTAGCATAACCCTTTCAAGATTCATCAAAAAAGACTTGTATGCAATTATTTATATCAGCATTATTCAAAGTATCCCCAAACTGCAAACAACCTAAATGCCCATCAACTGGTGAAAGGATAAAGGAACTGTGTTATATTCATACAGTGGAATACAACTCATCAATGAAATGGACAAACAACTGAAAAATACAACAAGGTTCTGCTATTTTTATGTGTATACTAAGTTATGGGTTTTTTTTAGTGATTAATTTACAAAAAGAAGAGAAGTATTCAGTGTCTTGATATAGCTAAATGTTCAAATGGGCTTGGATGCTGAGCAGTCAAGAAGTGACAAATAGCTACTACTCTTGTTTCCTGAGAGTGATGCCTTTTGCTAATCTATCTGTATCCTCATGATTTCTCTTTCTTATGACCAACACATACTCTTGTGAGTTGACTTGCCAGGATTAGGGGAAAGCTATATTGACAAATGTAAAATCTAGTATGAGAGTCCAAGATGTAACATTGGTCACTGGTATGAAAACTGGTAAAACACTTTAGGAAATTGATTCAGCTGTAACAAGCATCTTAAATGTAGCCATACATATTCACTGAGTTTACTTATGGAACTCTATCTTATGAAAATAGAAATGCAATCCAGGGTAATTATAGTGATGTTCGATGCACTTTGATCTATTTTATTTGGTGTGTAGTTCTGTGGCTTTTGACAAACTCATAATGTCATGTAGCCACCATTATAGTATCATACAAAACATTTTCATTGTTGTAAAAATCCCTATGTTCCACCTATTTATTCCTTTACCTCTCACCCCCCAACCCCTGAGAATTACTGATTTTTTTACTGTCTATATAGTTTTGCTATTGCAGAATGTCATATAGAGGAACTAATACAGTACCTTTTAAAGATTGGCTTTTTTCCACTTAGCAATATGTTTTTAATCCTCCTCCATTTCTTTTTGTGGCTTAATAGATCACTTCATTTTATTGCTGAGTAATATTGTATTGTATCGATGTATACAGTTTATTGAACCTATTGAAGACAATCTTGGTTGCTGCCAATTTGGGGGAAGTTATGGATAAGGCTGCTATAAATACTTGTGTATAGTTTTTTGTGTGCATGTAAGTTATCAAGTCAATTGAGTTAAATATTTAAGAGTAGGGGTGCCTGGGTAGCTTAATGGGTTAAAGCCTCTGCCTTCAGCTCAGGTGGTGATCTCAGGGTCCTGGGATTGAGCCCCCCATCAGGATCTCTGCTCAGCAGGGAGCCTGCTTCCCCCCTCTCTCTGCCTGCCTCTCTGCCTACTTGTGATATCTCTCCCTCTGTCAAATAAATAAATAAAATCTTAAATATATATATATATAAGATTAAGAATGTTACATGGTAAGAGTACACTTAGTTTTGTAAGAAACTGCCAAATTGTCTTCCAAAGTGACTGTACCATTTTGCATTCCCACCAACAGAGAAAGAGTCCTGCTGTTCCACATCCTTGACGGCATTTGTGCTGTTAGTGTTGGATTTTAGCCATTCTAATAGGTGTGTAGTAGTATCTTATTGTTTTAATTCTCAAATCCCTAACATATGGTGATGAGCATCTTCACACAGTTTTTTTCCAAATGTGCATCCCTTTGTTGAGGTGTCTGTTTAGATATTTTGCCCACATTTTAGTTGGGTTGTTTGTTTCTATACTGGTGGGTTTTAAGAGATCTTTAAATATTTTGGATACACGTCTTTTATTAATTATGTGTTTTGAAAATATTTTATCCCAATCGGTGGATTTTTTTTCATTCTGATAACATTGTCTTTCCTAGAACTGGAGATTTTAGTTTTAATGAAGTCCAAATTATTATTATTAGTTTTTTATGGATCTTGCTTTTGGAGTTAGATCTAGAAATTCATTGCCAAACCCAAGTTCACCTGGAATTTCTCCAATGCTGTCTTCTAGAAGTTTTATACTTTCGTGTTTTATATTTAGGCCTATAATCCATTTTGTGTTAATCCTTGTGAAAGGTATAAGGGGTATAAGATTTTATTTATTTATTTGACAGAGAGAGATCACAAGTAGGCAGAGAGGCAGGCAGAGAGGGGGAAGCAGGCTCCCTGCCAAGCAGAAAGCCCAACGTAGGGCTCGATCCCAGGAACCTGAGACCATGACCTGAGCTGAAGGCAGAGGCTTAACCCGCTGAGCCACCCAGGTGCCCCTAGACTCTAGACTCATTATTTTTTACATGTGATGTCCAGTTGTTCCAGCACCATTCGTTGAAGACTTTTTTCCTCCATTGTGTTGACATTGCTTCTTTGTCAAAGATCAATTGGCTGTATTTGTTTGGATCTATTTCTGGGCTCTCTATTCTGATTCACTGATCTATTTCTCTAACATTTTACTAATGCCACACTGTCTTAATTACTGTAGCTTTAATATAAGTCCTGACTTAAATAGACATTTTTCCAAAGAAGACATCCAGATGGCCAACAGATGCATGAAAAGATGCTCAATATCACTATCATGGAAATGCAATTAAAACCACAATGAGGGGGGCCTGGGTGGCTCAGTGGGTTAAAGCCTCTGCCTTTGGGTCAGGTCATGATCCCAGTGTCCTAGGATCGAGCCCTGCATCGGGCTCTCTGCTCAGCAGGGAGCCTGCTTCCCCCTCTCTCTCTGCCTGCCTCTCTGCCTACTTGTGATCTCTCTCTGCCAAATAAATAAATAAATAAAATCTTGAACAAAAAAACACAATGAGATACCACTTTATATTAGTCAGAATGGCTAAAATTGAAAACACAAGAAATAAGTGTTGCCAAGGATGCAGAGAAATAGGAACCCTCATGCACTGTTGGTAGGAATGCAATTAGTGTAGCCACTGTGAAAAAGAGTATGGAGGTTCCTCAAAAAATTAGAATGAAATTATATGATCCAATAATTCCACTCCTGGATATTTACCCAAATAAGACAAAAACACTAATTTAAAAAGATATATGCACCCCTATGTTTATTGCAGCATTATTTATAATATCCAAGATATGGAAACAACCCAAATGCCCATCCATAGATGATTGGATAAAGAAGATGTGTATGTGTGTGTGCATAAACATATATATAAAATGGAATAATACTCATAAAAAATAATGAAATCTTGACATTTGCAATGACATGGATGGAACTAGAGAGTATTATGCTAAACAAAATAAGTCAGTCAGAGAAAGACAAATACCATATGATTTCACTCATATGTGAAATTAAAGAAACAGAAACTCTCTTTCTGCTGTCTTGGAACCTGTGGAGGCCTGCTAGGAGCAGGACTTCTAAAATGACAAATATGTCTAGAAGGCTATGGTGCAAGGCCATTTTTACTGGTTATAAGTGGGGTCTCTGGAACCAGAAGGAGCACACAGCTCTTCTTATTTTTTTTTCTCCCCAAATTTGTTTATTTTAATTTTTCAGTGTTACAAGATTGATTGTTCATGCACCACACCCAGTGCTCCATGCAGTACGTGCCCCTCTCGATACCCACCACCAGGCTC
>CM052801.1:95404368-95473374 GCA_028533885.1 Nasua narica | reverse complement strand
GTTTATTCCCAGGTATCTTATGGTCCTCGGTGCTATAGTAAATGGAATCGATTCTCTAATTTCCCTTTCCATATTTTCATTGTTAGTGTATAGGAAAGCAATTGATTTTTGTGCATTGATTTTGTATCCTGACACATTACTGAATTGCTGCACACAGCTCTTCTTAAAATGAAGGTGTTTATGCTCTAGATAAGACTGAATTCTATCTAGGTAAGAGATGCACTTATGCATATGAAGCAAAGAACAACACAGTGACTCCCGGTGGCAAACTGAACAAAACCAGAGTAATCTAGGGAAAAGTAACTCATGCTCATGGAAACAGCATGGTTCATGCCAAGTTCTGAAGTATCCTTCCTGCTAAAGCCATTGGCGACAGAATCTGTGTGATGCTGTACCCTCAAGGATTTAAACTTACTGAAAAGTAAATAAAGGTGTAGATTTCTTCTCTTGTTAAAAAGAAAGAAACAAAACACGCTAACAAAGAAACAAAAAGACAAACCATCAAAAAACAGACTTTTAAATATAGAGAACAAACTGGTGGTTGCCAGAGGAGAGGTGGGTGAAGGGATGGTGAAATATATAAAGTACACTCATCAAGATGAGCACCAAAGAATGTATAGAGTTGTTGAATCATTATATTATATACCCGAAACTAATATAACACTGAATGTTAATTATACTTCAATAAAAGAAATAAAAAAATGACCCTTGAAGTCAGATTGTTGGTCCCTCAACTTTGATCTTTTTCAATATTATGTGGGCTATTCTGAGTCTTTTGCTTTTCCATAGAAACTTTAGAATCAGTCAGTATCCACAAGTAAGTTGCTGGGATTATTACTGGGATTGCATTAAATCTGTAGATCAATTAGGAAGAACCAACATGTTAATAATATTGAGTCTCCCTACCTGTGAACATGGAATATTTTCTCATTTATATAAATCTTCATTTTCTTTCATCAGAGGTTTGTAGGTTTTCTCATGCAGTTCTTGTACATATGTTGTTAGATTTATACCTAAGTATTTCCTTTTTTCATACTAATGTAAATGGTGTTACATTTTAAGTTTGAAATTACAATTGTTCATCGTCAGTTTATAGAAAAGCAGTTGTTATATATATATATACCTGTATCCTGCAATTTTGCTATAATTGCTTATGAGTCCCCTTTTTTTGTTATTGCTAATTCTTTGGGATTTTTTACAGAGGCAATCATGTAGTCTGTGAACAAAGTTTATTTCTTCCTTTCCAATTTATGTATTTTTTATTTTCCTTCCTTATCTTCTTGCATTAGTTAAGATTTCTAGTACAGTATTAAATAGGAGCAGAGAGAACATGCTTACTTTGTTCCCAAAATTAGGGGGAAGGCATCTAATTTCTTATTATTAAGTATGATGTTACCTATAGGTTTTTTGTAGGTGCTTTTCATGAAAGGAGGACTTTCTCCTTTAAGTTGCTGAGAATTTTTATCCCAAATGGGTGTTGGATTTTTGTAAATATTTTTACGCATTTATGGATAAGATCATGTAACTTTTTAAATTTAGCCTGTTGATGGGAAGAATTATATTAACTGATTTTGGAATGTTGAACCAGCCTTGCATACCTGGGATAAATCCCACTTAGTTATAGTGTATAATTCTTCTTATACATTGTTGGACTCGATTTGCTTAAATTCTATTGAGGATTTTTGCATTTATGTTTATGAGAAACATTGGCCTATTGATTTTCTTTCTTATAGTGTCTTTGTCTTTTTTTAGTATTAGGGTAATGCTGGCTTTATAGAATGAATTGGGAAGTGTTCCCTCTGCTTCTATTTTTTTCAGAACAGATTGGGGAGAGTTAATAATTTCTTCCTTAAATATTTGTTAGAATTCACCAGTAAAACCATCTAAGTCTGCTTCTTTCTTTTTAGGATGGTTATTAATGATTGATTCAATTTCTTTAATAGATATAGGCCTTTCAGATTATCTGTTTCTCCTTTTGTGAGACTCTATAGTTTGTGTCTTTCAAAGAATTGGTCCATTTTATCTGGTTGTCAAATTTCTGGGCAAAGATTTGTCTCTATTATTTATTTTTATTTTACTGTTTAAGGAATGAGTAGTGTTAGCCCCTTTCATTTGATATTAATAATTTGTCTCCTCCCTTTTGCAGGCAGTGGTAAAGGCCATGCAAAAGCTACTCAGGGAAGTACATTTCCCCCCTACCCAAAAAAAAAAGCAACAACTCAGATATTTGTACACCCATGTTCATAACATAGTTATTCACAATAGTCAAAAGGTGGAAGGAACCCAGGTGTCCCTCCCCTCCATGGATGAATGGATAAACAAAATGTGGTATATACATACAATGGAATATCATTCAGGTGTAAAAAAGGAAATTCTGATACATGCTATAACATGGATGAACCTTGAGGACATTATGCTAAATGAAAAAGCCAGTCACAAAAGAACAAATATTATATGATTCTACTTTTATGAGGTACCTAGAATTATTAAATTCATAGAGACAGAAAGTAGATTACAGGTTACCAGGGAACGGAAGAAGAGAAGAAGGAGTTATTATTTAATGGGTACAGCATTTATATTGGTGATGATTGCCTTGGGCCAAGAGAGGGGAGGAGTTACTCTTTTGTGGGTACAGAGTTTCAATTTTGCAAGGTGAAAAGACTCCTAGAGATGGATGGTTGCACAGCAATGTGAATGTATTTAACTGTACACTTAAAAATGGTTAAGATAGTAAATTTCATTATGTGTATTTTACCATAATAAAAAAAGTTAAAAAAATAATTTTTGTCTTTTTTTTTATTAGACTATATAGAGATTTATTTATTTTACTGATCTCGTAAAAAACCAGCTTTTGATTTTGTTGTATTTCTTTATTGTTTTCCTGTTTAAAATTTCATTGATTATTGCTCTAATATTGATTATTTAATTTCTTCTGATTACTTTAGATTTAATTTACCCCTTTTTCTAGTTTACTGAGGTAGAAACATTGATTTTATATGTTTCTTCTTTTCTTTTTTAAATTTAAAATCAATTAGCCAATGTATAGGTACATCATTAGTTTTGGGGTACAATGTTCAGTGATTCATTAGTTGTAAATAACACCAATAAATGAATGAATAAAGAAGATGTGCTTCATATATACAATTGAATATTACTCAGCCTTCTTTTCTAATATATGTACTTAATGCATTACATTACCCTTTAAGCACAGTTTCACTGCATCTAACAAATTCGTTAAAATTTAAATTGTATTTTCAATTTAATTTCATTCAAAATATTTTTCTATTTCTCCTGAGACTTCTTTGATCCCTGTGCCATTTAGTGGTATGTTGTTTAATCTCCAAATATTTGGGGAAGTCTTTCTGTTATTGATTTCTAGTTTAATTCCATTGTTATTTGAGAGCATGGTTTATATGGTGTCTATTTTTAAAAATTTGTTAAGGTGAATTTTATGGTCCAGAATTTGATCTCTCTTGGTAAATGTTCTGTGTGAGTTTGAGAAGGTGTATTCTCCTGTTACTGGATGAAGTAGTCTATAAATGTCAGTTAAATCCAGATGACTGATGGTGTGGTTCAACTGAACCAACTATATCTTTACTTATTTCTGCCTACTAGATCTATAAATTACTGATAGAGAGGTATTGAACTCTGCAACTTTAAAAGTGGGTTCATCTATTTCTTTTTTAGTTCTATCGGTTTTTGCAGCACGTATGTTGGTATCTTCACACTTGATGGTCAGTACATATACATTAAGGATTCTTATGTCTTCTTAGATAATAGGCCTTATTATTAGTAATGCCTTTATTTATTCTTGATGATTTTCCTTGTTCTGATATTTCCTTGATGATTTTCCTTGTTCTGATATTTCTGATTGTCTGAAATTAATATAGCTATTCCAACTTATTTTCGTTAGTGCAAATACCATGGCATATTTTTCTCTATCCCTTTACATTGATGTATCTGTATTTTTTTAAGACTTTTATTTACTTATTTATTTGACACAGAGAGAGAGAGAGAGAGAGAGATCACAAGTAGGCAGAGAGGCAGGCAGAGGGAGAGGGGGAAGCAGGATCCCCGCCGAGCAGAGAGCCCGATGCGGGGCTCGATCCCAGGACCCTGAGATCATGACCTGAGCCAAAGGCAGAGGCTTTAACCCACTGAGCCACCCAGGTACCCCTCTGTATTTTTATATCAAAGTGAGTTTCTTGAAGGCAACATATAGTTGGGTTGTGTTTTTGATCCACTCTGACAACCTCTGTCTTTGAATCAGTTCATTCAGACCACTGATACTTATTGATACTTATAGTGATTATTTATATAGTTTGATTTATGTCTGTAATACTTGTAATTGCTTTTTATGCATTGCCCTATGCTTTTTTTTCATTCTGTTTTATTCTTTTTTTGCCTGCCCTTGCTTTAATTGAACATTTTATATGATTCCGTTATCTTTGTTTTCTTAGCATAACAATTATACTTATTTTTGTATTTTTAGTGCTACCCTAGATTGTGATACACATTTACAACCGCTATAAGTCCACTTTCACTTCACATGTAGTAAGGTACTTTATTAGAGAGTATTCTCAATTCCTCCCTTCTGTCCCCCAATAACTTTGATGTCATTCATTTCATTTATCCATGACATATGGTCATCCCAAAAGTTGTTTCTATTATTATTTTGAATAAGTTATTTTCTGTTAGCTTAATTAAGAATAAGAAAAATAAAATATTTTCCCTTCATTTATTTCTTCTCTAGTGCCCTTCCTTTCTTTATGTGGATTCCAGTTTCTGACCTATATAATTTTCTTCCTCTCTGAAGAACTTTCAGCGTTTCTGGCAAGGCAGCCAGGTCTATTGGCAACAAATTCTTTCCATTTAACTTTTTTGGAGAAAGTCTTTATTTTCCTTTACTCTTGAAGTGTTAGGACCTGCTTAGCCTAAGTGATTCCATCTTGTCTAAGCAGCCATTTTGTGGTGAACACAAGCTGACCTTGCCTTGGGGGAACAAAGTCAGCCTGGAGGAACTTACTTAGAAAGATAAGCCCAAGACACCCATGGAATGTGGTCTGTTGGCTCCGGATGACAGTCCCCCAGAAGAACAAGGTCGAGTCAGGCCAGTTGGGGGTGTCCAATCAGTAAAGGACACATATGCCACCTCCCTCAACCCCACTGCTCCTAAAGTCAGGTCAGGTGGAGACACCCAACCAGTAAAGAACACATATGTGACCTCCCCTGACCCCACTGCTTCTGACCGATAAGGACAAGCTCACAGTCGGTTTGCGGTTTTGCCCTATAAAAGATAGCCTGTAGGACTAGGCGGGGTCGCTGTCTGCATAGAGACGACCTTGACCGGCCAGTGGGATTCTCGATACTTGGCGCGAAATAAAGCTTTGCTTGACCTTCGCTTTGTATCAGTCTCGTTTCTTTGATCACGGACCCTAACAGAAGGATATTTTCGCTGGATACAGAATTCTAGGTTAGTGGGTTTTTTCTTTTCCTTTTAGCACTTAATATATTTTACTTTACTCTCTTCTTGCTTACAAGAAAAGAAATCTGATGTAATTATTATCCTTGTTCCTCTATAGGTAATGTGGGTTTCCCCATTCTCATTTTATTCAAGATTTTCTTTGTCTTTAATTTTCTTTAGTTTGGATATGATGTGTCTAGTTGTAGATTTTTTTGGAATATTATCTTTGGTGTTCTCTGAGTTACTCTGAGAAACTGGTGTTCTGTGGTGTTCTCTGATAGTTCTCTGAGTAATTGTAGTTTGGTGTCAATCATTAATTTTGGAAAAATCTCAACCATTATAACTTTATTCATTTATTCTGTTCCTTTCTTCTCTCCTTCTGGTATTCACATTATGTGTATGTTATTTTTTCATAAGGATATTTGTATGGATATTCTGTCTCAAATAAAAAAAATTTTCCCTCTACTTTTCAATTTGGGAAGTTTCCATTGACATTATCTTTAAGCTCATGGATTCTTTGCCTGTGTCTAGTCTACTGATGAGCTTATCAAGGACATTTTAAAATGTCTGTTACAAAGTTTTTGAATTCTAGAATTTCCTTCTGATATTTTTAGAGTTTCAGTCTCTCTACTTACATTACCCATATATTCTTTTTTTTTTTTTTAAAGATTTTATTTATTCATTTAACAGAGAGAACACAAGCAGGCAGAGAGGCAGGCAGAGGCAGAGAGAGGAGCAGGCTCCCTGCAGAGCAAGGAGCCCGATGCGGGACCCGATCCCAAGATGTTGGGATCATGACCCGAGCCAAAGGCAGTTGCTTAACCAACTGAGCCACCCAGGCGTCCCTACCCATATATTCTTATATATTGTCCATTTTGAAAATTAGAGCCTTTAGCATATTAATCATAATTATTTAAAATTCCTGGTTTGATAACTCAGAAATTTCTGCCATATCCAAGTTTGGTTCTGATGCTTACTTTTGCTTATCAGAATGTGTTTTTGCCTTTTAGCATGTCTTATGATTTTTTTTGGTTGTTGAGAGCCATACATGATGTATCAGGTAAAGGGAACTATGATAAATAGGCCTCAGTATGAGGTTTTATTTTATCTGGGTAGGAGTTAGACTGTGTGTACTATTTGCTGTAGTTGAGACATAGGAGTCTAAAATTTCCTCTGGTGTCCTTGCTTTTATCTTACCTGTTGTCTTTGGCTTTTCCTAGAGAGTCTCTCTCTCTCTCTCTCACTATATATATATATATATATATATATATATATATATATATATTACATATAATGTATTATTTGCCCCCAGGGTACAGGTCTGTGAATCATCAGATTTACACATTTCACAGCATTCACCATAGTACATACCCTCCCCAGTGTCCATAACCCTGCCACCCTATCCATACCCGCCTACCCCCCAGCAGCCTTCAGTTTGTTTCCTGAGATTAAGAGTCTGTTATGGTTTGTAGAGACTCCTTCTTAAATTGGGCCTGAGATTTGCAGTTCTTTTATCTGTGACCACCTGTTATTATATAATTCATTTTATTTTGAATAACATTTTTCCTATTAAAATTTATATATGTTAATGGTAGGAATTTTGAAAAACTCAAAAAGAATAACTGCACACTATTGTACTACTCAAAGATAACTATTATTAATGATTTGGCATTTTAGACTATAATTGATAATAAAATAATTGAAGACAGTCTAAATGTTCAATTATTATATAATAATTGAGTACATTATAGTTTATCTTATAGTTGCAACGTTATCAGTCACTGAAAAATGTATATGAAGGCTTTCATAACAAAAAATACATATGTAGTAAATGAAAAAGACTATAAAATTGTATATGAAATACACTGATAACTATGTTAAAAATAACTACGTTCAAAGGTATGTAGAAATAGCCAGGAAATGAGTATATATATTTAAACACTATGCAAATAATAATGAGTATATTTGGAAGTGACTTTGAGAACAATTTATTTTTCTAAATTTTCTCTTCCAAATATTGCACGTGTGTGCACACACACACACACACAGACCAGGTTCTATGTTTTAGCCTGGTAGTTTCTGAAAGTGATATTCAGTACACTAACATAGAAGCAGCCCAAATTTTATTAATCAGACTTATTTATTTATAGTGTAATAAACAACTCATCATCTACTATTTCATAAAACAGACTGAGAGACTGATATTTGCAACACTAACACAGAAGCAGCTCCTTTTATTAATCAGAGTTATTTATTTATAGTGTAATAAATAACTCATCATCCACTGTTTCATAAAACCAAAGGGGAATCATTATTGGATGGACCTGAGTATCAATCTACCTTTTTGAAAAAGATAAAATTACTCTTAATTTATAGTGAGCAAATAGATTTTAATTATTACCTGATAATTTGTCTAAATGATTCTATGTATAACTGCCTTGAGAACTGAGGAAAGAAGAAATAATTAATAGTCCTTTGGTTGATACTGCCAGAGCCTTAACTTATAGACTTTTAGCATTGGTGTTAATGCTAAAATGTTCCAGTAGTAAAGTTAACGAGTATAGCCAATGCATTGTTATTCAGCCATTAATGTGTGTAAGCATCACCTGAAGAACTAGTCAGAAAGTAAGATTTTTCTCTTCAGGAAAGTGCAAATCAAAACCACAGTGAAATTTCACCATACACATATCAGACTGGCTAGTATCAAAAAGATAAGATATAAGAAGTGTTGGCAAGAGTGTGGAGGAAACAGAACCCTCCTGCACTGTTGGTGGGAATGCAAACTGGTACAGCCACTGAAACATAGTACGGAACTTCCTCAAAAAAATAACAAATAGAAGTACCGTATAATCCAGCAATTGCACTACTAGGTATTTACCTAAAGAATACAAAAATATTAATTCAAAGGGGTACATGCACCCCTATGTTTATTGCAGCATTTTTCACAATAGCCAAGATATCAAAGCAGCCCAAGTGTCCATCAGTAGATGAATGGATAAAGAAGATTTCACACACACACACACACACACACACACACACACACACACACAGAGGAATATTACTCAACCATAAAAAAGAATGTGATCTTGCCATTTGCAACAACGTGGATGGACCTAGAGAGTATTATGCTAAGTGAAATAAGTTAGAGAAACACAGATACCATCTGATTTCACTTATATATGGAATTTAAAAAACAAAACAAACAGAAAAAAGCAAAATAGAACTATAAATATAGACCCATAAATATAAGCTGGTGGTTGCCAGAGGAGAAGGAGGTGGAGGTATGGGCAAAATGCATGAAGGGGAGTGGGAGGTATGGATTTCCAGTTACGGAATGAATAAGTCACAGGGATAAAAGGTACAGCATAGGGAATAAAGTTAATAGTATTGGAGTAGTGTTATGTTGACAGAGCATAGCTACACTTGTGAGCATAGCATAACATATAGAATTATCTAATTACTGTGTTGTACACCTGAAGCTATTGTAACATGTAAATTGTAGTTCAATAAAAATATTAATATCTTGGGAAATAAAAAGTAAAAATAAAGTAGCTATCAGTCTTTTAAATTAAAAAAAGTAAGATTTTGGGACGCCTGGGTGGCTCAGTTGGTTGAGCAGCTGCTTCGGCTCAGGTCATGATCCCAGCATCCTGGGATCGAGTCCCGCATCGGGCTCCTTGCTCGGCAGGGAGCCTGCTCCTCTCTCTCTGCCTCTGCCTGCCTCTCTGCCTGCTTGTGTTCTCTCTCTGTTAAATTAATAAATAAAATCTTAAAAAAAAAAAAAGTAAGATTTTTCTATAGCCATCCCCAAAGATTCTGAATCAGTAAGCATTTCATAAAGGCTGCAAATTTGCATTTTAACAAGCACCCTAGGTGATCTAATGAAGGTGGTATAGACTCTATTTTGAGAAATACTCAATAGGAAAAGCATGGGTTTTGGTGTTAGGGAGACATTTATGTAAATCCTTGATTGACTCTCTGACTGACTAACCATGGGGCCACAAAAACTTATTAATAATGTAAGTTTAATATAATAGTTACCTCATCATAGTTGTGAAGATTAAGCAAGGTGATGTTATTTAGAGCACTTTATACATAATGTATGCTCAATAAATGGTATTGCTTAAGAGCAACGATAATAGTTACCATAACCAACATATATTGAAAGCTTATTATGTGCTGACCATTTTTTCTAAGCATTTTTATCTGTATTAGCTCATTTTATTTTTACAACTTTATGAGGGAAGTACTATTACTATCGTTACACATGAGGAAACTGAGGCATGGATATTTTGTCCAAGGTCACCAAGCTTGTATGTGCTTTAAAAGAAAAAGCAGATTTTAAACTGAGGTAGTCTGAGTCCATTTCTGTGTTTTTTTAAACTAGTATGCTGCAAATATATATATTTACACCCATTATTAAATATTTAATATGCACAACACAACTAATTGCACATCTAAACTTAAACAGTTACCTTTAATATGTCTGGATTATTCTCTCTCCTCAATTAATTTTCTGTGAAGTTTCCAATTGCAATATGGTATTCAGGGATGAGTGTCCAATTCAACATTTTGAATTTGCTTTTAATTGCTTGGCGACCCACCCAATGTCATCCAAATTCCTAAGGTTTTTATTTTGCAAAATATTTGGCATAGTTCATTACTGCCCAGGTTCTATCATTGTAATGGTACCAAAGATATAAATTTCTCTCTCCTCTGGATATGACTCTGTGCTAAAAGAATGTTCTAGCACCACAAAATATTTTTGTGCATTGTTTCCAAGCTCTGCAAAAGTATTGGTATATAACTTTGGCATACCTGCTCTTAAAAATATTTTGAATTTTGGGGTGCCTGGGTGGCTCACTCAGTTAAGCATCTGCCTTCAGCTCAGTTCATGATCCCAGGACCCTGGGATCGAGCCCTGCATCAGGCTCCCTGCCCAGTGGGGAGCCTGCTTCTCCCTCTGTCTCTGACCCTCTCTGCTGCTCATGCTCTCTTGTACATGCTCTTTCTCTCTCAGATAAACAAAATCTTTAAAAAAACAAAAATAAGTGTTTTGAATTTTATTTCACGTATGTTATGTCAGAAGTGCATCAACTCACTTCACAGATATATATACTGATATAGTTGATAAAATTTATAATCAAAGATTATACCTTAATTTTTTACACAAAATTTAAATTTTTTTTAAGATTTTATTTATTTATTTGACATAGAGACAGTGAGAGAGAGCATGAGAGGGGAGAAGGTCAGAGGGAGAAGCAGACTCCCCATGGAGCTGGGAGTCCGATGTGGGACTCGATCCCAGGACTCCGGGATCATGACCCGAGCCGAAGGCAGTTGCTTAACCAACTGAGTCACCCAGGCGCCCACAAAATTTAAATTTATAAAGATTTTAGAGTGTTCATATTTATTTGAGTTTCCTAAGATATGTGTGTGTGTGTGTGTGTGTGTGTGTGCATGTGTGCATATACATATATTAACCCTCAAAATGAAATGTGTTTAATATTGGTTGCTCCAAAGGGAACAATATAGGCTGATGAGTTCCCAAACCAGGGCTTATTTTGAGGCTGTGGAAATATCTACACCCGCACATTTCTCATTTACCTTATATTCTGCTCAAGGCTTTAGTGATGGTTCTAAGCAGATCCTAAAATTCAGATGTGTGGGGTGGGGGAGGGCAGATTGTAAGCAACCTGTATAATACTGTGGTTGAAAGCAGCTGGTGTAACACTGGTCTAATTATGTGTTGGTTGATGTTTAACAACTGGCTTTCTGGGGGAGAAAAGTCCTGACTGATTGCATTTTCTGATTTCTGTGGTGTTAATACTCCTACATTGGCCAATTTAAAGCTACCAAACTGATGTCACTGAATATATAGGCAGGAAGGGATGCACAATAGCACACTATCAATTAGTATTTCCACCATACAGATACAATAGATGTAAATAATATCGAGAGCATAGATAATAGTAAAATTTTTAAGATATAATTTTGAGCATTTATTATGTTTGGTTTTTAATATATACTTAATTATAAGTTTACTATAATATTTAATAATGACTTCAGGAAAATTTAATAATTAAGCACTCATGAGTTGGGTAAGATGGCTCTAGCACAACACTGCATTGGATTCCTCTAAAGGTTGTAAGTATTTGCTATGCTTCACCCAGATATCTATTCAAAGAACGACTGGACACTAAAGTAAGGATGATTTCTTCTCCTTTTGAATGAGCATCCTCACTGCTACTCATAATAGTAATAGTACTATTAGCAGTGATTAAGTTACTGAGGGCTTAGTACATACTATGTGCAACTCTAAGAAATATTATTGATTTTAATATTTCATTTAAAACGGGATTTTGAGGTTCACAGTAGTCAGTGATCTTGCTCACATAACTTAATGTGAAAGAGCTGGGCTACAGGTCTAACATTCGCCTAGTACCAAAACCTACCCTCTTAAACAGGATCCTCTACTGCATATATGTAAGCATGTTGACCCATATGAAATTGCTAGTGAGAGTTGGCTTATAAAAGGCAACATCATTGTGTTTAATTTAATATAGATATGGATACAGATATGAAATAAAGTGTTTTATTCCACCTGCCTGCTCAAGTTGCTCAAGTTGACATGCTTGTTTAGCATTGTTAGCAGAATGGAATGGGTAGATATCTAGGGTTCAGAAGTCTTGCATGTTGTAGCAAGAGCACTGTGCCTTGTATCAGAAGATTGTCACCCTATCCCTTACTAGCTGTGTTTATCAGAAGATTGTCACCCTATCCCTTACTAGCTGTGTTTAACAGGGACATAAAACGCTCTATTTCACTCCTAGGATTTTTTTTTTTTTTGAGGGTTAGTGTAAAAGCACTTATGATGGGGCGCCTGGGTGGCTCAGTTGGTTGAGCAACTGCCTTCGGCTCAGGTCATGATCCCGGAGTCCCGGGATCGAGTCCCATATCGGACTCCTGGCTCTGCGGGAAGTCTGCTTCTCCCTCTGACTTTCTCCCCTCTCATTCTCAGTCTCTTGCTCTCTAATAAATAAATAAAAATCTTTAAAAAAAAAAAGCACTTATGATGTTACTGATATGAGATTATTTTTATGAGAATAGTAGTATTTTTGGAATATGTAACAAAGTTCATCCTACATGCCCAGAGATGAAAAAATAACAATAGCATTCATTACCAAAGGTGTGACCCATTATTTGTTAATAAATGTACTTTATATATTTTGTACTCCCTAGCCTTTTAATAATAATGACAGCAAAAATAGAAATGTGTTTAACTTTCATACACCAACTGTGTATCAGACTCTCTGGACCCTTTACTTATGTTAACCCATGCAGTCCTCACAACAATCTTGTGAGGTATACATCATTATTTTCAGCTTAATATGTGTCTCATAAGTAGTTAATAAATGGTGAGTCCAGGACTGGAGTACAGTCTGCCTTTCTTGCTGGAGCTTTTGTCTTCTAGCTAGAGGATAGAATTATGTCTTATAACTTCCAGTATCCAGCAGTTACCAGCATGGCGAATGGCATTAGAGTAGAGCTCTCAATGACTATTTTATTATTTTTCTTAAGATTTTATTTATTTATTTGAGAGAGCAAGAGAGAGAGAGCATGACGTGGGGGAGAGTCAGAGGCAGACTCCCCCCTGCACAGGGAACCTGATGCACGGCTCAATCCCAGGACCCTGAGATCATGACCTGAACTGAAGGCGGACGCTTAACTGACAGAGCCACCCAGGTGCCCTTCAAAGACCATTTTAAATTAATACTTGAAACAATATTTTTTTTAAAACTTATAAAATTTAAATTCCATGTAGAATTTTGCATAGAACTTGAATATGTTGGATTGGAACAGTGATAAACAGCTAATTGAATCTGGAATTATTCTCAATTTTACTACCTGATTCAGAAAAGGAAGGGCATATTTCCTCTATTTCTGGGCTTGAAAACAGATTCCCATGTAGTAGAAAACTCTCAATGGCCCTTTGGAAATCTTAAATTTCATTAATAATATCTAATTAAGATGAATTCCTTTACTTCAGCCACCCTTAGCATTCATAAAAAGGGAGTGTACTTAATACCACTGGCTATATCAATTGATATTTTTATTTTCAGCAGAATTTGTTAAGATACTCCATTCAGGATCTGGACATGTGCTCAGGATTTGTTACTGGGCTATGTAGAATATATAAATGATCAGACAATGCCCTGAAGTGATTCTAATTCATAATTCTATGGTACTCTTAACATCCTCAGAAGGAAATATTAATTATGAAATGACAATAAGATAGGGAAAGCAATAATCTCTGTGTTGAAGACCCAGATTTATATCATGAATGACAATTCCTGGTTAGGCAGCTTTATTGTGTTACTTTACCTCCCAAACCTAAGGTGTTACCATCTATAAAGAGATTATAATATGGTCATCCTAGGGTGGTTGTGAGGATTAATTGGGTTAACACATATACAAAAGTGTTAGTACACAAATAGTTGCCATATAAATACTTCCCGACTCTAATATAAGATAATTTGTCATATTTGGTTTTTAATAATGTTCATATCTTGTCAGAGTCAAGGCAAGTCTAGTACCGTGTGGATTTTAAACTTCTTTGGGTTGTCTCTTTAGTCTGCTTTATTCAATAACAAGTTGTCACCTTGTACTTTCTGTGCTAAGATAAGTCAGCTCTATGCCAGTACAAACAGTAAAATTTCTTAACTCTTCAGTCAGCTTTAGGGCTACTGTACCTGCCAAATCTGAAATGTAAAGTTAATTTATAGTACTAATGTCCTGTCAGTCATAACTTTCTAAGCCTTTCAATGTATGTCAATTATACTCCTAATTCCTGGGTTGAATGCTCTTTAAGTATTAATGTGGTATAACATAAAATAGACTTGGTTATAGTGCAAATTAATTATGTTTCCCTAAATTGTGTTCCAGATGCATTCATTCAACAAGTATTGAATACCTCTTATGTGCTAGGCCCTGTTCTAGGCACAGAATTCGGCAGAAAACAAGATCAAGTTTCTGCTCTCACTGTGCTGACATTCTAGTGGCAGTAGTCAAACAAAAAATAAGTAAATTTATATCACATGTTAGATAATAGGTACTATGGAGAATAGTAAAGAGGTGCTGTATAAAGAAATGTTGGCATGAAGAGTAGAGAGTTAAGATTCTTTTTAAGGAATGGTCATTTAAGGCCCCATTAAGAACGTGTGATTTTTAAGGAGGGCACGTTCAATGATGAGCACTGGGTATTACATGTAACTAATGAATCACTGAACACTACATCAAAAACTAAAAAGAATATAAAAAAAGAATATATGATTTTAGCAAATCAGAGGAGATAATGCAAAGGAAACTAATATTAATAGATAAATTACTCCATCAGATTCTGTGCTAAATTAATTTGATCAGTTCTCGTATTGAGTCTTCACAACCACCAATAAAGTAAATTTTTTGTAAACATTTTACAGTTGAAGAAACAGAAGGTCAAAGAAAGTATATAACTTTTAAAGGCCACACTATTAATCGCTATGTTTCTCAAACTTCAAGAGAGCTACGTTAGGTTTTTAAATTGGACTCCTTGAAGCTTCTTTTTCTAGGCTTGAAGTAAAGAGAATAGTGCGCCTCCAACATTTTTCTCCAGCAATCTCTTTTAACTAGCAAAAATCATTCACAAGTCCTTCCCTTATCTCTCTTCACTTATACTTTTAAGATCTTTCTGGGCTTTCAAACTTTCTAGTACATAGTATATTGATCCATTCAGATCCCCTCTTCAGCGCCAATGCTGGGAATATCTTCTGCTGATGGGTCACAACTGGGACCCTCAAAAGGCGTTGCCTTCTCATCCAAGATTACAACTACCTTTCAACCAGGTGGTCAATGGACAATGATTGGCTGATGTGAGGGTCCAAAGGTCCAACCCCATTTCTTCAATTTGGTACAGCTTTGAAAAGCTGGCATTCCAAGCTCTAGAGATTTCTGGAATATTCTCTAAGGCCCCATTTGCAAAGAGTGGAGATAAGGTTCTCTCTTTGTTCAACCTTGCTACCTTACTGTCCTACAAGGACATCTCCCTAGAATACTCCCAATGAACATTGTACATATAACCACCCATCTCACAATTTATTTCCGGGAAATCTGACCTAAAGTTAATCTCTAACTGATTCTAAAGATTTTACATTGTGAAAGCCTGCTTTTTATTCTGGCACCTTGCTTTGAAATTCCATGTCTATTGTACTGTGGCAACTCAGTTCAAATTTCCAATTTAAAATACTGTTATAAGTGAAGCGTAATCTAAACAAATATAACATGGATCAAAGTAGTTCAGTACAGTTTGAGTGAATTGCAAAAATGGGCTCTGATGAAAAATAAATCTGAAGAAGCAGGCACTGACCAGATCATGACATTCTTTAAGGATTTTTTTCTTTAGGAAACAAGGAGCCTTTGAATAGGTTTTAAGCAGGAGAGTAACAAAATCAGATGCATACTTAAAAAAGTTGTCTCTCGTGGCAATGTAGAGAAAGGACTGGATGGATCTGGATAAGACTAGAGGCAAAGGGACCAATTACAAGACTAATTTAGACCGGACTTGATAAAGAGATTGAAGGGGAACAGAATTTGCCACCCAAAATATGCTTCTTGGCATAAAGATTATCTTGAGCTGGCTATTTTTTTTTAAAGATTTTCTTTATTTATTTTAACAGAGAGAGAACACAAGCAGGCAGAGAGGCAGGCAGAGGCAGAGAGAGGAGCAGGCTCCCTGCCGAGCAGAGAGCCCGATGCGGGACTCAATCCCAGGATGCTGGAATCATGACCTGAGCCAAAGGCAGTTGCCTAACCAACTGAGCCACCCAGGAGTCCCTGAGCTGGCTATTTTTAAAGAAACAGAAGAAATGGGAAAAGCTCTGAAAACCTAGTAGAGGTTACCTTTGTGTAAGAGACATGTGCATTTATGAGGAAAGCCTCCATTCTTTCTAGTACAAGAAGGGAGGAGAGTGATTCTAATCTCTAAAAACTGTTATCACCAGAGAAGGCAAGGACCTAAATCTGCTTAACAACCTTACCCTTCTCACCTTCCACCATAACCTGTTCCACAGCCCCAATATCTTTCTTGTGTCTTTAACTGGTATTTAAAGCAGTGACTTGGCCCAATTCGAGGAGTTAGTTTTCCTTGGTTTCTCCGGTTGATACAGGAGATATACATGTTATTAAACTTCTGTTTGTTTTTCTCTTGTTAATCTTTTTTATTCATTCATTCGGAGTTCTTATTCTCTGCATCTTTTTTATTCTTTTATTATAGGAGGTCTCAGCAAAGAACCTAGAAGGGTAGAGAGAAAATTATTTTTCATCCTCTATAACATGAAATGGTGCTTTTGCTTTCTTCTTTCTTTTTTATAAATTGTAAATATATATTACTATATTAATATTTATGTGAATCCTAAAACAAATGAAACATAGTAATTAAAAGATATAAGATCAAATATAAATATAAATAGAATTTCTATTATTTTCTTCCAACAACTCAATGAATGGTATTTATTTAACTTATCTTGGAATGCTCCTTTAGTGAGAAGTCTTGTATCAGGAATAAAATGTAATGCTTTTCCTCATTCTCCTATTGGTGCAAAGAGATTTTTATTATCATTTCCTACTATTATCATCCCATTTAACCTATAGCATAATAGCTTTCATCAATTCTTAAAATGGATGTTATTCTCTACAATTACATTATATTTTGTCACTGCATACATTAAAAGAGCATGCAGTGAAGTATATTTTATATTGATGAGGTACATAAATATATTACTGTTAGTGAGACGCTTGAATCCTTTTCAAGTGATCACGGGTACCTAAAGTTTGTAATGAATGAAACCCAAGGACTTTTTCTCTTATCATCTTGGTATTCCCTCTGTATTAATTTCTTTAGTTTTAATGTGTAAACTTTCTCAAGATCATAAACTGAAAAATGGCCTTTGAACAGTATTTGAAAGTTTATAATGAATCCAGCAATAGCTAATTATTTTCCTAGCTTCACAATTAAAATAAGCAGGAATGATATTTCCCCATTTTGGACCAATAGCAAATCTTGTTGGAGCTGGATCCACACCCCCAAATGCCCTAAATCTTAATCTAGTGCTTGTTGAAAATCTGTGTTAATTATTCTAAATTTCAGGTGAAAAAAATGCTATTTTTCTCCTCTTCATGGAGCAATAGATAATTTGTTAATTAATATTTGATTATTTTTCAAGTACCTCCAGGGTAGTAACAGGAAATAATACTATGAGGAATATCAGTCTCTTGGAATCACATATTTTTAAGATTTTATTTATTTATTTGACAGACAGAGAGAGATCACAAGTAGGCAGAGAGACAGGCAGAGAGAGAGGGGGAAGCAGGCTCCCTGCTGAGGAGGGAGCCCGTGTGGGGCTCGATCCCAGGATCCTGAGGTCATGACCTGAGCCGAGCACAGAGGCTTTAACCCACTGAGCCACCCAGGTGCCCCTTGGAATCACATTTTAAGCAGTCATTTTTTCACCATTTTTGAACTTTATTAGAAAATGACAACCAAAATTGTTGGAAGTATTCAGTAGAAACAGTGTGGTTTTTACCTAGGCTGAGGATGCAGAGTCGTTTGCTTCTTTTGTTTCTTGTTGTAAAAGAGATATGATAGCAATGAATTCATCCCAGCTTATAACAAAATTATTCATAATATTTTTTAGGCAGAGAGAAATGTGCCTTTATTGAAAATGCCACCATATAGATGAACTGATACAGTGAATAATGTCTGTGAAAAATGTCTCCAAACTGCTAAATTCTGTGGTTCTTGGGATAGAAAAGTGACAGACAGGATGTTAGAAAGGTCTGTCCTATATCCTTTCCTATAGAAAGGCATCAAGGAAATGAAGGAATTCAGGAATGACAGCTCCTATTGTGTTCTGCCTTTGTTTCTGAAGCAGGTGGGAGGGAGCTTACTTGAGTCATACCAGTTCATAACTCCCATTGGAGAGATTTTCCTAAGGGATGACTTTTGTCACCTACTATTTCAGAAATGATGTTTTACCCCCAGTAGGCTATTAGGTAAAAGAGATTCATCCATGACTTCATGATCCTCCCTATCACTCAGTTTTATCATTCTGCTGTTTTCAAGCACTATGTGAATCTTGCTTAATGTCCATGGTACCTTCTGTTACTCTCCCCTCAGTCACCTTACCACATTCCATCCCAGCTGAGACACACTCTCTCCCTCTTCCTTTCTTTTTCTTTCTCCCTCTTTCTCTCCATCTCTACAAGAAGTCTTTATTCCTTTATTGCTGATTACTTCAATTTAAAATTAGCCTAGAATTAGCTTCCCAATCCAAATCCTATTTTGTTAATAAGTGTTAACATTTGATTAATATTTTTTCAAAGATTTTATTATTTATTTGTCAGAGATAGAGAGAAAGCAAGCACAAGCAGGGGGAGCGGCAGGCAGAGAGAGAAGCAGGATCCCTGCCGAGCAGGGAGCCCGATGCGGGACTTGACCCCAGGACCCTGGGATCATGACCTGAGCCGAAGGCAGCGGCTTAACTGACTGAGCCACCCAGGCATCCCTTGATTAATATTTTTAAATGAAATAAAAATGTTGTAGGTAGAGCTGAGCTCCTCTTTGCATCTCTCCACAGTCCAATTTCCCTTTTACCTAACCTGCCACAATCACCAGCAGGAATTTCTTAAATCCTTCTAGTACTCAATCTTATTCACGTGACAGGAGTTGCCTCTATGTAAGAGCTAAATTTTTAGCATAGGCCAGCTATTGTTAATTTGTCTTCTTTACAGTTCTACAATCCTTCTCACAAACATTTATGAGGCTTATGTTTTCAAAAATCTGAGAGATGATTGTTTTGTTTTTCTTCAGTTTGCTAGTGAGGTTGAGCATTTTATCTTTTGTTTATTCTTGGACATTCCAATTCCCTCTTCTGCAAGATAACCATTTTCTGTTGTGTCTCATGTATTTGATTTTCTTTAAATGAATGTCACAAATAGCTTCTCCAAGTCTACAATTTGTTTTTTAACTCTCTTTGTGCTGTTTTTTTCTATAGAACTTTAAAATTTTGAAATAATCAACTCTATCAATTTTTTTCTTTCTTTATGTGTGCTTGCTGTGTTATGCTTAAGAGATCCTTTCCTATCACAAGATCACAAAGATGTCATTTATATTTTATTATAGTTATATAGTGTATATTAAGCATTTACATAGTTAAGCATTTTTAATTTATTCTGGGTATGGCAAGACACAGTTTTGTATTTTTAACATATGGCAAGCCAATGTATACAGATCTTTTCCTGGGTCATCTATTCTGTTCCACGGATCAGCGTCAGCACTATGTTTTTTTTTTGAGGTACTAGGAATTTATTAGCAATTTAATAAAGGAATGTTAGAGTCAGTTTGTTAGATTTATACCAAACTGGTTGGCATGTTATCTTTGGGGTTATCTTTTCCTTTCTTTTTCCCCCAAATACTTTTTTTTAATTAACATATAATGTATTATTTGCCCCAGGGTACGTGTCTGTGAATCATCAGGTTTACACATTTCACAGCACTTACCATAGCACATACCCTCTCAACCCTCCAAATACTTTTATTTTTTCAGTGTTACAAGATTGATTGTTCATGCACCACATCCAGTGCTCCATGAAATACATGCCGTCCTCAGTACCCACCACCAGGCTCGCCCAACCACCCACACCCTCCCCTCCAAAACCCTCAGTTTGTTGCTCAGAGTCCACAGTCTCTCCTGGTTCATCGCCCCCTCCGATTTCCCCCCATTCACCCTTCCTTTCCTTCTCACAATGCCCTCCATATTTTTCCTTATGCTCCACACGTAAGTGGGACCATAAGATAATTGACTCTCTCTGCTTGACTTATTTCACTCAGCATAATCTCGTCTAGTCCCGTCCATGTTGATACAAAAGTTGGGTATTCATCCTTTCTGATGGAGGCATGATATTCCATTGTATAGATGGACCATATCTTCTTTATTTGTTGAAGGGCATCTTGGCTCTTTCCACAGTTCGGCAATTGTGGTCATTGCTGCTATGAACATTGGGGTACATGGGGCCCTTCTTTGTACTGCATCTGCATCTTTGGGGTAAGTTCACAGTAGTGCAATTGCAGGGTCATAGAGTAGCTCTATTTTTAATTTCTTGAGGAATCTCCACACTGTTTTCCAAAGTGGCTGCACCAACTTGCATTCCCACTAACAGTGGAGGAGGGTTCCCCTTTCTCCACATCTTCTCCAGCATTTGTTGTTAACTGTCTTGTTGATTTTGGCCATTCTAACAGGTGTAAGGTGGTATCTCAGTGTGGTTTTGGATTGAATGTCCCTGATGGTTAATGATGATGAATATTTTTTTCATGTGTCAGTTAGCCATTTGTATGTCTTCTTTGGAGAAGTGTCTGTTCATGTCTTCTGCCTATTTTTTGAAGTGATTATCTGGTTTTTGAGTGTTGAGTTTGAGGAGTTCTTTATAGATACTAGATATCAGCCCTTTGTCTGTAGTGTCATTTGCTAATATCTTCTCCCATTCTGTGGGTTGCCTGTTTATTTTGTTGACTGTTTCCTTTGATCAGCATCAGTACTATTAAGATAACTTTGTCCTAAACCTTGATATATGGAGAAATAAGTCTCCTGGTATTATTTTTACAAGGATAATTTTAAAGTTTTTTGGACATTTAGTCCTCAATATGAATCTTAGAATCTATCTAGCACAAAAAATTTTCTTATAAGATTTTGATTGGAATAGCATCGAATTTATAGATTAATTAATTAATTTGGAGGGGAATTTTCATTTTATGATATTAAGCTCTCCCATTCTTAAATATGGTTTATTCTCCATTTGTTTAGGACTTATATCCTTATTATAGCCTTTGGAAATGTTATATACTTTTCTCTTTAAAGGCTTATCTTTTTTCTTTTTAAAGATTTTATTTATTTATTTGAGATAGAGAAAGCATGAGTGGGGGGTGGGGGCACAGAGGGAGAAGCAGATGCCTTGCTGAGCAGGGAACCACATGTGGGGCTCCATCCCAGGACCCTGGGATCATGACTTGAGCCAAGAGCAGACACTTAACTGAGCCACCCAGGTGCCCCTAAAGGTATATCTTAACATGTTTTTAGTTTTACTCCAAGGAAGTTACACTTTAAACTATTACAACACTGGATGTTTATTTTCCATTTTATTAACTGACTGTGCCACCAAGGTACCCTGTGAATCTCTATTTTAAAGTAACCTTTTTCTTCTCTTCTGCAAACCTCTCTTCCTGCTTTCTTAGCCTTTTGTTTTTGGAACCCAGTACCACCCTGAAAACATGATGAACAAGGCTGGCCGCACACACACAATTCCTGGAGAAACAAGCTAGATCTTGTATTCCCCTATAAAACCTCCAAGCCCTTTCTGCCATGAGGGCTACTATAGCTTCCTTTGTCCAACAAAGCAATAATGCTCTTGTTTCTCTTTATTCCAAACTCTGCCTTCACGTTATATTTTGGCTCAAAAGCATAAAGGTTGCTTTTCCAAAACAAAACTGACAAAAAAGTCCAGCAAGGTTACTAACCACAAGTCAACATAGGAAAACCAACAGTGTTTATATACCCCAGCAATAATCAATTTAAAAATGCAATGGAAAATAAACATCCAGTGTTGTAATAGTTTAAAGTGAGTCACAGGTAAATGAAACTGTGGCTTAAAGCATAAAGTCTCATGACCTGAGCTGAAGGCAGAGGCTTTAACCCAGTGAGCCACCCAGGCACCCTATACTGTTCTTCTCTTATTTGGTACAAAGGTTACAATAGGTTCATTAAATGTGTTGAATAGCCTTCTCTCATTTATAATTTGTATTATAGAAATACTATCAGCTGCTTGAATACTTGATAAGATTTGCCTGTAAAACTTCTTGGCATTCATATCTTTTTTATTGGGATAAAGATAGAAATTGATTACCAGGGGAGCCTGGGTGGCTCAGTGACTTGAGCCTCTGCCTTCGGCTCAGGTCATGATCTCAGGGTCCTGGGATCGAGCCCTGCATCGGGCTCTCTGCTCAGCAGGGAGCCTGCTTCCCCCTCTCTCTCTGCCTGCCTCTCTGCCTACTTGTGATCTCTCTCTGTCAAATAAATAAATAAAATCCTAAAAATAAATAAATAAAAGGACCTCTAAAGAGCACTGGATCAGGAGCCAGGGGATCTAGGTTCTAATTCCAAGCATTGCAATGAATTAGAAGTGAAGTTCTCACAAGTAAGAGAAGAGTTAGTAGGATGATAGTGGTCTAACTTAAAAGTATGTCTTTAAAATCAAAAGGGTATAGAGGCACCTGGGTGGCTCAGTGCGTTAAAGCCTCTGCCTTTAGCTCAGGTCATGATCTCAGGGTCCTGGGATGGAGCCCCGCATGGGCTCTCTGCTCGGAAGGGAGCCTGCTTACCCTTCTCTCTCTGCCTGCCCTTTTGCCTACTTGCGATCTCTTTCTCTCTGTCAAATAAATAAATAAAATCTTAAAAAAAAAAAAGAAATTGACTACCAATTCAATTTTTTTAGTGATTGTAGATACATTTATTTGTTTATTTAAATGTTTTAATAATTAATAATTCGCAAAACTTTTGTCAAAATACTATTGTTATTCTCTTATTTTAAAAATTTTGTAATTATGTAAATTTTTCTATCTTGTTCAGTTCTGCATTCTCTCCTTCTTTATTTTTCTTGATCTGTTTTGTTCATTTTTTAATTTTTTATTGGTCTTTGGAAAGAACTAGTCTTTAGATTTATTGATCTTCTCTATTTTCCTTTGTGTATATCTTCTGGCATCTAGTTTTGCTAATATAACTCAGCCTAATTATGGTCATTTTGTTTTAGTTAATATCTCTCTTTTCTTTTTCTTAATATGTATTTGTTTATTTTAGAGAGAGAAGAATAGTGTGTGAGCAGAGGGAGGGGCAGAGGGAGAGGGAAAGAGAGAGGGAGAGAAGCAGACTCCCCTCTGAGCATGGAGCCTGACGTGGGGCTCGATTTCACAACCCTGAGATCATGACCTGAGCTGAAATTAAGTCAGAGGCTTAACCGATTGAGCCACCCAGGCACCCCTAATCTCTCTGTTTTCTTTGGTAACTTTTCAGATTAATGTTTGTTCTTCATGTTTTTTAATTTTTCTGAAGTGTACCTTACCTATGTATGCCCTAGATTCTGGGAACAAAATATTGAATATCATTTCCTGCTCATTTTGTCTAACATTAAGGTACAGAGCAAGAGCACAGTTGACTTATGAAGCATTCATCTGGTAACTAACTGTTCTTGCCTTTCTCCCCTACTACTTGGTCTCAGTTGTCTGACCCAAGGGACGATATAGGAGTTGACTGAAGCTATGCTGATGTGGAACTAGTGTGTCCTTCCCGGATATCCTAAAGTTCCCGTCCCAGATATCCTGAAGTTCCCAAGTTAGCCTTGTCTTCTGCATCACTGCCTGTGATTTCTCTTAATCAGCACAGTCTTCTATGAAATATCTGTGCCTTTCTACAAGCAAGGCAAAAAGAGATGTTTTAATTTTTCTAAACTATCGATGGCCCAGCAGTGCCATTAAATAACAGTTTTTCTGCCAGTGCACTAGGCTATCATCTTGATGGCAAAATCAAGAGTGTGTCCATTTGGAGAGCAATACTGGAGAGCACTCCAATGTGTATTTAAGAATTTTGTCTAATATGTACTCTGTTCTCAGCAAGAAGAAAACCCTTTTCTAAAGCTCACAAGGATTCAGCCAAAGCCACTTGTATGCTTTAAGAACCCAAGTTCCATCAGGTTCTATACTTTCTTGACTTCAGATGCCTACCATTGCTACAACATTTTATGTGTCTACCCTCAGCAAGATCCAAAAGCTTTTTCTCCCTCCATAGAATTTACACTGCTACAAATATCCTCAAGTTTGAGCAGGTTATCATTCTCACAGCAGGCAAAATATTCTGTCTAAATGAAATAGTGTGTCTTGAGCAGCTCGTCCAGGCAAGGGGCAGTTAGGGATCTTTTATAACTCAGGACCCGTCAACATCTGCTGTGGTATACTACTCCCTCTCAGGAAAGAATTTCCTATTTTGTTTTGTTTTTGGCTTTAACGTTTAAAATCTAATATAGGGCCTTAAACACGAAAATCCATACCCTCTCACTTTCTACCTATTCTTCCTTTCTACCTGTTAGTAAGCTAATTCTATCAGCAAAATTGAGTATGAATGCAGGGCGCCTGGGTGGCTCGGTGGGTTAAGGCCTCTGCCTTCGGCTCAGGTCATGATCTCAGGGTCCTGGGATCGAGCCCCGCATCGGGCTCTCTGCTCCGCAGGGAGCCTGCTTCTCCCTCTCTCTCTGTCTGCCTCTCTGTCTGCTTGTGATCTCTCTCTCTCTCTCTGTCAAATAAATAAAATTTAAGAAAAAAAATTGAGTATGAATGCATGCATTCTCCTTTCCTCCTTAGGATCCCACCTCCTGCTGGGAGGTGATGGTGTTTCAAAGGTAACTTTGTCAGACTTTATGCTATCCCAGCCCACTATCATAGACAGAAGTAGCAGTGACTTCTGAGAGTCCACATTCATTTCTGCATACCAGCTCACTAACAATCATAACCATGGTCTCAAACTGAACCTTCCTCAATTTTACAGGCTATAATGAGGTAGACGATGACAAAGATGGACACATACTCTTTGAAATTCAAGGAGAGACTCTCCCCATGAGGCACGTTTAAATTTCAATAGAAAAGCTCAGTTGGAGAAGATACACCACCATTCTTTGTTTATTTCAATTAATATAAGTTTAGTTTAGAGCCTCCATCCTGCCTGCCAGGACAGGAAACCCGTTTCAGTCATTCTTGAGGCCCAGACCAATCAGGGTAGTTCAGAAGTCCTGAGGACTTATATTAAAGCACTGGGCAGTCCCTCTGATCATTATTCATTACCCAGGTATCTGAAATGTCAACACTCATGATTGGTGCTACTAATGATGAGTCTACTAATGATCAGTTGAACTAAGAATATGTGGATGGGCAGGAGTCTTTGGATGTACATACACTTTTAAGAGATTGGTTATGTTATGGTTCTTTTCTTGATCCTGGATGCAGTTCTAAACTGGATAAAGAATAACAGAAATGTGGGTTGATGACTTACTGTGTGTGCAATTACATCCCAGCAGACTCTAAGCCTAGGGTGGGTGGTGGTCCACTGAGGCCAAAGAAGAGACCCAGAGAGAGCCATTGAGACATAGGTTTATTGGAGGAACTTACATACAGGGAGTCCAGGTGCAGCAGACTGGACAAAGCATCCAGAGCTGAGATCTCTGTGCATCAAGCTTCTATAGCATAGCAACTTAACCTAGCAACTCTCAGTGGCCCTTTCCCTCCTTTCATGGCTGGTGTTTCCAAAAAGATGAAGACCTGTCACCTAGACACTCTTTGTTGTAAGGGAGACACTCTAGGTTGGCTACTCCAGGCCCCTGAACTTGAACATTAAGCAACACGTCCTTTTGCACATGTAGAAATATAGAGGAAGGAAAGAATCTTTACATTCTCAAGATAGTGATTAACAGAGGCATTCAGGGTATGGTTGCACAAACTAGCAATCCAGTGTGTAGCCTACACTGTGGCATACCAATATGCAACCTCAGCAATATAAAGGCCAAAATACACAGTTGTAAAAGGTTTGGAATGAGCTCCTATAAGCCTTAGAGATATATTTGAAGCTTGCATGTTCCAGATAGAAATCTGACATCTGGAAATGGCCTATCAGAACATTCCCAAAACTGAAGGATTTAAAGTGCAATTAAAATAGAGAAGCTTAAATATCGAAAGCACTAATGCCATGCCTATTTTACTGAAACTATTACAGAATAATGCTTCTAAAAATATCTAAATTTTAATTCAGTGAAATGCTTCCACAGAATAATTGAAATCATTCTTACAGCTCCTAAAATGGATATAAGCAGCCAAACAAGAATCGGGCAGAGATAGCATATTGGAAATACGGTGTGATTTAGGTAACACAGAACATAAATATCTGATTTTTATTCTGTAGTTTAAACCTTTTCCCTGTTAAATTGTTTGTTTTTGCAGTAATTGTATTGTTTAAATCAGGGGTTGGTAAATGTTTTCTGTAAATGGCCAGATAGTAAATATTTTACACTTTGTGGGACACATATAAGTCTGTCACATATTCTTTGTGTGTGTGTTTTTTAAAAAATATTTAATTTATTTATTTGAGAGAGAGAGAGAGCAAGAGTGAGAGAGCACAAGCAGGGGAAGCAGCACAGGGAGTTGCAGAGGAAGAGGAAGAAGCAGGCTCGATCCCAGGACCCTGAGATCATGAACTGATCCGAAGGCAGTTGCTTCATGGCTTTACTGACTGAGCCACCCACATGCCCCTTCTTTGTGTGTTTTAATAATCCTATAAAAATTTTAAAAAATATTCTTAGATCATGAGCTGTATAAAAAGAGGCTAAGGGTGTGATTGGCCAACTGGCTGTAATTTGTTGACCCCTAGTTGAAAACAATGCTCACTGGTTCTCAAAGTGTGATTCCTATTCCTGGAGCAGCATCTTTAGTGCCCTTTGGGAATGTGATAGAAATGCAAATTCTCGCCCAGACTGACTTGACCAAAACTTAAGCATCTGTAGTTTAACAAACACTCCCGGTGATCCTGAGGCTCCCTCAATTTTCAATTTTCAAACCACTGATTTAGATTCAAGCAATAGCCCTTTAGCCAGGTGATATATTAGATTTTAGAGATAGAAAGATGAATAAAATCAGCGTTTATCTGCTAATAACTTTATTTATCAAGAAATAATTTCTTGCCTAAAGAATGTGGTAGATTCAAGATTCACACTGAGAACATTAGGCAAAAATCTTTATTCACTCCATGTTACCATGCTGCCTCTCTGAGGACAAATATTTCCCTGAAGATAACTTTTCCTCAGTGGTGATCAGTTTCCTAATTGCTTGTCAGGAATCCTCCTCCTCTTTTCCCATTTCTTCCCCTACTTGCCTTTCTCACAGTTGGGGCCATTTGACACCAGTCTACCTTAAGAGCCCTTTGTGTTCTGGGATCAATTCTGACTTCTGTTACCTGGAACTTAAAGAGCTGAGGCAAGTATCTGAGTGGTTTTGCTTCAGGCTGTAGTTCCTTCTTCCATCCATGAGCTATAGTTCTAATAACCGTGTTTCCTCTCATGCTAAAGTTCTGGTACCTGACTATTTTCTCTTCCCATGTTACTTCCTGAATTATTTACTTTTCCATGGCCTATGGAACCCATGTACCCTTTTCATTGGTGCTTTTTTTTTCTTTTTTCTTTTTCTCAGTTCCCTCATCCCTAGCCAGTCATATAAGGAAGTCTGAACATGACATTTGTAGCTGAAACAACCCTCAGCACCTGTGATATACATGGAGAATGAAAACTGTACAGTCATGAAAAGTTGCAGCATTACTAGAGTGCCCTGGGTTCACTGGAAGTTTGTTACCCCAGGTATGTAAAAGATTTTTTTATATCTTATTTTCAATTTTATTTAAATTCAATTAACATATAGTGTATTATTAGTTTCAGAGGTAGAGTTCAGTGATTCATCAGTTGCATATAACACCCAGTGCTCATCACATCATGTGCCCTCCTTAATGCCCATTACCCAGTTACCCCATCCTACCTGCCACCCCTTCAGAAACCCTGCTTTTTTCTCTGTAGTTAAGAGTATCTTATGGTTTGTCTCCCTCTCTCATTTTGTATTATTTTTCCCTCTCTTCCCCTATAATTCTTTGTTTTGTTTCTTAATTTCCACATGTGAGTGAAATCATACGATCATCATCTTTCTTTGATTGACTTATTTTGATTAGAATAATACCCTTTAGTTCCATTCACGTTTTTGCAAATAGCAAGATATTGGGGTTTTTTGATGGCTGAGTAATGTTCCATTGTGTGTGTGTGTGTGTGTGTGTGTGTGTGTGTGTGTATCACCTCTTCTTTATCCATTCATCTGTCTATGGACATCTGAGTTCTTTCCATAGTTTGGCTATTGTGGACATTGCTGTTATAAACATTGGGCTGCAGGTGCCCCTTTGGATCACTATGTTTGTGTCCTTTGGGTAAATACCTAGTAGTGCAAATACTGGGTCATAGGGCAGCTCTATTTTTAACTTTTTGAGGCAACTCCATACTGTTTCCCAGAGTGGCTGTACCAGTTTGTATTCCCACCAGCGGTGTGTAAGAGAGTTCCCCTTTCTCCACATCCTTGCCAACATTTGTTGTTTCCTGACTTGTTAATTTTGTTACGTAAAAGATTTAAACCTGATATGTTAGAAGGTCTCCAGCTCCCCTGTCTCCCAACATTGCTTCCTTTCCTTATTTTATCCTTTCCGCCCCTAAACCTAATAGAACCAATGCAGGACTTTCAAAAACAATTCTTGACAGTTAGTAGTTGAGATCTTACAAACATTCTTGATCATGAGGCATGAATACTGGAACAATCTCCAACTGTTCCAACCATAAGTCTTGCAGCAGTTAGAGATGAAAACTATTATCTGAGCCAAAACATAAGAACATCTCTTCTCTCTTCCTCACCCTATGAAAGTACAGTCCTGTTTTGACAGGTGAGTTACCTGATTTTCAGGTACCTCCTGATGTGAATCAGCTCAATAATGCCTTTTACTTCTATTTTAGTCACTTGAACTTTCCCCCCCTTGGCAGGCATTTACCAGTGCTATGTAGGGGGAAAAAATCACCAATTTCCAAAATTAATTTAAACACTTTGTAATTAATTTGATGTTATATAATAAAATAATTAATGCATTAAACAATTGACATTCTGCTATGAATTTTAAAGATATTTCCTAAATGATATTGGCATGGAATATCCACATTTATGTTCCCTTTTATTAGCACTGCTGATTCATGGAAATATATGCACTCAGTATGAAGTGTGAAAGAGGGCAAAGTGACATCCACTTCAAAATGCTTATTTCCCTTGTATAAGCTTGATGATTCACAGACATGTACCCTGGGGCAAATAATACATTATATGTTAATTTAAAAATAAATTAAAAAAATAATAAATGCTTATTTCCTTGAGTCAGCATGACATGATAGATGTCATTCACTGTTTTTTAGAACCCTCTCATTTCCTACATGCCTCTTAAGGTATAATCAGCTCACTATGCTGAGTGTGAGTTGAGGATTTAAAAATAACAATTTTGTATAATATTGCCCTTAAATGCAAGGCAACTCCTCCATCAGGTATTCAGCCAAAGAAATAGGCAACTGTTTCAGTAAGGGAGAAAGAGATGGCTATGATTTGGGTCTTATTAGCTTGCTTTAGAACTTAACTTCAGCTGTAAGATGAAGTCTACTGTCTATCTGGTACTGAATGCTAATTTATGTTCTCATCATAGAATAATGCCTAGCAAACCCACTATTCAGTCTATGATGAACTTTTCCTTTTAGAAAACTATATTCATAAGTCAGACTTTACTTAGGCCTAGAACTTAGCATATGAATATGTCCAAACATGGCTTCTGGATGGGAAATGCAGGATCTATGAAATCTAAAACTATTTGCTTTTTCTTAGTGATGACTACAACCATGGAATGAAGGAAAATCTCCTTAGTAAAAAAGCAGTTTGCACAAAATATCAATCGACTATTATTTTTTCACCTAGCTGGTTATCAAGTTAAGAAAACAATAATATCTGATATTGGCAAAGCATGGAGAAATCAGTGTTCTCACTCACTGTTGTTGGAAATACAGATTAACAAAACCTTTCTTTGAGAACTGTTTGACAGTATCAGCAATTCACATGTAGAAACCCTTTGATGTGCCATTTCTATTTCTCTAATTTTTTCCTGCAGAAATACTGATTCATGTGTTCAAAAATATATGGACAGAGATTTCTACTGCAGTAATGTTTATAATAGTAAAAATTTTGGAAACAAAAATGCTCAGATAGAAGAATGGCTAAATAAACTGTAATATATCCATTCTAAACATTCAATGTCTCATGAAAAAAATGAGGTAGATCTATGTATATTGATATAGAAAGATGTACAAGATCATGGTTAAGTGCAAAAACAAGCTTCAGAATCCTATGGAGTGTTGTACAATTCCCTCCCCAGACTCTACTTTCTATTATCTTCTCAAGTTATTATTCTTAGATTGTATATAGTTCACATTTAGATCACTTTAATGTTATAATTCTGTCTCTCAGGAGAATTAAAACAGCTGGTTCAACTATATGTCATTCTCTGTCTGTAGGTGACTATACATGTTACAGAAAAACACTAAACCCTGGCAAATTATCTTAATGAATAGGAAAAAAATTTGAGATGTTTTCTTTTTTGGGAATATAATTTTAAAAGTGAACTTTTTGAAGTAAAATAAACAAATTACAAAAGTAACAAATGACTTTTTACCCCTCACATGAAATAATAGGTCAGTAATATAGAGAGTTACAAGGGAAAATACCCTTTACCTTATCCCAAATCCAAATTCTCTCCTTAGATAACCACTTAAAACATGCTGGTTTGGAATATTCCAGATCTCTTCCTAGGCATCTACTTACACATACCTACGGCTGATAATTATAACTCTCTATGACTAAGCATTCTTCTTCCTATTTTAAACAAAAATGACATTGTACGGCAAACAATATTCTACAGGGATTAGTAAATGCTGTCGTCAGAGAGGTCCAAATGGTTTTCACCCTTGTATCACTACTCCATATTCAAATTCTTGGGAAATGATAGATCAGTGGGTCACATGTTCTGCCCTTTCAGGAGATAGCAGACTACCTTTATTGATCATTCCACCAAGACTTTCTGAAATGATAGAGGGGCACTTCTCCAAAAGAAAATGGAAGTGTCAAAAGGTGGTAAAATAAACATCAGATGGGCAACAACAACAGAAGGTTACATCTCTGTACTAGACTTTCTCAACTGACTGGGGAGAACATACAAGAAAACAAAATATAGACTATAAGAAAGATGAGGTGCCTAGGTGGCTCAGTTGGTTAAGCATCAGACTCTTGATCTCAGCTCAGGTCTTTATCTCAGGGGTCATGAGTTCAAACCCCTCCCTGGGCTCCACTCTGGGCATGGAGCCTACTTAAAAAAGAGAGAGAGAGGAGCATATGAAGTGTCAAGGTGTAAATATGAGGGAACAACTAACTTTCCCCAGAAATTTAGAGAAATCTTAATGTGGCTTAAGGGATGATTAAGAATTTTCTAGTTAGTGAATGGAATTCCAGGCACACAAGCATGAAAATAGGGTAAAATGGTAGTTATGTGGAACCTACCCTTCCTTCAAAGTCCAAATCAATTCCCATAAATTCCTTGTTATGATCTTATTTTCTAACTACTTATCATATGACTTAGAATTTCATCAAATAATATGTTATATTTATCCTAAAGCCTTTCATGTGCATGTATCATGCTTTGGTATTAAACAGAAATAGATGTTTCATCTGTTAAAAAAAAACTAAGATAATTTAAAAGATTAAATATGTCTAGTCTATATATGATCTAATACATTTAAGACCTGAATTGCCACTGGTGTTACTAATTTGAAATCTTCCTTTTATGGATAACATTACTTTGAGGTCAAGAACAAGGACCTCTCTAATTTTGTAACCCTTCAATTAATATTTCACTGTCTTGTGACATGATTTTTGTGGGAATATTAAATTGTCAATACAGTTGGTTAGTTTGTACTTTTTTCCAAAATTGCCAGGGGAGAAGGATTTGGTTGCTGAAAATATCAGTGCCCCAACTATAGTATGATGAATTTTATTTCAATCACCTTTCCATCTCTGACCTAAGAAAATAATACTCTGTCACCTCTGATGTCCTTGAGGCTTTTGAACAACTGTACATTCCTTGCAGAGAGAGATTTGACATCTGAGATTAGGACAGGTGAATGTAAAGGAAAGAATATATACAGAATCCCAATTTAGTTCTGTCTCCCTTGACCTAATCTCAGAAAAAGGAGTAGTGAGGTTAAAAAGAGACACTAGTAGGGCCCCTGGGTGGCGCAGTTGGTTGAGCGGCTGCCTTCAGCTCAGGTCGTGATCCCGTAGTCCCGGGATCGAGTCCCACGTCGGGCTCCCAGCTCCATGGGGAGTCCGCTTCTCATTCTGACCTGCTCTCTCTCATTCTCTCTCTTTCCTAATAAATAAATAAATAAAATCTTTAAAAAAAAAAAAAAGAGACACTAATAAATCCTATAGCTAATGGCAACATTTCCCAAGGCATATTGCCTGATTTTTGACAAAATTTTTAAAGGGAAAAATTATAGTATCAATTATATGTTTATAATTTTTAGAGTGATTTAATCTTTCTGATAGATAGTATATATTGGGGACTGGATGTTTATGTCTTCTTTAAATTTATATGTTGAATCTGGAACCCTTAATGTGATGATATTTGCAGAGAGATCTTTGAGAGGTAATTTGGTTTAGATAAGGGCATGAGAGTGAAACCCTTGAGGTGGAATGTGTGCCTTTATAATACGAGGAAAAGACAGGAGAGCTTTCTCTCTCCCCTGTGTGAAGATACAACAGGAAAGCAGTAATCTGTGATCCAGAAAAAGGGCCCTCAGCAGAACCTGACCATGCTATGACCAGTGCTATGTACTGTGATCAGGGACTTCCAGCCTCCAGAACTATGCAAAATAGATATCTGTTGTTTAAATCACCCAGTTTGTGATATTTTGTTAAAGTAGCCCAAACTGACTAAGATGTCATGTTAATAGGTACAAAATGTAAGCTTTTCTCATATAAAGTTTATTTCAAGCTTTGCAAATAGGGTTTGAGTAAAAATATCAGGACTTGCCATTTTATCTCCAATATTTAAAGAACATGGAAGTTGCCATTCTATCTTTACAATAAGAAAAAGCTGAACATACTTAAAATCAATAAAATTTCTTGGAATTATCATGGAATTGAGCTATCAAGGCAAACTGCTATCCTGAAATCTAGAGGGACAAAATGAATTCAGAGTTATAGCCAATATTTTCTTACCTGGAGCAAGCTACTGAAGCCATAACTGATAAAAATTAAATGGTAATTTTGACAAGTTTCTGGAGGCTGAGTATGGACTAATTTGAGAATGAGAAACTCCTATGGACCACAGTCTCGGGGTACCACCCCCAACTTGTGGCTTTAATTCTCACCATGTCCTCATGACGCCTCAGGCTGCAATAACAACAGACTACAAAGTGGGTAGATTACACAACAGAAATTCATTTTCTCACAGTTCTGGAGTCTAGAAGTCTAAGATCAAGGTTCTAGCAGGTTTGGTTCTCTTAAGGCTCTCACTTTGATATTTGGATGGGCTGCCTTCTTGCTGTGCCCTTACATTGACTTTTCCTCTGTGTCCATGTGCCCCTGGTATGTCTTTGTGTGTCCCAATCATCTCTTATAAGGACACCAGTCAAATTGGATTAAGGCCAACCCTAATGGCTTCGTTTAACTTAATCAACTTTTTGAAGACCCTATCTCCAAACATAGTCACGTTGTGAAGTACTGAGTGTGAAGGATTCAACATAGGAATTTTGGAGTGGACACAATTTGGCATATAACATATGGCAAACAGCAAAGAAAATAACCTTAAGTCCTGGCGGGAAGAAGGGGAAAGTAACCATTTTGAGATATATCCATAACAGAAGTCTACTATGCCAGGGAAAATTTTGCCTATCCCATATCCCATTTTAGGAAGGGAATTTTTCCCACTGTAGCCCCCTCTAGCCTTCTGGTACCAGAAGACAGGGATTAAGGCAGGAATGGTAACTAAGAAATATTTGCAGAGTTTTTAGCCCAGGGACACAGGATCTCTCAATGACTGAGATTTAATCATAAGATTATAGAATGCTTCTCTTCCTCAACATCTTACCAGTACACCAACAGGGCTCCAGTATAATTACTGTGGTTTTAATGCTGAAAGAACTGCAAGTTGCAGACACTCTTTGAAGGAGTCCTTAGGGAATTCAAAAGTCAACAGAGACAAAAACAAGGACATTAGAGGAATTCAAAGGCTCTGGAATCTACATCTATCTATAGGAACTTTAAACATAGCCTAACTCCTGTCCATAATAACATAATACTTTACACTCAAGGTCCTTTCGTGTCAGTTCCTATTCCCAGTACATAATGGCCACCTTTCAACATTAAAATTAAAATGTATACTAAAAGGCAAGAAAAACACAGTCTGAAAAGACAAAGCAAGCGTCAGAATCAGATATGACATATAATTAGGAATTATCATATGAGAAACTTAAATTAACTGTGATTAATATGGTAAGGGCTCTAATGGCAAAAGTAGATAAAATGCAAAAACAGATGTTTAATATAAACACAGAGATGGAAACTCCAAGAAAGAATCAACAGGAAATTCTAGAAATCACAAACACTATAACAGAAATGAAGAATGCCTTTGATGCCTTATCAGTAGGTTGGACATAGCCAAGAATCTCCCCAAACTGTAATTCAGTAATAAAAAGAATGAAAAGAGAAAATAGAGAACCAAGAACTATAAGGAAATTTTCAAAGGTGTAATATACATTTAATTGAAACACTGGGAGAAAGGAACATGTGGAAATGCAAAATGGTAGAGCTACTTTGGAAGAAACTTTGGTGGTTTCTTACAAAGCTAAACATTATGCCCACACAAAAACCTGTGCACGAATATTTATAGTGGCTTTATTCATAATTGCTAAAACATGGATACAACCAAGATGTTCTTTAAAAGGTAAATGGATTAAAAAACTGTGGTACATTCGTTAAATAGGATATTATTCAGCAATAAGAGAAATGAAGTAGAAAGTCATGAAAAGACATGTAACAACTTAAAATGCATATTACTAAATGAAAGAAGCCCATCTTAAAAGGCTACATGCTGTATTATAGGATCACAGACCTAACGTAAAATATGAACTTATAAAACTTTTAGAAGAAAGTTAGGAGAAAATCTAGGTAATTGGGTTTGAAGATCAGTTTCTAAAAACAGTTTCAGAAGCATAATCCATGAAAAAAAAATAATGGTAAATTTGATTTTATTAAAATTAAAAACTTCTGCTCTGCAGAATACACTGTTAAGAGTATGATAGACCAGCCACAGACAGGGAGAAAATATTTGCAAAACACATATCTGATAAAGTACTTCTTTTGAGAATGTAAAAATAATTTTTAAATCTAAGCTATAAGAAAGTAAAGAGCCCGGTTAGAATATGGGCAAATATCTGAACATATATCTCACCAATGAGGAAAAATTGATTGTGAATAAGCATATGAGAAGGTGCTCAACAACCTTTATATTAGGGAATTGGCACTTAAAATAGCAATTAGATAACAGTACTATTTAATTTAAATTGTGTCTCCTCAAAGATATGTTGAAGTTATATTTCCACTACTTGTGATTGTGATCTTATTTGGAAATAGTGTCTTTGCAGATTTAGTCAAGTTGAGGTCATTAGAGTTGACCCTAATCAAGTATAACTTTGTGTCCTTATAAGAAAAGAAATGTTAGGTAATGGCAAAGGCATACAGGGAGAATGTTATGTGATTGCAGTGGCACAGACTGGAGTGATGCAGCTGCAAGCCAAGGAATACCAAGGATCAAAGCTAAGAAGAGACAAGAAAGGATACTACTCACAGACTCATAGTGATCATAGCCAGCTGATACCTTGATTTCTAGACCTGTAGCCTTCAGAATTCTGAGAGAATAAATTTATGCAAACTACCCAGTTTGTGATTTGTTATAGCAACCACAGGAAACTAATACAACTACACACCTATTAGAATGGCTAAAATCCAGAAAAGTGACATTACCAGCTTTTTTTGTTTCCAAATCATTTTAATTCCAGTTAGTTAACATAGAATCTAGTGCACTCCTTAATCCCCATCCCCCATCTAACCCATCCTCCCACCCACCTCCCCTCTGGTAACCAGCAGTTTGTTCTCTAGAATTAAGATTCTATTTTATGATTTGCCTCTCTCTTTTTTTTTTTCTCCTATGTTAATCTGTTTTATTTCTAAAATTCCACATTTCACCTGCTTCACTCACCTCCCCTCTGGTAACCATCTGTTTTCCATAATTAAGAGCCTGTTTCTTGGTTTATCTCTCCTCTCTCTCTCTCTTGCTCTTGCTCTCTCTTTTCCTTTGCTAATTTGTTTTGTTTCTTAAATTCCACATTTGAGTGAAATCATACAGTATTTGCCTTTCTCTGACTGACTTATTTTGCATAAGTCATAATACTAGCTCCATCTATGTTATTGCAAATGGCAAGATTTCATTCTTTTTTATAGCTGAGTAATACTGCATCACACACACACACACACACACACACACCATATCTTCTTTATCCATTCATCAATCAATGGACATTTGGGCTCTTTCCATAATTTGTCTATTGTTGATAATGCTGCTATAAACATTGGGGTGGATGTATCCCTTCAAATTAGTATTTTTGTATTCTTTGGGTAAATACCCACTAGTGCAATTACTGGAGCATAGGATATTTCTATTTTTAACTTTTTGTCGTACCTCTATACTGCTTTCCGGAGTGACTGCACCAGTTTACATTCCCACCAACAGTGTGAGAGGGTTCCCCTTTCTCCACATCCCTGCCAACACCTGTTGTTTCTTGTGTTGTTAATTTTTTAGCCATTCTTTACATATGAGGTGCTATCTCATTGTAGTTTTGATTTGCAATTCCCTGATGATGAGCTATGTTGAGCATCTTTTCATGTGTCTATTCACGTGTCTGTCCATTTGTATGTTTTCTTTGGAAAAACATCTGTTCATGTCTTCTGTCCATTTTTAAATTGGATTAATTGTTTTGGGAGTTTTAAGTTATGTAAGTTCTTTACATATTTTGCATACTAACCCTTTATCAGATATGCCATTTGCAAATATATTCTCCCATTCTGTAGGTTGTCTTTTAGTTTTGTTGATTGTTTCCTTCACTGTGCTTTTTATTTTGATGAAGTACCAATGGTTTATTTTTGCTTTTGTTTCCCTTGCCTCAGGAGACATCTAGAAAGAAGTTACTATAGCTAATGTCAAAGAGGTTACTGCCTGTGTTCTACTCTAGGATTTTGATGGGTTCTTGTCTCACATTTAGATCTTTAATCCATTTCAAATTTATTTTTGTGTATGGTGTAAGAAAGTGGTCCAGTTTCATTCTTCTGCTTGTTGCTGTCCAGTTTTCCCAGCACCATTTATTGAAAAGACTGTCGTTTTTCCATTGGGTATTCTTCCCTGCTTTGTTGAAGATTAGTTGACCACAGAGTTGAGGGACTATTTCTGGATTCTCTATTCTGTTCAATTGATCTATGTGTCTATTTTTGTGCCACTACCATTCTGTTTTGATCACTACAGCTTTGTAATATAACTTGAAGTCTGGAATTGTGATGCCTCTGGCTTTGCTTTTCTTTTTCAGGATTGCTTATGACATTACTAATTTTTGACTAAGATGTATAGGAACAAGAACTCTCATTAATTGCTAGTGGGAATGAAAAATGATACAGCCACTTTGAAAACAGTATGGTAGTTTCTTACAAAACTAAACATTTCCTCACTATACAATCCAGCAGTCATGCTCCTAAGTATTTCCCCAAGTGATACGAAAACTTATACTCATCCTAAAGCTAGAAAATGAATGTTCACAGTGGTTTTATTCACAATAGCCCCCAAACTAGGAGCAATCAAGATGTCCTTCATTAGATGAATTGATAAACAATCTGTGGCTCATCCAGACAATGAAATATTATTCAGCGCCAAAAACAAATGAGTTATCAATCCACAAAAAGTCATGGCTGAATTTTAAATGCATATTGCTAGGTGAAAGAACCCAGTCTAAAAAGGCTATATACTGTGATTCCAACTATAGAACATTCTGGAAAAAGCTAACCTAGTCTGCAGACATATATTTCCTTGCACTGTTATCTGAGGAGTCCCAGAAGCAATGACAACCCTAGTAGCAATTAGCATACCTAATGCCTTGATCCTCATTTCTAATGCTATTGTCCAATAAAAGCACTCCTTGGAGAAATGGCTAATACCAGGACTAGAGCAGGAAATATACAAAATGAATCTGGATCATCTTCTGGTGCCAGAAAATAAGTGTTTTTTTTTTAAAGATTTTATTTATTTGACAGAGAGAGAGATCACAAGTAGGCAGAGAGGCAGGCAGAGAGAGAGGGGGAAGTAGCCCCGCTGAACAGAGAGCCCGATGTGGGGCTCGATCCCAGGACCCTGAGATCATGACCTGAGCCGAAGGCAGAGGATTTAACCCACTGAGCCACCCAGGTGCCCCCAGAAAGTAAGTGTTTAAGAAACCCCACAATGCTGGGGTTATATTCAAGAGACAGAGAAAAAAACTGAAGACCTTTCAATGACCAAAGCTGAAATCTTTGACTAACAGAGTTGGATTGTAACCCAACACGCACAATAAATATCCATGACTTCATACTGGTATAAATGGTTGTATAAGTAAATAAATGGAGTGAATGTGCAAATCTCCCAAGCAGAATAATTTCAACAGATTTATGTAGATCATCTGTCCTCAAGGAAGTGGGGCATAGCTCCCCACTCCCTAACTGTGGACTATGCATAGTGACTTTTCCCAAAGAGGATAGTATGTAAAGGGGAAAAAAAGAGTGACTTTACAGTGGAGAATCCTGAAAAACACTATTTAGCCAGGTGATCAAAGTCAACATTAGCAGTAGTAAGTACTGCAGATATGATGTGATGAGAATAGTTCCTTATTTCTCTGATCTTCCAAAAACACATAACCCCAGCCAAATTGTCAGGAAATATATCAGACAAATCTCAGTAGAGTGTCATTGTACAGAGTGAGTACTGTTCAAAACTGTTAAGGTCATCAAAAACAAGGAAGGTCTGGGAGACTGTCAGAGCAAGATGAGCCTAAGGAGATATGATCTCTAAATGTAATGTGGTATCCCAGAGGGGATTCTGGAATAGAAAAGGGTAATTAGATAAAAACTAAGTATATCTGAGTAAAGTATGGTCTTTAATTAATAAAATGATTCAGTATTGATTCATTAGTTATAGCAAATGAACCATACTAATAAAATTTGTTAATAGCAGGGGGAACTGGCTGTGAGGTATTTGGGAACTCTGTACTATCTTTGCAGTTTTTCTGTAAATCCAAAATTGTCCTAAAATAAAGATTTTATTCTAAAAAAAAAAAAGTGTATCACACCAGAGTGGTAAGTTTAGAAAACTTAAAAATATCAGTGGGAACAGCATGTATATGGCATCATCTCTAGAAGCCTTCTATTAACTCCACTTCTTCTCCACTAAGGCAAAACTAGATGTTTTTCTATATAGTTGCATATTTCCCAGTAGTTATTTCTTTCATGACCTCGTGCATGACAGTAAGTGTATTACTTGATTCTAAGCTCATCAAAGCAAGGATTGTCTTAGTTATTTTTGTATCCCCATCATCTACCATAGTGCTTGGCAAATAGTATGCCTTTCATAAATGTTTATTACTACATAAATAAATGAGAAGAAATATGATCCCTCTACAATAATTAAGACAACTTGACTCTTAAATTTGTCTAAATCTTTAGAATTCATAATATATACAATACATACAAAAAGTAGTGGCATTCAGAAGGGTTCTATAGCTAATAAAAATGAATGAAAGTTCAACTAATTGTTGTTGCTCAATTGCTTTTTATTGAAGAATTTTGATTATCCTCTTTGAGATCTTTCTCTCCACATCCTTCCACAAAAGCAAGGGGATATAGACATCCAGTCACTTGGTAAGGAAGAGAGGCCACTGAGGCTACCAAGGACTGCAACAAGACTTTTGACCCATTTCTATTTACAATCTTAGTTTAAAATCAACTTCCTCTCTTTGGAATAGTTGTTCATTATCTTTTACTTATTATAAACCATGCCACTTAAAATATTTCAAATAAATTTATGAGTCTGTTCTTTTGAGATAATAGGGAACTAAATTTTCTAAACCGTGACCTTTAGAAAGGTCTTTCTGTGCCATCAGCTTGTAATATTTAATTTGCTTTCAGCTTTGTACAGGATCTCTCAAAACAAAAAATCAAATCACTGTTATTACTATTCCCATAAGTTTCATTTTGATTTAGGCTTTTGATCTTGTTATTAAGCATTACTGATTAGATACTTTCTTTATTGTACACTAGTCATTAATAGGCTACATTGTTGGGTGAGAACTACTTTGGGTGAGTGAGCAACAGATATTGTTTTAAAATAAATTGTTAAAGGAAACAGAGCAGAATACTCACTTCCAATTTTTTTTCCTGCCTGATGTCTTATAAGCAGAACTCATGTCTTCTTCATTAAGTAAATATTAAATGCCATATTGAGTATTGCCTGGCTGCCTTGCACTGTGCTTTATAAGGATGATAATACAGAAGCTTTAAAGAGAGCCATAAAATTGTTTTAACTGTTTATTAAGCATAATAAAGGATTTTTTATTAATTAACTTTATTCAATTATACAGTACGTGATCATGGTAAAAAATTGAAACAGTGAAGAAGGGTATATGTTGAAATGTAAGTCTCCCTTCTTGCTTTCTGATACCACCATCCTCCCTTCCTGGAGACAAATGCTTATCAATGTCTTGCATATCCTTCTAGCAATCTTCTATGTACACACACAGTTTCTACTATAAAAATGGAACCTTATTATACATACTTTTCTACATTTAATTTTGCTTTTTTTGCTTTCTTAATCAGTATTTAGGTGTTTATTCTTTTAAAAGGATCTATTGTAAGATACTAAGAATATTGAATCTATGACAAATGCATTTCTATGACATACAAAATGAGATTTTTGTCCTAAACCAGATGTACTGGAAAACTTATGTTTTATTTATTCTCCTTAACAAATATAGCATTTACTATAACAGGGGAAGAGACTTATAAAAAAATCTCTTGAAATTCTTTATGTAGATTAATATTTATATAACTTATTTATTAAGTGCCCTCTATGTGCCAGAATTCATGCTAGTTACTTAACACATATCATATTTAGTGGTCAGCAAAGGCATTATGACCAAGAAAATTTGGGTTTCATTCCCCAAGTGGCTTAATAGCTATATAATTTGGGATATTACTGCCTCTATTTCCTAATTTTTAGAATGAAAATAATGTTACATACCCAAGTGGGTATATGTACTAATTAAATGATACACTACATGTAACTACCTTGAGGGTTATAAATTCCATTCAAGGTTGCTAAATAATAGCAGACTATGTATTTAGCACATTACCCATAGTTCATTCAGTTAATAATGTGAGTCATTAATTATGCTAGAACTTAGAGATATAATGGAATATTCTGGCCGTTTGAAATTGGAGAGTATTGGGGATGGGGATTTCACATTATTTGCATATTCCTGTATTGTTTGAATTACTAATATTATTTAAAATGTGAATTAATTTATATTTTACCAGTTATACATGCATATAGTTTTAAAAAACAAAATACAAAAAGGTTTGTAGTAAGAATCTATCTTTGTCTGTTCTATCCTTCCCTGTCCCTTAGTTCTGCTTTTGAGACGCAATCAATTCAATACTGTAGATGTTTCAGCTAGTATTAACTGCCATATTTGTAAATAATACACATGCATTGCTCTTTTTGGATACATCAGTTTCAGACATTATCTACTGACTATTGAAAGCACATTATTACCTTTTTATCCTACATTTCTCTTCCCTTTTCCAAGCCAATTTCCTCATGTGAATATATCACTTTTTGTTGTTGCTGTTAAATCCATACTCAACAGTTGCATCAATGATGACATAAATACTGTTCATTGATGGACCATATTTTGAGCTGTGATTACATTTTTTTTATCTCAAAACATTTCATTTGTTCTTGATCTCCACTATTTGACTGGCTTTTAAGAACCTGTTGCTCCATTTTTCTCCACATACACCTGCTGGTGTAAAACACCTATTCACAATATCTTCAAATGTTCCTAAACATCATATAACCCATAAATTTCCATTAAAAAAAAACTTAGCTTCCTCCCAGAGGTTTCAGTTCCCCCTTTCCTGACCAGGCTTAGTTGTCCTATGCCTACTTCAAAAACTATTATTCTAAGACTTCCCTTCTCCACTCCCAGGCTTGGATCTCCTATTTCTAGAGTCCTATGTCTTCCTGTCTTAGTTTCTTCTTTTCTTTTCTGAAGTATATCCACCAGTACTTTTCTCAATTAGAGTACACAATGTGCAAAATTCTAAGTCTTCCCAGGTCTAGAAGCATTTATCTTCCATTTGATTGATCATTGGATTGGTATAGAATGCAACATTGAAAATATTTAGTGTCTGAAAGTCTTCTTACTGGTTGTTCAGTGTCTTTAGAAAAGAATTTTTCAATTACCTATTAAGGATATATATGCCTGGCTGCCTGTATGCTGGGGTCAAAGTGGAAGATGATGGCACAAATATAATAGTTTAACTTTTACTTAATTCCCCTTTAGATCTGTGTTATATTCAAGTTTTCTTTCTACTTGGCATCCCCAGGTTGAGAGACTCTCAGATTTAATTTCACTCAGAAGTTGGGGGTCACCTGCTTGACAAGTTAGGAGAGGAACTAATTTCTGATATTATCCATACAACCTAATTCTACTTTTTGCATTACCTAAGAACTTTATCCCTAAACACTGCGGCCCACAGGGGTCCTTCAGGGTGAATTGTTCTGTTTTCAGCAGTGCCCTCTCGATTGACACTTACATTCTAGGTTCCTCTGTCCTTGTTGTTGTTTTTTTTTTTAAGATTCTATTTATTTATTTAAGAGAGAGAGCATGCGCGCACACACAGAAGCAGAGGGGAGGGGCAGGGGAAGCGGGAGAAGCAGACTCCCTACTGAGTAGGGAGCCCAATGTGGGGTTCAATCCCAGAACCCGGGGATCATGACCTGAGCTGAAGGCAGATGCTTAACTGACTGAGACACCCAGGCACCCCACTTCCTCTATCTTTGTAAATTATTAGGCCCCTGTATTTGAAAAAAATTTAAATTTCTCCTCTGTTGTCTTTTTTCTTGTTTTTTTTTTTTTTTTAATATTTATGGGCTTATACCTTACAGTCTGTGGTAGGCAGAATAATAACCCCCCAAAAATATCCACATCTACTCCCTGGAACCTGTGTCTATATGTCACCTTCCATGTTAAAAGGGGTCTTGCAGATGGGATTGAATTAAGGATCTTGAGCTTGGGACATTGCAGTGGGTTATCTAAGTGAGCTCAATGTAATCACAATGGTCTTTATATAAGGGCAGTAGGAGGATCAGTCTTACTAGTAAGAGATGGGAGGATGGAAGCAAGAGGTTAGAATGATGTAATGAAGGGGCCATGAGCCAAGGAATACAGACCTCCTTTAGAAGCTGAAAAGTCAAAGAAAAGTGTTGTGCCATGAAGCCTCCAGAAATGTTAACACAGCCATGATGATACCTTGACTTTAGATTTCTGACTTCTAGAATGGTAAGAGAATAAATTTGTGTTGCTTTAAGCCACTAAATTCATGGTAATTTCTTATACCATCAGTAGGAAACGAATATTGATTTTGGTACCACTGTGGGATTCTGTAACAGATATTTAAAAATGTGGAAGTAGGTTTGGAACTGAGTAATTGGCAGAGGCAAGAAGAATAAGAAAAGCCTCCTTTGCCTTGAATAGACTTTTAGAAATATGGACATTAAAGGTGTTGCTGGTGAGGACTCAGAAGGAAGAGAGACATGGTAGAGAAAACTTACATTGCCTGAGAGAATACTTAGATTGTCATAAACAAACTATTGGTAGAAATATGGATGTTTATAAAGGTGCTGCTGCTAAGGGCTTAGAAGCAAATGATGAACATGTTATTGGAAACTGGAAGAAAGGGGACCTTTGTTATATCATTGCAGAAAGATTTGCTGAATTGTGACATACAGTTGCATGGAGGGTGGAACTTGTAAGCAATAAATTTGGATACAGCCAAGATTTCCAGGCCAAGTGTTGAAGGTAAAGCCTAGTTTCTTCTTGCTTCCTGTAATAAAATGCAAACAAACAAACAAAAAAAAGTAGATTAAGGGAAGAACTGTTATACAAAATGGAACCAGACTTGATGATTTGTGAAATTCCCAGTATATCCAGATTATAAAAGATTCTAAAGGTAGGAGATTCCCTGCCAGAAATTGTACTCTGGAGAGAATGTGAAGGTGACTTTTTGCTAGTGCCTCCAAAGGCACAAAAGAAGAGAGTATTTACTCAGAGGGCTCTTTGAAGAGATTAGTCATGTGATTCATGAATCAGCTCAGCCATCTCAGCAGGAGCCAAAAATAGATAGGGGATTATCTAGGAAAGACCTTTGAGGAGGCCTCTTCTCTAACAGAGTAAATCCTCCCTTTTTTCAGCCTCTGGTCACGAATTCTTTCTTTTTTTTAATTACTGAACTATAATAGACATACAATGTTATGCTGGTTTCAGATGTATAACATATTTATTTGACAATTCTATGCATTATTCAATGCTGACTACAAAAAAATGTCATCACCAAACAATATTACTACAGTATTATTGACTCTATTCCCTATGCTGTACTTTTCATACTCACCCACTTCCCCTCTGGCAACCACCAATTTGTTCTCTATTTAAGAGTCTGTTTTGTTTGTTTGTTTTGTTTTTTAGATTACTCATGTAAGTGAAATCATATGGTATTTGTCTTTATCTGGCTTATTTCACTTAGCATTATATCCTCTAGGGTCTAGGTTTATCCATGTTGTCACAAATGGCAAGATTTTATTCTTTTTATGACTGAGTAATATTCCATTGTATGTAAGTAAGACACATCTTACTTATCCATCTATTGATGGACACTTGAGTTGCTTCCATATCTTGGCTATTGTAAATAGTGTTGCAATAAATATAAGTGTGCATATATCTTTTCAAATTCATGTTTTTGTTTCCTTTGGGTAAATATGGAAGTGGAATTATTGGATCATGTGGTATTTCTATTTCTATTTCTTATTTTTTGAGAAAGTTTCATACTGTTTTCCACAGTGGTTGTACCAATTTACATTACTACCAACAGTGCAGGATCTCCACATCCTTACCAACACTTGTTATTTCTTATCTTTTTGTTATTAGCCATGCTGACTGGTGTAAGGTGGTATTTCATTATGGTTTTGATTTGTATTTCCCAGATGATTAGTGATGGTGAACCTCTTTTCATGTGTCTGTTGGCCATCTGTATGTCTTCTTTGGAAAAATGTTCAGATCCTCTGCCCATTCTTTAATCAGATTGTTTTTTCGTGTTGAGTTGTACAAGTTTTTAATATATTTTGAATATTAACCCCTTATCAGATTTCAGAGGATATCACAGGACATTCATAATATCCTCTGCCATTCAGTAAGTTGCCATTTTGTTTTGTTGATGGATTCTTTGCTGTGCAAAAGCCTTTTATTTTCATGTAGTACCAATAATTCACTTTTGCTTCTGCTTCCCCTGCCTGAGGATACATACGTATAGGTGCAGTGAATCCTCTTGTCATACATCAGAGACTTTTTGTGATTTTTTTTTTGAATGTTATATCAGAAGAAATACTGCCATCTATACTGAGACAGGGAGAAGATGAATTGAAAAATAGTTATCAGTTGGGCGCCTGGGTGGCGCAGTTGGTTGAGCAGCTGCCTTCGGCTCAGGTCATGATCCCGGAGTCCCGGGATCGAGTCCCACATCGGGCTCCCAGCTCCATGGGGAGTCCGCTTCTCACTCTGACCTTCTCCCTTCTCATGTTCTCTCTCACTCTCTCTTTCCTAATCAATCAATCAATAAATAAATAAAATCTTTAAAAAAAAATAGTTATCAGTCTCCCCAAAATCGATAGGCAAAGAGCATAGTGGTAAAACTGCTTAGAGGCAAACACATGCTATGATTCATAAAAAAAGAAGGATGATTCCGAAGCCAGAGCCGAGGGCCCTGAGGGTACAGCTATAGGCTCAGAAGGAGGAGCCAGGGCCCACAGAGGATTAATTCCCAGGCCTCAAAACCTAGTGTAGTCTGCCCAGTTGGATTTTAAATTTTCTTGAGACCAGTGGCTCCTTTTTTCCTTCTTTTTTTTCCCATTTTGAATGGTAATGTACATAACTGCTATCCTATGCCTGCTGCATTATTGTATTTTGAGATCAGATGACTTGTTCCTTGAGTTTCAGAGATTTCACAGATGAAGAGTAATTTTGCACCAGGATGGATTATACAGATAGCCTTACTCATAATAAATTAGGTGATTTAGATGATGAGATTTGTGATTTTTAATATCATGGAGACAGTCTAATGAGATTTTGGATTTAAGTTGATACTGTAACAAGTAGAAACTTGTGTGGGCCTTGATATAAGATGAATACAGTTTGTATGTGAGTTAGATACGGATCTTCAGGGTCCAGAGGGAAGACTGTGGTAGGCTTAATAGTGGGCCTCCAAAGATGTCCATGTACTATTGCCTGGAACATGTGAATATGTTACCTTACAGAGTAAAACAGACTTTGCAGTTGTAATTATATTTGGGAAATTATAACCCGGGAATAATAACCCAGGAAATTATCCTGGGTTATTCAGGTGGATCCAATGTAATCACAAGAGTCCCTATAAAAGGGAGGCAGGAGGATCAGCTGCATTAGTAATATATGTGAGGATGGAAGAAATAGGTTGAAATGAAATGAAGAAAAAGCCATGAGCCAAGGAATGCAGACAGCCTTTAGAAGATGTAAAAGGTAAAGAAGAGGATTCTTCTGAAGCCTTCAGAAGTAATGTGGCTGACACCTAGATTTTAGAGTTTGCACCTCGAGTACTCTAAGATAATATACTTGTGTTGTAGTAAGTCACAAAATTTGTAGTAATTTGTTACAGCAGCAAAAGGAAAGTAGTAAATATTTTAACACATTTTAATGGAATTTGTGAAGGATTAGAGAAAAGATGTATTTGTGTTTAATATCTCGTATTTTAACTAGAATTAATTTATGTTTTTATTATTATAAAATATTTAAGGGGTGCTTGGGTGGCTCAGTTGGTTAAGCATCTGACTCCAGCTCAGGTCATGATCCAAGGCTCCTTGGGATTGAGCATCTTGTCTGGCTCCCTGCTCAGGGGGAAGTCTGCTTCTCTCCCTCTGCTCCCCACAACTGGGGAGTTGTGCTCACTCTCTCTCAAATAAGTAAATAAAATCTTTAAAAATATTTAAAATAGTTCCCTTTTGATAAAACCCTACCTGTCCTTTATAATCTAGCTAGTATCTCACCATGTCTGTGAAAACCTTTTTTTTTTTCAACTTCTCTAACACTCAGTGGCTTATCTTTTTTGAACCTTTGTAGTATTTACTGTTTTTACTTCCTATTTTTATACTTAATCATATATGATATTATCTTAGTGTATAAAGACTTCATATATTAATTCCTTAATCATTATCAACATATTTTACCTATATTGACATTTCTTAGTGCCAGGCACCATGCTAAGTGTTGAGACGTAAGAGTCAAAGAAGAATCAAAGAGACAATTCCTTACCCTGAAAAGCACACAGAAAGTCCACCGTTCTCATTTTCTATTAACTTGTAAGTCTGTCACTAGACTGTAGACACCCTAAAGACAGGGTATTTTATATTCCTTTACTGTGCTTGACATGATATTAGAACCTTAGTAAAAATTTATTCACGAAAGAGAGAGGATGAAAAAAGGAAAGGAGAGAAAATACAGTAACTAGGATGGGATGGAATTCTTTCGCTTTCCCACAGTCAAAATGCCATCTAAATAGTATTTTCTAGGGTAATCTATTAAAATAGTTTATTCCTCTTTGTGGGCAACTCTAAACAATAACAAAATTAGCCTAAAATCCACTATGTAGATTAAATTAGAATGAGTCTCCTTGATTCTTGATCTGTGTGTTAAAATTAAAACATCTGCAGCCATTTTGTATTGATGGTAATTTAGAATTTTTGATTTGGCCTTTTATAAAGGCGATGTGTTTAAAGTCAAATTGCCTAAAATACATTTTATGGTTTTTCCCTTGACCTTTAAGAAATTTAGTTAGGCGATTAATGCCTATAATTAATGAAGTTAGTGTTTTTAGCTCTTGTGCAGCAGAATTTCTAAGAAGATGCTTCATACCTATCCAGTAAGGAAAAAAAAAAACATGTTTTAATTTTCAGTAGATGCTTTGGTTCCCATGGAAACAGTTCGGGTAAAAGAAGTTTGAAATGTTACATATTTTCTAATATCTTATATTCATATAAATATTGCCAGAAGATATGTCATATCTATTCAAGTATAAAGTATCATGGGAGTTAAGCAAAGGAATATATTAAATTGAAACTCATTGTGGTCCATTGCTGTTGACACTGCTGGCCTGGAAGGAACTCAAGGACTATCTTGAAAAAATAATCAATACCTTCAGTAGGAAAGTGTACTGATTTTGTTAGTGAGCATTCTTAAAATCACACTACACTTTTCTATTTTGCAGAAAAATATTTCAGAACTTGAATTTAGCTTAGGTTTTGGGGAGATAACAATTTCAAATTAATTTACATTTATTCACTTAGATTTATGTGTGGACCATTAAAACTGGATGGATCCCAAATAAAAGAGGTTATTAGCTTTGCATTATAATGTAAAGTTTCAAAATGTGAACCATTCCAATAAATTTTTCACTTTCAACCAGTTCCATATGCTATTGGCCAATCTCAGCTACTGAATCTAAACATCTAGTTGTTTCAGATCGCTAAGAATTCTCATTTTGTGACCCTACAAATCTTTTACATTATTATAATAACACTGCTGGAAAGAACTTTGGAAGATACTCAAACATTTTCTTCCATATTGGTTTTTTTTTAAAATCTTAGAACATTGAGGAAATTGAACACGATGAAGTCTATATGTCACACTTTCTTCTGCAGCATATTTACATTGAGCATCACATGCAACTTCTAGTTCTGGCTGTACACATCAGCTTGACCATTGCACAGGAAGTAATACTGTCTAATACTAGTAATACTAGTAAACTAGTATTACTTCCTGTGGAATCTTACCCGGACTACTTAGCCTCAGAATGTGAAAGGCAAAGGCAGGGATGGCACCCACCCACATTCCAGTAGTACCTTAAACTCTCATGTTTGCTTCTTTGTATGTCAGTCTTGTTACGCTGTAAATTCTCTCAGGCCAGGGGTCACATCTTACTGGTTTTTAATGTATCCTTGTCTAGCCTATCTGAGCTGGAGCTCGATAAATTAATATTAAGTAAATAAATCCAGTCTGAAACATGCTTTGCTTAGAGAAGTATATTCTTTTTTTTAAAGATTTTATTTATTTATTTGACAGAGAAAGAGAGAGAGATCACAAGTAGGCAGAGAGGCAGGCAGAGAGAGAGGGGAAGCAGCCTCCCTGCTGAGCAGAGAGCCCGATATGGGACTTGATCCCCGGACCCTGGGATCATGACCCGAGCCAAAGCCAGAGGTTTTAACCCACTGAGCCACGCAGGCACCCTAGAGAAGTATATTCTTGTATATAGCAATGTATATACTGCATAATTTTTCTAAATAATTCCAGAAATAATTCTTTGCATATATTTGAGTGTGTGGCACATGTTAAATTCCCAAACAGCAAATTAGTCTCTTGCTACACACACAAAAATGCCTATGTGACTTTTCTGTGAGAATGATGTCTGATTGGCTTTTAAACAGCTCAGAAGTTAAGAGATGACTGATAGAGTATTATATAAAAAAATCCATGTGATTGCATTGTCTCAGAAAAAGATAATTTGAAGATATCTCCTTAAGCAAATATTGCCAAGTTTTTTCCAATATAAAACACTGTGATTTGCAAGTTAAGTGGTTACACTGACAAGATCTAATGGTACCCAGGACCCTTGCTACTCTCTGACTCATTGCCTGACCTTGTCAGTAAACTTTTTGTGCCTGTCAGTACAGCTATAAAACTAAAAACAAAACAAAAAAACAAAAAAACCCCCAAAAACAAAAACAAAAAATAGTCTCCCCTAGAAAAGACTTTCTTAACTGAGCTGTTCTGAGAAGTACTTATCTTAAAAATAGAATTATAAAGAAAATGCCATAAGGAATACTGTTGATCTCAACAACAAAAATTGTCCAAATATATACTGAAATCCTTGACACAAAGAATTTTTAAAACTTTCTCGACTCACCTGTCTTCCTATCCTATTGCCTTAGAATGAGATTAATCTTCCTTTATAGTATCAAACACCATGGAGACCAAAGATGCAAGCCGCCACAATTGCTAACAACCCAAACTGACCACATCAAGACAAGGAGCTCTACCTTCTCTCAGTGCTAGGAGTTCTTCCCATGAAATAATGACCAAGGGTGGAAGGATATGGTGACATGGACTCATGAAATAGTTTATTGACACTGACTAAAGTCAGTTGAGTGATAAAACAGTATATGGTATCTGAAATATGCTCCCATATGCAGATTCAGTACAGTTCCTTTTATGTATAATTTAAATCTGTCTCTCTATGATCTTACACTTTATTAAAAAAGACATTTGCCAGATTCCTTACCAATCTTTCCATGAAGGTGGAGCTGATTGGATCATATTTACCATAATTACTGATCAGCTTTCTGATTACTATTTACTTCATTTGAATAAACTTTTCTTCTTTCTTCATTATATTGTAAATATAAAGGGGGCAAGAAATAGCCAAAGCAAGTAGGAGTGGGGTCCATACAGTTCAGTCTCAGTTATAACTTCTGCTTAATTTGATTACACTCAGCTGTGTTCTTGACTCACCTCACTCCTGTAGTTGTAAAAATGCAAATGCTCTGCTATCTCTTCCTTTTCCTGTCTGCTGTTCTCTAATATCTTACCTGTATATATGCCTAATTTCACTAATCTGACACATTCTTTTTGTACTAGCTAAAATGATGTATTTCCCTTATCCTATGCTAGAGATCTCTGTTCTGCCTGGAAAACCTATCTAATTGTCTAAAAACCATTAAATCAATTCTGTGTTCTGGTGAGACAGTCTCAACTAGGCACTATAAGGGGAATATTAAATACTGTTTTCAACTTCACCAAACTCTTCACAAAGCAGCATCCAATGTTTTACATATCTCCCACTTTGGCATGCCATTCAGTTGAAACTGCCTTATTCTGGAGAAATCCGAGTATGACTCTTTTGCATGTTGTCGTCCACTTTTCCCAACACCATTTGTTGAAGAGACTGTCCTCTTTATTCCACAGTACACAAAAATAAATTCAAAATGGATGAAAGACCTAAATATGAGACAGGAAGCCTTCAAAATCCTAGAGAACACAGGCAGCATCCTCTTTGACCTCAGCCATAGCTTCTTACTAGATACATCGCTGGAGGCAAGGAAAACAAAAGCAAAATGAACTATTGAGACTTTCAGCAAGATAAAAAGCTTCTGTTCAGTGAAGGAAACAATCAACAAAACTCAAGGGCAGCCTACAGAATGACAGAGGATATTAGTAAATGATATATTCAATAAAGGGCTAGTATCCAAAATCTATAAAGAACTTATCAAACTCAAAACCCAAAGAACAAATAATCCGGTTAAGAAATGGGCAGAAGACATGAACAGACATTTCTGCAAAGAAAACATCCATTTGGCCAAAAGACACATGAAAAAGTGCTCAACATCACTCATCACCAGGGAAATAGAAATCAAAACCATGACAAATCAAAATCAAAACCACCTCACACCTGTCAGAATGGCTAAAATTAACAACACAGGAAACAACAAATGTTGGTGAGGATGCAGAGAAAGGGGAACCCTCCTGCACTGTTGGTAGGAATGCAAACTGGTGCAGCCACTCTGGAGAATAGTATGGAGGTTACTCAAAAAGTTAAAAATAGAACTACCCTACGACCCAGCAATTGCACTACTAGGAATTTACCCAAAGGATACAAAAATACAGATTTGAAGGAGTACATGCACCCCAATGTTTATAGCAGCATTATCAACAATAGCTGAACTATGGAAAGAGCCCAATGTCCACTGACTGATGAATGGATAAAGATGTGGTTTTTTATATATACACAATGGAATACTGCTCAGCCATTGCAACGGATGAAATCTTGCCATTTGCAATGACATGTATGGACTTAGAGTGTATTATGTGAAATAAGTCAGTCAGAGAGAAAAATACCATATGATTTCACTCATATGTGGAACTTAAGCAAAATGGATGAACATTTAGGAGTGAAGGAAGAGAGGGAAACAAACTATAAGAGACTCTTAATGATAGAGAACAAAGTGAGAGTTGATGGAAGGAGGTGGGTAGGGGATGGACTAGATGACTGATGAGTATTAAGGAAGGGACTTGTGATGAGCACTGTGTGTTGTATATAAGTGATGAATCACTGAATTCTGCTCCAGGAACCAATATTGCACTGTACGTTCACTAACTAGAATTTAAATAAAAATTAAAAAAAATAAATCTAAGTATCATTGCATTTCTCTTAGGTTATACTATAGAAAGTTTTTTTGTTAACCTTACAAATGTTTTTAATAAAGTGAATTGTCTCAACTCTCATTGTTTAAAATTTAGTTTAGTTGGCATGATAAAATATCTTTTTTTTAAATATTTTATTTATTTATTTGAGAGACAGAGAAAGTGAGAGAGAGCATGATAGGAGAGAAGATTTGAGGAAGAAGGAGACTCCCCATGGAGCTGGGAGCCCAATGTGGGACTTGATCCTGGAACTCAAGGATCATGACCTCAGCCGAAGGCAGTTGCTCAACCAACTGAGCCACGCAGGCACCCTAAAATATCTTTGATGTGAACATTCTCATGGTTATCTCACACTGCTCATAATTTGGAGGTAAGATTATTCACATATAGAGGTTGATTTTTAAAGTCATCATTGTTTAAAAACCAGAGTTGGCTCTAGCTGTCTATGTTGTACATTCTGAAAAGACACTCAGTATGATTGAATGATGCAGGCTTTTATTTCTTTTGGGAGTATGTCATGTTTGTTAAACTTTAAAGTGTTCTTTTTGATGTAGAATAAAATTGAAAAATAAATTACACAGAAAAAACACTTAAGTGTGCCATTAGATTATTCCAGGAATATTTTAACTCCAAAAAATGAGTCACAAAAGTTCACAGTATTATTAACACAAAGTATGTTTTAATACCATGTGCATTTATTTTAAAGGGTAAGTCATTTTATATCAAATGCAAATATAGTCACCAAAATGGAATCTATCCATTAATGAACATTTAGTTAAAAAGAAATGTAAGTACAGAAAATATTTTCTATTCATTTCAGAGTTTCTATGTCTTATAAATCATTTCAACAAAAATTTACAGATATAATTCAAAGTAACTATTATTTAACCAAAGTATTTGAATTAAAATATAATATTTTAACCACCAAAACATAATATTTTGGTATAATTAGATTTTCTCATATTGCTAGAGTCAGAAGGCATATTTTGTTTATTTTAGTATCTCCTGAATCACTTAGTACAGTTCAATACAATTGATTTAGTGAAGTAATTCTCTTCCTTTTTCCTGTTAATTTTCTTCCTTGCTTTTGAAATTCAAAGGTCATCCTAAATGAGAAAAAATATAATGGCTTGGCACACCTATTAAAATTCATCCTTTTCCTCTGAATGTTTTGCTGAATTAATTAATCTATTCATTGATCAAACATATACTGAGTGGAAACTATGTGTTATGGTATGCCAGGCACTATGCAGGAACTGGCAAAAATAAATAAAACACAAGACTTACCAAAATACAAGCTAGTATGGAAGGCACATAATCAGATCATTAAAGTATAACCAACAAAAATAATTTATGCATAACCAATATGATCTATTTTCATCAACTTTGGGTACAAATCAATCAAATCTCTCTTCTAAATATCTACCATCTGATGTTAGCAGAAATTCCATAATTTCTCCTTTAATCCCTGCCCATCCCTCTTACTTTCATTTTAAAACCCAATAACCCAGGGGTAGTTATTGAGTACAAAGAGATCATTTTTGCTTCTATATATCAGGAAGAGAGAGAACTGAGAAAAGGTATTTTAAGTCTATCAAGGTTTTCACTTTCATTATTGCCATAGGGACCTGAATTTCCTGGATTTTAGGGTTGAAGTCTTATTCTTTTGGTGCATACTTACATGTTCAGCTATTAATCCAGAAACATTGATGCAGAGATTCTTTCTATGCCCTATTCTGCTTCATAGTTCTTGTGTAAACTCTGGTCATCATTCTAGACAACTTCTAAACTCATATTAAGGTCTAATTTAGAAGTCTTGGCATCCTTTCTTTTCAATGAATCTCGGGAAATTATCAGTGCAATCAACTAGACTTCATATAATGTTGAAACTCAGAAAGTTTAAGGGATAATAGGGTTGTCTGGGTGGCTCAGTCAGTTAAGCATTTGCCTTTGGCTCGGGTTGTGATCCTGGGGTTCTGGGTTTGAGCCCCACGCTGCTTCTCTCTCTGCTTGCTACTCCCCCCGCTCATGCTCACTTGCTCTCTCTGACATATAAATAAGTAAAATCTTTAAAAAAATAAGTTATCAGAATTATAGCAATTTCTTAAGTGTCTACTTAATCTTTATGCAAATTTAACCTTTTTATTAGATTATTTTTATTTTTTAAAGGGCATTAGGATATTGGGAAGGGCTGCTTTTTCAAGGCACACATACCACACCTTTCCTTTAAAGCATCAGGTACCTATAAGCCTTTGATTTCTATGACAGTGGTATGGAACACACAAAAATTATGCCTACAGGTGAGTTTTCTCCACCTCTAGACATGGGAGAACATTTCGCTTATATTTATTTTGATTTTGATTCCTGGAACATGAGGACATACTCTGTAATATATACATAGAGTAATCTGGAAATATTGGGGAAACCCCTTCAATTTAATGAGACCTAGAGTAATACATTAGTTCACCCAATAAATATGTACTGAGGTTCTATAGGGTTTTTTTTTTAAGATTTATTTATTCATTTGAGAGAGAGAGAGAGAAAGAATGGACATATAAGTGAGAGGAGAGGCAGAGGTAGAGGGAGAGAGAGAAACTCAAGCAAACTTGTCTGACCTTGGAGCCCAATATAAGGCTTAATCTCATGACCCTAAGATCACAACCTGAGCTGAAACCAAGAATCCAATGCTTAACCAACTATGGCACCTAGGCACCCCTGTGTCTACTATTTTCTAAGAGCTGGGGGTACAGCAGTGAATATGAGGCCCTAGTTCTTATGGAATGCATATTTTATTGGTTGGAGATACAAAATTATGAACAAATACATGTTGTTGATGGTGATAAGTGTTTGAAAATAAAAATTAGTGTAAGGGAACAGAGGCTGAAGATAGAGAGGATACTATAAAGTATTTTAATACAGCACACAAGGAAGGCCTTTCTGCAAGGTGACCTTTGGGCCACCACCTGAAGTGAAGAGCAAACCATGACAATATCTATACTAAGAATTCTGTATGGAGAGAATAGTAACATAAGAGCATATTTTGTTTGAGTCAAGATAATTAGCCAGCTATGAAAAGGGTGAAGACGGGGAGAGGGTGTTTAAATATTTCTTTAAAGTTTTAGAAAATTGCATGATATTATTAGTTTTCTACTGCAGCTATAGTGAATTACCACAAATTTAGTGGCTTAACACAGCATATATTTATTATATTAGAGTTCTGGAAGTCAGAAGTCTGAAAATGGGTCTTAAGGGGGCTAAAATCAAGATGTCTGCAAGGCTGTATTCCTTTATGAAATCTTTGGGGGAAACCTGTTTCCTTACCTTTTCCAGCTTCTGGAGTACTTGCATTCCTTAGTTCATAGTTACATACGTCCATCTTCAATGCCTTCAATATGGCATTTCTCTGATCATTCTTGTGTAGTTGCATCTCTCTCTGACCTCCTCTTCTGCCTCCCTCTTCCATTTAAAAAAAAATTTAAGTAATATCTACATCCAATGTGAGGCTTGAAATCACAACACTGAGAACAGAAGTCAGATACTCTATTAACTGAGCCAGCCGGGTGCTCCCTCCTTCGACTTTTTAAGGACACCTGTGAATTCATTAAGCCCACCTGGATAATCTAGGCTAGCCTCTCTATTTGAAAGTCAATTGATTATAATTCTTAATGCCATCTGCAACCTTAATTTCCCTTTTGCTATGAACTATAACAAAGTCACAGGTTCTAGGGATTAGGATATGGACATTTTTGAGGAGCCATTTCTCATATATATATGTGTCTGTATATGAATATATGTGAATATTGACACACATATACACATCAAAGAGTTGAGAAGAGCGTTCTAAGCATGAGAAAAAACTCTGCTACCATATAAGAAAAGATACGTTCTATAATTAAAAATGAAAACTTTTGGGGCACCTGGGTGGCTCAGTTGGTTAAGCATCTGCCTTCAGCTCAGGTCATGGCCCCAGCATCCTGGGATTGAGCCTGGTGTCAGGCTCCCTGCTCGGTGGGGAGACTGCCTCTCCCTCTCCCTCTCCTGCTTATGCTCTCTATCTCAAATAAATAAAAATAAAATCTTTTTAAAAATGAAAACTTTTGGACAAAATACAATATACGAAATTAAAATTAGAAGAATTGTATCTTATATGACATATGAAGGAGTTTTCTTACTAATATGTATCAGCACCAACAACCTAAAAGAAAAATGGTCAAAGGACATGAACAGGCAGTTCTCATAAAAAAGATACACAAGTAGATGATAAATATATAAAGAGATGCTTAAATACTGCTCATAATTAATGTTCCCAGATTTAGCAAATAAAAATATAGGATGCTTAGTTAAATTTGAATTTCAAATAAGGAATGCATACTTCCCGAGCATCACAAGGGCCATACTTATACTAAAAATTACTTGTTGTTAACAGAAATTCAAATTTAATTGAGTACTCCTTATCTGACAACTCTACTCATAACGGAAGAAGTATAAATTAAGGAGTAATGTGATTCCATTTTAGTAGCACCTGGCAAAATTAAAAATGGTTGTACCCTGTATGTTTAACCTTGTCTGAGTTCTGAGTCACATTAGACCTAGGCAAGAAGTACCTCAGTTAACCCAGTCACGTAGAGGTCATGGCCCAGAATTAGTTTTGTTGCCCTAAATCTGAGTTACAGTGTGCCACAGATGAGCACCAAGGCGCTATGTTGCACACCAAAACGCAATTTTTCTTCTTCATTCTGTCAGAACAACTAGACTCTGCTTTGATATTCTGCAGGTACTGTAATCCATTTGGAGCATAGAACCATGTTGTTTTTTTTTTTTAAGATTTTATTCATTTGAGAGAGAGAGCATGCACAATTTGGGGGCAGAGGCAAAGGGAGAGGGAGAAGCAGACTCCCCACTGAGCAGGGAGCCCAATACAGTGCTCAATCCCAGGACCCTGAGATTATGACCTGAGCCAAAGGCAGACTCTTAACCAACTGAGCCACCCAAATGCCCCTATAGTCACATTCTTAACCCCAGCCTGGGTGCTTGAATTTTAAAAACCCTTACCTAATCTCATCAACTCTCTCATCTTTGGGGCTGAATTCTTTTCACTGTGTCCTGAAGACTTCTTGCCATGTATTGCTCTACTTGAAACAGTATGACCTGGAACCAAAAAAAGCTGAAGTTTTTATTGCTTTACCATCAAGCTTTGTTATCAAGGGAACACGGACTTAGTTTAAAGTGAGTTTCTGAGGAGTGCCTGAGTGGCTCAGTCATTTGGGCATTCAACTCTTGGTTTTGGCTCAGGTCATGATCTCAGGGTCATGAGATTGAGCACCTGCATTGGGCTCAGTGGGGAGTCTGCTTGAGATTCTCTCTCTCCCATTGTGGTGCGTGACTCAGTTGGTTAAGCAACTGCATTCAGCTCAGGGCATGATCTCAGGGTCCTGGGATTGAGCCCTGCATGGGCTGTCTACTCAGTGGGGAGTCCGCTTCTTCCTCTCCATATGCCCCTCCTCCTTCCCCCACTTGTGCTCTGTCTCTCTCTGCCTCTCTATCTCTCTCAAATAAATAAATTAAAGATTCTCTCTCTCCCCCTCCCTCCCCACACTCTTTCTCTCTCTCTAAGAAAAATAAAATAAGCTGCTGAAATGAAACTTGGGCCCATTGATTAGTAACTCCCCATTTCAATTAAAAAGATGAATAAACTCTAGAGAGCTGCTCTAGAATATTGTACCTATAGTCAACAATAATATATTGTACACTTAAGGATTTGTAAAGAGGGTAAATTTCATGTTAAGTGTTTTTACCACAATAAAATATAGTTAAAAAATAATAAAATAAGTTGCTGAGTGATGTAGCCACTCAGACATTTTGCATGTCATGTTTAGCTGAAGAAGGACTCTTACAGACTTATTACATAGGACAGGAAATATCCAGGCCACTATGAGAATAGAGGCAAAAGTATAATCATAACGCTAAAACTCACTGGGAAAACTATTACTAATGGTAGTAGTAAAACCTTGCCAGATTGGGAAGGCGAATCTACTTTATTTAATTTTTTAAGATTTTATTTATTTGTCAGAAAGAGAGAGAGAGAGAGCAGCAGCAGCAGCAGCAGGAGAGGGGAAAGCAAGCTCCCCACTGAACAAGGAGCCCGATGAGGGACTCAATTCCAGGACCATAGGATCATGATCTGAGCTAAAGGCAGATGCGCCTAACTGACTGAGCTACCCAGGGGCCCCAGGTGCATCTACTTTGAAAAGGAAAAATCATCGAGAGTAAACTGTAGGAGCTTCTGTATTGTTATATACTAGAAGCATTGTTATCAGAGCCTCTCTGACTATGCAAAATAACTTGAGAGATAAGTGAATTGGGAGGTACATGATGTTTCCAGGATCTTATTATCCAACGCAACTGAGGTTTAAAGAAAACTAGTAATTTTTATGGAATAATCCTTAGCCTTTTCAAAGGCCAAGATAAGTTATCACAAAATGAAAAAGTGGGTGTGATAAAGATAAAGCAGTAAGAGCCTTAATAAATAAAGAGCTCTAAAAATCAATGTTAACAGTTGAATACTTCTGTGTGTGACTGTTTGCTACTTTACATCCATTTTTTTCTCTTTTCTGCTCTGCTTAGTATTCTGAGGTGCTAACTATGAGAACCATATCATTAAGACTCCCTCAAAAGCTGGTTCCAGTTGAGTTCAGCATGGGACACAGTGGTATAAGAGCTGAGTGCACTGAGAGTGTGCACTCTCAGTTTACCTTGAAGTGGCTGTATCCCTAAAGAGTTCTTTCAACAACTACGTTTGGGAAACCATCACATGCTTTAGGCCAAGATGTACGGACACCTGGGGAAAACAACACAGATTAGTAGGATATGTGGTTGACTCTTCAGATTCTGCCTTCCTGAAAGTCATACAATTTTCTGCCCTCAGTAAAGAGAGCAAGTTCCACATATTTCACAAATCAAAACACAGTTGGGACAGTTTCTCATTTTGTAAAATTTAATTTGTTAACTTTTAGGTTCTAAGGCTTTAGATATTTAGTTTGTACCATGTATAGAAAGGATTTGTGGAGTTTTAAACAGTTGTCAGGTTTTATGCAGGGCATTATATTTGCCATACTTTCTTTGCCCAAAACTTTTTCTCCCGCTTAATAAAAATTCTTTCTTAAAGATGAAGCATCCCTTCCTCCTTTTAAAAAATGGACGTCATGAAGACTCCCTTTGTCTGACCAGGACAAGCATGTTCTCACATGTAGAAAGGTGGGCCTCACAACAGCCCCTGCCCTCATGCCAGCTGTGCAGCCCCCAGGTCTTTCTTGTAGAATTGGTCCATTTTACCAGAGATGAGATTGGAGAGGGGTAGAATAGTTGAAGAAAGGTGGTGATTGTTAATATTTTATATCCAAGTTACTACTAATATTAATTAACTTATACATAAAACATGAATAAAAAATAATGATATAAGAAACCATTAAGAAAGGAGGAGATAAGTGTACAAAAATTAAGAAGATTACTGTATTACATTTAGTTCTCCACCTTCGGAGCGTTAAAAAACAGAAAGAGAGAAATATAGCTCTCACCACCCGTTGAAAAGTAGGGAAGTTTTTTGTGAATAAGGAAACCTATATTTTGCAAGTCTACCTCTGCTCCTCACCTGCTACGGATCTGGAACTAGTCACCTGACAATCTGTACTTAATATTTGCATCAGGATAATGGATCACAATAAAGGCTCAATTTCTATAGACTGCAAAGGATCATTGCAAGGGGAAAATAATCAAATGTAGAGAAAATATTTTGTGAATTGTAAAATCCTATTACTGGGAATCATTAACCTAACTGTAGGTAGGAGACACCAAGTGTTCCTTGACCTTCATTTCTAAGAGAAAATTGTATTGCATGAGTATTTTTATAAAGGACATTAAGTTAGTAATTTAACAGCAGTTTTGAAGGAGCTATAGTAATGTTTTCAATTGATTGACTATATGTTGAGCAACATATAAGCATAGTACTTAATTAAATCGTGGATGTTAGATGCAAATTTGAAAACTGTGACAGTGAATATATTAATTAACTGTGTATACATGTATGTGTGTGTATATGTATACTCATATTTATGTGTATTTATATGCATATATGAATAAATGATTATATGTTGTGAGTGGGAACATATAGGCTCATTTGGATATTCTTCAATCAGCTAGATGCCTTGAAATTATTTTGATTCTTTGGGATAAAAGTGCTGTGATATCTTCTTAATTTTTGTTTCTTATTGTGATTTGTGCCTTCCAGGAAAATGTATTTGTGTAGAAGAGCAAATGGACTATTTTTCTTTTTTAAGATAGATGTGAATGAAGTTCTGATGATGCTAAAATTAGACCTAACACTATATATGACTATCACAATGTTTTTATATTAATATAAAGTTTGGCAGAGATTTCTTGAATGGCATTCTTTTCTTTGTAACAGCTAGATTATCAGCACTATTGTTATAAGTTAATAATTTTTGACTCTCCAGTGTGTCTATGATATTGCCCTAGGTATTTGGGAAGAGGACACAGAGATTAATTAGAAAAGTCACGTCCCTGTCCTTGCAACCTACATTTTTTTAAGGCAGCATCAATATAGTCTCACTAAGAATAAAAGAAACAAGATTGAACAAGATACAGACACATCGATTTCATTTCTTAGTGTCTAAAAGACTCACTAAGAGTAATGAGGATTTTAAGAAAGAGCATTAACTATTTCAAGCCACAGGGGAGACTTCATGGAAAATAGCTGATGAAATTATGCCCTGAGATGCCTAAATTACCCTGTTGTTTTATAATTTCTTCAACAAATATTTGTTTTTATGTTGCCAGGCATTGTTACCAGCACTGGGAGTACAATAGTGGAAAAAGAAAAGGCAAGGTTCCGGCTTACATGGAAGTTTATGTTATAGAAGCAGAAACTGAAAATAAACAAACAAATGAAGAAGATTGCTTAAGATAGTGTTGTTACAAGGAAAACATACCAAAAGATGAGTTAGTAATGGTGAGCAAATGAAAATTTAAATGTGAATGGGAGCATGGACCTTCACCATAATAATTTAGAAATGCATTTAAATAAGCACACTGATAAGAATTAATATGCTAATATTAAATCTTATTGGTAAATGAACTTTTAAGTGAGGTATTATATTGTATCTATTAGCTGAGTAGAAAAATCAATCTTTCCTCAGTGTTGGCAAGAATTCAGTGAAGTGGGGAACCCCCCCCCAAGCCTATTGGCAGAAATCTACAGAAGAGTAGCATGATACATTCAAAGTGCTAAAAGAAAAACAATGCCAACCAAGAATACTTTACCTTGCAAAGTTGTCCTTAAGAAATGAAGTAAGGTAAAGACTGTCCCAAACAAAACAAAAGCTGAAAGAAGAGTCTGGCCTGCTCAGTTGGTAGAACATGTGACTCTTGATCTTGGGGTCATGAGTTCAAACTTCAGATTGGGCATAGAGCTTACTAAAAAAAAATGCTGAGGGAGTGCCTCACTGGTAGACCTGCCTTACAAGAAATGCTGAAAGGAGTTCTTCCTGCTGAAATGAAAGGAGGCTAATTAGTAACATGAAAACATATAAAAATACATGTCACACTAAACCAGTAAGAGTAAGTGAAATTCAGAACAATACTGTGATATGGTGGTATGTTAACCACTTACTACTAATGTAAATGTTAAAGAACAAAGCATTAAAAGTAACTATAGCTAAAATATTTTTAATGACTATACAATATAAAATATAATTATGACATCAACAAAATAAAAGGGTGGGAGTAAAAGAGGAGAGTAGAAGGTAAGTTTTTGAATGCAATCAATGTTAAGTTGTTATCAGTTTAATATAGAAAATCTGTATGATGCTTCATGGAAGACACAAAGGAAAAACCTATAGTAGATACACAAAAGATAAAGGGAAGGTAATCAAAGCAGACCATGATGGAAAATTATCAATTCACAAAGAAAGACATCAGGGGAGGAATAAAGGAACAAGAGAACTACATAAAAGCCAGAAAACAATAAGATGGCATTAGTAAGTCCTTACCTATCAATAGTTATTTTAAACATAAATGGGTTAAATTCTCCAATCAAAAGGCATAGAGTATCTGGCTCAATTAGAAAACAAAACAAAACAAAAAGCAAAAAAATAAGACCGAGCTATATGTTACCTTTAAGAAAGTCACTTCAGCTTTAAGGACAGACATCGGCTCAAAGTGAAGGGATGGTAAAAGACGTTTCATGCAAAGAGAGTAGGAGTAGCTATACTTTATTAGACAAAACAGACTTTAACTCAAAAGCTGTAATGAGACAAAGAAGGTCATTGTGTGATATAAAAGCATCAATTCATCAAGGAGATATAACAATTATAAATATATATGCACCCAACATCAGAGTGCCAAAATATATTAAACAAATACTAACAGATCTGTTAGAAGAAATAGGCAACAATACAGTAATAGTAGGGGATGTCAAAACTCACTTTCCACAGTTGATAGATCATCCACACAGTGCATCAATAAGGAAATGTTGGGCTGGAGTTATACTCTAGTCCAAATGGGATGAACAGCCGTGTGCAGAACATTCCAGACAACTACAGAATGCATAGTCTACTCGAGCACAACAGAACATTCTCCAGAAGAATATGTTAGGGCAGAAAACGTCTCAGCAAATTTAAGAAATCTGAAATCACACCAAGTACCTTTTCCAAAAATAATAGTATGAAACAAAAATTCAAAAATAGGTGAAAAATTAGATAATTCACAAATATGTGCAAATTACTTAGCACACTCCTGAACAATGAGTCAAAGAAGAAGTCAAAAGGAAAATTTTTTTTTAAATCTTGAAATAAATGAAAATAAAACATATCAGACCTGTGGGATCCTGCAAAAGCAATTCTAAGAAGGAAGTTTTTTTTTAAATTTTTATTTTATTTTTTTAAATGTTTATATAAATTCCAGTTGGTGAACATACAGTGTAATATTAGTTTTAGCTGTCCAATATAGTGATTCAGCACATCCATACATCACCTGGTACTCATCACAACAAGTGCACTTTTTAATCCCCATCACCTGTTTAACTCATCTCCCCACCACCTCAATTCTGGTAACTATTAGTTTTTTCTCTATACTTAAGAATCTGTTTCTTGGTTTGCCTCTTTTTCCATCTCTTTTATTCCCTTTGCTCATTTAGTTTGTATTCCATATACATATATATCTATATAGATATAGATAATTTAAAATCAGTTAGCCAAGGTATAGTACATCATTAATTTTTGATATAATGTTCAATGATTCATTGGTCGAATATAACACCCAGGGCTCATTTATTTTGTTTGTTAAATTCCACATATGAGTAAAATGATATGGTACTTGTCTTTTCTCACTTTGCTTAGCGTAATACATTCTAGCTCCATCCATGTCATTGCAAATGGTAAGGTTTCATTATTTTGATGGCTGAGTAATATTCCATTGTGTATATAAAGAAAATGTATACCTGATTTTCTTTATCTATTCATCAGTTAATGGACATTGGACTCTTTTCATAATTTGACTGTTGTTGATAATGGTGTTATAAACATCAGCGTACATATACCCCTTTGAATCTGTATGTTGTATCTTTTGGCTAAATACCTAGTAGTACAATTGCTGGGTCATAAGGTAGTTCAATTTTTAACTTTTTGTCATACCTCTATACTGTCTTCACAGTGGCTGCACCAGTTTGCATTCCCACCAACAGTACACAAGGGTTTCCCTTTCTCAAAATCCTCACCAACACTTGTTTCTTGTGTTGTTTGATTTTAACCATTCTGAGAGTGTGAGGTGAAATCTCATTGATCTCATTGCAGCTTTGATTTGCATTTCCCATCCTGTAGGTTGACTTTTAGTTCTGTTGATTGTTTCCTTCACTGCTGAGAAGCTTTTTATTTTGATGTAGTCGCAATAGTTTATTTTTGCTTTTGTTTCTCTTGCCTCAGGAGACATATCTAGAAAGAAGTTACTACAGTTAATATCAAAGAGGTCACTGCCCATGTTCTCTTCTAGGAATTTTATGGTTTCAGGTTTCACATTTGGGTCTTTAATCCATTTTGAATTTTTTTTTTGTATGGTGTAAGAAAGTGGCCCAGTTTCATTCTTTTGCATGTAGCTGGCCAGTTTTCACAACACCAATTGTTGAAGAGACTATCTTTTTCCTATTGATAGTCTTTCCTGCTTTGTCAAAGATTAATTGACCATATAGTCATGGGCTTATTTCTGGGTTTTCTATTGTATTCCATTGATCTGTGTGTCTATTTTTGTGCCAGTACCATTCTGTTTTGATCACTATAGGTTTGTAATATAACTTGAAGTCTGGAATTGTGATGCCTCCAGCTTTGCTTTTCTTTTTTAAGATTGCTTTGGCTATTCAGGGTCTTTTGTAGTTCCATGCAAATTTTAGAATTGTTTGTTTAAATTCTGTGAAAACTGCTGGTAGTATTTTGATAGGGATCGCATTAAATATGTAGACTTTGGTAGTACAGACATTTTAATAATATTTGTTTTTCCAATCTATGAACATGGAATGTCTTTCCATTTCTTTGTGTCTTCAATTTCTTTCATCAGTGTTTACTTCAGAGTACAGGTCTTTCACCTCTTTGGCTAGGTTTAATCCTAGGTAACTTAATGTTTTTGGTGCAATTGTAAGTGGGATTGATTCCTTAATTTCTCTTTCTGCTGCTTCATTATTGCTATATAGAAATGTACCAGATTTCTGTATGTTGATTTTGTATCCTGTGACTTTACTGAATTCATTTGTCAGTTCTAGCATGGTTTTAATGGAGTTTTTCAGTTTTCCTATATATCATATCATGTCATTTGCAAATAGTGAAAGTTTTACTTCTTCCTTGCCAATTTGGATGCCTTTTATGTCTTTTCATTGTCTGATTATTGTGGATAAGACTTCCAGTACTACTTTGAATAACAGTGGTAAGAGTGGACATCCCTGTCCTATTTCTGGCCACAGAGGAGAAACTCTCAGTTTCCGCCCTCCGCCCCTCCACCCCCGTTAAAATGATATTAGCTGTGTGTTTTTCAAATATGGCCTTTATTATGTTGAGATATGTTCACTCTAAATCTACTTTGTTGAGGGTTTATATCATGAATGGTTGTGGTACTTCAAATGCTTTTTCTGCATCTATTGAAATCATCATATGGTTCTTACCATTTCTTTTAATAATGTGATGTATCACATTGATTTGTGAATATGGGTCACCCTTGCAAACCAGGAATAAATTCTACTTGATCATGGTGAATGATTTTTTAATGTATTGTTGGATTTGGTTTGGTAATATTTTGTTGAGGATTTTTGCATCTGTGTTCATTCAGAGAAATAGGCCTATAGTTCTCTCTCTCTCTCTCTCTCTCTTTTTATGATGTCTTTTTCTGGTTTTGATATCAGGATAGTGCTGGCCTGATAGAATGAATTTGGAAATTTTCCTTCCTTTTCTATTTTCTGGAATAGTTTGAGAAGTATAGATATTAACATATAGGTATTAATATATCTTTAAATGTTTAGTAGAATTTTCCTATGAAACCATGTGGTTTTGGACTTCCGTTTGTGGGAGTTTTTTAATTACTGATTAAATTTCTTTCCTGGTTATCAGGCTTTTTAAATTTTCTATTTCTTCCTGTTTCAGTTTTTGTAATTTATCCATTTCTAGGAATTTATCCATTACTTCTAGGTTATCCAGTTTGATGGCATATTGTTTTTCATAATCTAACTTTTTTTTTTTGTATTTCTGTGGTGTTGGTTGTTATTTCTTCTTTCTCATTTGTGTTTTTATTTGGGTTCTTTCTTTTTTATTTTTGATAAGGTTGGCTAGAGGTTTATCAATTTTATTATTTTTTTCAAAGAAGCAGATCCTGGTTTCTGTTCTATGGGGTTTTTTAGTTTCTATATTACTTATTTCTGCTCTAATCTTTATTATTTCCTTCCTTTTGCTACCTTTAGGCTTCATTTTTTGTTCTTTTTCTAACTCCTTTAGGTATAAGGTTAGGTTGTTTATTTGAGAGATTTCTTGCTTCTTGAGGTAGGCCTATATTGCTATATACTTCTCCCTTGGAACCACTTTTACTGCATCCCAAAGGGTTTGGACCATTGTGTTTTCATTTTCATTTGTTTCCATGTATTTTTTATTTTCTTCTTTCTTTACTGATTGACCCATTCATTGTTTAGTAGCATGTATTTGTGGTCTTTCCAGATATTTTCTTGTGTTTGACTTCTAATTCCATAGTGCTGTGGTGTATGATATGACATTAATCTTCTTGAATTTGTTGAGGCCTGTTTTGTGGCCTAATGCGTGATGTATTCTGGAGAACGTTCCATGTGCACTTGAAAAGAATGTGTATTCTGCTGTTTTATGATGGAAAGTACTGAATATATCTGTTAAGTCCGTCTGGTCTGGTGTGTCATTCAGAGCCACTGTTTTTGTTTTGTTCTATTTTTAAAATTTTATTTTATCAGTGTTCCAAATTCATTGTTCATGCACCACACCCAGTGCTCCATGCAACATGTGCCCACCTCAATACCCACCACCCCCCGGGCTTACCCAACCCCTCCAAAATCTCACCACCCCCCTGGCTTACCCAACCCCTCCAAAACCCTCAGTTTATTGCTCAGAGTCCACAGTCTTTCATGGTTATTCTCCCCCTCTGATTTCCCCCAATTCACCCTTCCTTTCCTTCTCTCAGTGTCCTCCATGTGAAACCATATGATAATTGACTGTCTCTACTTGACTTATTTCACTCAGCATAATCTCTTCCAGTCCCGTCCCTGTTGATACAAAAGTTGGGTATTCATCCTTTCTGATGGAGGTATAATATTCCACTGTATATATGGACCATATCTTCTTTATCCATTTGTCTATTGAACAGCATCTTGTCTCCTTCCATAGTTTGGTGATTGTGGCCATTGCTGCTATGAACATTGGGGTACATGTGGCCCTTCTTTTCACTACATCTGCTTCTTTGGAGTAAATACCCAGTAGTGCAATTGCAGGGTCATAGAGTAACTCTATTTTTAATTTCATGAGGAATATCCACACTGTTTTCCAAAGTGGCTGCACCAACTTGCATTCCCACCAACAGTGGAAGAGGGTTCCCCTTTCTCCACATCCTCTCCAATACTTGTTGTTTACTGTCTTGTTGATTTTGGCCATTCTAACTGGTGTAAGGTGATGTATCAATGCGGTTTTGATTTGAATCTCCCTGATGGCTAATGATGATGAACATTTTTTCATTTGTATGTTAGCCTTTTGTATGTCTTCTTTGAAGAGGTATCTGGTCATGTCGTCTGCCCATTTTTTGATGTGATTATCTGGTTTTTGAGTGTTGAGTTTGAGGTGTTCTTTATAGATATCAGACCTTTGTCTGTAGTGTCATTTGCCAATATCTTCTCCCGTTCCGTGGGTTGCCTGTTTGTTTTGTTGACTGTTTCCTTTGCTGTGCAGAAACTTTTTATCTTGATGAAGTCCCAAAAGTTCATTTTTGCTTTTGTTTCCTTTGCCTTTGGAGACATGTCCTGAAAGAAGTTGCTGTGGCTGATGACAAAGAGGTTATTGCTTATGTTCTCCTCTAGGATTTTGATAGATTCCTGCCTCACATTGTGATCTTTTATCCATTTTGAGTTTATGGAACCTCAACTCTATGGTCAACTAATCTTCGACAAGGCAGGAAAGAATATTCAATGGAAAAAAGACAGTCTCTTCAACAAATGGTGCTGGGAAAACTGGATAGCCACATGCAGAAGAATGGAACTGGACCATTTCCTTACACCGCACACAAAAATAGACTCAAAACGAATCAAAGACCTCAATGTGAGACGAGAATCCATCAAAATCCTGGAGGAGAACACAGGCAGCAACCTCTTCGACCTCAGCTGCAGCAACTTCTTCCTACAAACATCTCCAAAGGCAAGGGAAGCAAGGCCAAAAATGAACCACTAGGATTTCATCAAG
>CM052801.1:95380532-95403868 GCA_028533885.1 Nasua narica | reverse complement strand
TGGGGAAGGAGACAAACCATAAGAGACTCCTAAACTCACGAAACAAACTGAAGGTGGCTAGGAGGTAGGGGTGTAGGGTTATGGACATTGGGGAGGGTATGTGCTATGGCAAATGCTGTGAAATGTGTAAGGCTGATGATTCACAGACATGTACCCTGGGGCAAATCATACATTATATGTTAATAAAAAATTAAAAAAAAAAGGGGGGCGCCTGGGTGGCTCAGTTGGTTGAGCAACTGCTTTCGGCTCAGGTCATGATCCCGGAGTCCTGGGATCGAGTCCCATGTCGGACTCCCGGCTCTGCGGGAAGTCTGCTTCTCCCTCTGACCTTCTCCCCTCTCATTCTCAGTCTCTCGCTCTCTAATAAATAAATAAAAATCTTAAAAAAACAAAATTAAAAAAAAGTAAAAAGAAGGGGCGCCTGGGTGGCCCAGCCAGTTAAGTGTCTGCCTTAAGCTCAGGTCATGATGCCAGAGTCCTGGGATCGAGTCCCAAGTTGGGTTCCCTGCTCAGCAGGGGGGGAGGGGTTGCTTCTCCCTCTCCCTTTGTCCCTCCCCATCCCCTTACCGTCCCCCCTCCCGTTCCTTTGTACTGTATGCAGGGAGGCCTCTCTTGCTCAAATAAATAAAAGCTTAAAAAATATATCGTATTATATATTTGAAATTTGCTAAGAGTAAATCTTAAATGTTCTCACCACATACACAATGCACACACACACACACACACACACACACACACACAGAAAAGATAATTACATGAGGTGATGGAAGTGTTAACTAACCTTATCGTGGTAATTATTTAGCAATATATACTTGTATCAACTCATCCTATTATATACCTTAAACTTTTATAATGTTATATGTCAATTATACTTAAGAAAGCTGGACATAAAAGAGAATTCAGTGAAACTGGTACTTTTAGTGGTGGTGGTATAAACTGATATACCTCATTTGAGAAATAAATTGCCAATATTAATTAAGCCATAAAATATACATGCCTTTTGACTCAGTAATTTTGTTACTAGGAATATAATCTAAGTAAATAATAAAAAATTAAAAAGAAAGTATCTAAATCCAAATATGTATATTGCTACATTGTTTGTAACAGGAACAAATGGATCGTGCTTGAGATGCCCAACCAGAAGAAAATGGGTGAGTAAATTATAGCACATGTCTACTGAATATTATGCAGTTATTAAATATGGTGATTAATGATATTTTGGCTCCAGGTCCATAACTTAGAAAGTTTTAAATATGAATGGATCCAGCGACATTTTAATGGCATTTAATATGTTCCAAATTCAGCACATGAAAATTATCTTCTCTACCTCCCATTTTAGTCATCCCTAAGCAACATGTATTCCCCACTTGTTCCTTGTAATGATTAATACCACCACCATGCACTCAGGCACCTAAGCTAGAAACTTGAGAATTATTTTCAATTCTTCTGTCTTTGTCATCCTCACAATCGATCAAACATCTATACTTCTTGCAATGCACACTTTTCTTTGCATCTACTTTGAATCAGGCTTTCATTGTCTCTCAACAAGACTTTTAAAATAATCTGTTATTTTCTTTAGTTTCCCAATCTAGGTTTTCATTCTCCAGTTCTTCAAAAAAACTTACCAATCCTTGTACTAAAATATAAACTTGATTATGCCATTCCCTGGTTTGAAATCCTTCAATGACTTCTCATTCCTAGTAAGAAATTTTCTTAGTACATGATTCTGATCTCTGCACCTTTTGACCCAAATGCAGGACCATGCTGAAACTGGCTCATACCAGCTTTCAGGAGCCTGTTATGAGCATCTCTTCCCAATTCTGTATTCACTGACATACGTTGGAACCCTGAAACTGGCCATGGTGAGAATATACTATACCACATAAAGTGGCCAATCCTATATATTAGGGCTTCCTAAAGAGGTAGGTGTTAATTTACCAGCACACCATTGCTCCAACCTGTTTTCTTTTTTTCTTTCTTTTTTTTTTAAACAAGCAGTAACCAATTTTATTAAGGAAAAATTCTGTGTGATTTACGTTTCACCAGTCTGTTCTGGCATGCTTCTAATGATATCAGAATCACCTGGATCAATAATAGCCAGTGTGCATACTCTGTAGTATTTCCCACATACTGTGCCCAATTCAATATTATTGCCACTGTAGTGATGGACACCAGTTTGGGCTAACATGGCGTAGTATTCTATTTCAGATTTTCTTAAGGCTGGGCAATTGTTGGCGAGGATGACTAGTTTCGCTTTGTCATGTCTGATCATTTTCAGATCTGCTTGTACCCCAGCATGTACTTTCCACTTTTTATAACAAGCTGGAGCCTAGAGTTGATCGACTCCAGCAACTTTTTTGTCTTCTTTGCAGCACCGTCTTCCTGCCTTAGATGAGGGATGGCCCCAACCAAGAGCAGCTGCCGAAATGACTGGGATAGAGAAATGAAAGAGCTCCAACCTGTTTTCTCAGGTTTATCTCTCATTTTCCTTTTCCAGTGAAACCTCTTCCTTGTCATTCCAGTCTTTTTTCCATTGCTTATTTTTCCTAATTCTTGACCTTTGCTCAATCTGTTCATTTTGTTAGAAATGCTCTCTTCCTACCCCTGGTCCTTACCTATGTATGAAAATCAGACCCAAGTCAAATCCTTTATCCATGAATAGTACAAGATATGCCTCCCACCCATCTCCCTCCATACTCACAGAGCCCTTGTCCCTCTGATAAAAGCAAGTAGAATTTTTGGTATTATTGAATGCTTAATTGTGCACATAGCTGCTTCCTTTATAAGTGTGTGAATATTTGTTAAAGCCTAAACAGTTAGACAGTTTTATACTCATCTTGCTTTCCTCCAGAGTACCCAACAGAATGCTTTTTACCATAGAAAGTCATTAATAATAATAATATAATAATAGTAATTAAAACGGACTGAAAAAGGATGGCTTATGATCCTATGGTACAAGTACATGAAAATCTTGTAAATGACTTCTGGATCTTCAGAATTGTTGAAACGGAACAAATATTCACTTACTAAAACTGTACATTGATCATTTCCTTATGGAGTCAAATAGCATATTTTTCAACTTTCATGATGCAATGGGATATTAAATATTTTTAGTGAACTTGCTAAAGAATTCTTTATATCACAAAATGCTTTTCATAAACAGTTTGGCATTTATCCAGGCCTATATAATTTACTTGGGTCTCTTTCCATTTTAGTTATTATTGACATCTGCATGATGTTTAAACAATTTACACTTAGCCTTTATTCATGTTTCCATTCATTATCTTTGTCAATTGGTCAATCAGCAGGCCTCTTTTATGATAGTGACAGCTTCAGAAGTACAGAATATTGATTTATAAGTGGCTTACTAATACATTGGCCTTTGGACTTAGCTACTTGATTCACCTGGGGGTGTGATCTATGAAGTTTTTAATGGAAAATAATTTCAATTATATTTTTCCTGTAGCAAAATCAACAGGTTCTCATTAACAAAAGAGCAAAGATGCAGATAAACCAAAGGAGGCAGCAAAATGACCCATCATTTCATCTACCCAGTGAGAAATACAATTGTTATATATCCTTTCCCTTTATATGCATATATTTACTCATTCATTGAACAGTCATTCAATCATTCATCAAATATTTATGTGACAATAACATTTCTAGATCTTAGAGATAAACAATTGAATAAAACCAAAAAAGTACCTGAACTAATGGAACTTAAACTACAAAGGTAGATACAAAAATAAATTATGCATATATTTACAAATATTAGTTTCTAAGAGATAAGGAGACTAATGCAAGTAAATGAATAAGAAATATGGTGGTGAAGGTGTTATATTAAATAAAGTAGTCAAGGAAGGCCTGTCTGAAAGGGTGACATCAAAGCAGAGGTTTGAATAGAGAAAGAAGTACATATAGATATCTGACATAAGGGCAGTGTAAGCAAAGAGATCATCCTGCAAACACAAAAAGGCAGAAATGAACTTATGTTACAGGAGTAGTAAAAAAAAGTCAGTTATGTTTGGAATACAGTGAGTGAAGGGGTGACATGAGATGAAGTCTGGAATATGCATGGCATCAGAATATGTAGTACCCTGCCTTCCATTTTAAGGATTTTATATTTTAAATATTATTATAAAGACATTGCAGAGTTTTAAATGGGCATGAAACATAATGTGATATATATTTTTAAAGGAATTGTTTGGGAAAAAAATAAAGGGATTATTTGTTTAATATGTAGTCCAAAGGTGGGCAGGATGAAAGCAGGGTGATAAGCTGTCTTTGGATGGATTTTGGGAGTAGAGTTGACAGAATTTGATAACTGATTGGACATGGGACATGAGAAGTGCAAGGGCCGTCAAAGATAAATCCTGGGTTTTTGGTGAGAACAACTAGTAACATGGAGTTATTGTTGGAGGAGGAGCAGGTTTGAGTGAGAAAATCCTGAATTTGAATTTTGAGCATGTTTATGATGCTTATTAAACATCCAAATGAAAATATTAACTAGATAGTTAGATATAGGGACACATATTTGAATGCAGTGGTACTAGCTGGAAATAAAAAATTAAGAATCACGAAAGGATGGGATATGAAGTCATAGAACTGGGTGATCTCACCTAGGGAGAGGGAATAAATGGAGATGATAAAATGTCCTGGGATGAGTCTTGGAACATTCCAACATTTAGAGATCCAGAAGAAATTAGAAGGAAAAAAAAAAAAGACTAAGGGAGTGGCATGAAATAGGAGGAAATCAGATTTAATATCCTAGAAGCCAATGAAGAAAATATTTTGCCAAGAAATTGATCAAATGTATCAAAAGTACTTAGATTGGCAACTGGATTTGACAATTATGACACTCATAGGTGAAATTGTCAAGATCATTTTAGAGTTATTTTGGATTTTTGTAATGTATTTAAATGTGATGAGATTAGATATAAAAGGTAGGTATATTAGAGCTGTGCAGTTTTTGTCAATTGCTTTAGTAGGGTTAGTTAGGCAAGCCCCTATTGTATGCTCTAGAAGTGTTTAAAAACAGAGAAATAACTTCTTTCATTCAATAAATAATATTGGCATCTACTAAGTGCCATATACTCTTCTGAGTGCTGAGGGTGAGGCCGATGCAAATAAAACAAAAATCTTAATGCAAGGAGGTCATATTTTAATGCGTAGAGATAGTCAATACACTAAACATATGGTGTGTCACTTGGCAATATGTTACAGAGAAAAATGAAATGAGAAAATAGTGTAGTGCATGCTAGGGGTGGAGAAAAGGTTACAGGTTATTTTAAAAAAAAATTTCCAGCTGCATCAATTGAGAGGATCATGTGGTTCTTGTCTCTTCTCTTATTTCTGTGTTCTATAACATTGATTGATTTACAAATGTTGAATGACCCTTGCATCCCAGGGATAAATCCTACCTGGCGGTAATGGATAATCCTTTTAATGTATTGTTGGGTCTTAATAGTCAGGATCTTGTTGAGAATTTTGGCATCCATATTCATCAGGGATATTGGTTGGAAATTCTCCTTTTTGGTAGACTCTTTGCCTGGTTTGGGGATCAGTGTAATGCTGGCCTCTTAGAAGGAGTTTGGGTTTTCCTTCCATTTCTATTTTTTGGAATAGTTTCAGGAGTATAGGTATTAATTCTTCTTTGAGTGTTTCATGGAATTCACCAGGAAATCCATCAGGCCCTGGACTCTTGTTTTTTGGGAGGTTTTTGATCACTGCTTCAATCTCGTTACTGGTTATTGGTCTATTCAGGTTGTCAGTTTCTTCCTGTTTCAATCTTGGTAGTTTATAGGTTTCCAGAAAGGCATCCATTTCTTCCAGGTTGCTTAATTTATTGGCATAGAGTTGTTGATAATAATTTCTAATAATTGTTTCTCTTTGTTTGGTGTTAGTTATGATCTCTCCCCTTTAATTCATAATTTTATTAATTTGGGTCCTTTCTCTTTTCTCTTGGATAAGTCTGGCCAGTGGTTTATCGATCTTATTAATTCTTTCAAAGAACCAACCTCTAGTTTCGTTGATCTTCTTTACTGTATTTCTGGTTTCCAATTCTTTGATCTCTACTCTAATACTAATTATTTCTCTTCTAATGCATGGCTTAGGCTTTATTTGTTGTTCTTTCTCCAGTTCTTTAAGGTGTAAAGTTAATTTGTATATTTGGGATTTTTCTGTTTTTTGAGTGAGGCTTGGACAGCTATGTGTTTCCCCCTTAGGACCACCTTTGCCTTATCCTATAGGTTTTGGACTGATGTGTTTTCATTCTCATTGGTTTCCATGAATTGTTTAAGTTCTTCTTTGATTTTCTGGTTAACGCAAACAGGATAGTCTTTAACTTCTAAGTGTTTGAATTTCTTCCAAGTTATTTCTTGTGATTGAGTTCCAGTTTCAAAGCATTTGACAAAATACAGCATCCTTTCCTGATTAAAACTCTTCAGAGTGTAGGAATAGAGGGAACATTCCTCAATTTCATAAAAACCATCTATGAAAGGCCCACAGTGAGTATCATTCTTAATGAGGAAAAGCTGAGAGCATTTCCCTGAAGGTCAGGAACACAAAGGATGCCCACTCTTGCCACTATTGTTCAACATAGTACTGGAAGTCCTAGCAACAGCAATCAGACAACAAAAAGAAATGAAAGGTATTCAGATTGGCAAAGAAGAAGTCAAACTTTCTCTCTTCACAGATGACATGATACTTTATGTGGAAAACCCAAAAAACTCCACCCCCAAATTACTAGAATTCATACAGCAATTCAGTAGTGTGGTAGGATACAAAATCAATGAACAGAAATCAGTTGCTTTCCTACACACTAACAATGTAACTGTAGAAAGAAAAAATAGGCAATTGATTCTGTTTATGCCAATAGCACCAAAAACCTTAAGATACCTTGGAATAAACCTAACCAAAGACGTAAATGATCTATACTCTAGAAACTACAGAACACTTATGAAGGAAATTGAAGAAGACACAAAAGGTTGGAAAACATTCCGTGCTCATGGATCAGAAGAACAACCATTGTTAAAATAACCACATTGCCCAGAGCAATCTATACTTTCAATGCCATCCTGATGAAAATACCAATGGCATTTTTCAAAGTGCTGGAACAAACAATCCTAAAATATGTATGGAATCAGGAAAGACCGTGAATCACCAAGGAAATGTTGAAAAAGAAAAACAAAGCTGGGCCATCACGTTGCCTAATTTCAAGCTATATTACAAAGCTGTGATCACCAAGATGGTATGGTATTGGCACAAAAACAGACACTTAGACTAATGGAATGGAACAGAATAGAGAGCCCAGATATGGACCCTCAACTGTATGGTCAAATAATCTTTGACAAAGCAGGAAAAAATATCCAGTGGAAAAAAGACAGTCTCTTCAATAAATGGTGCTGGGAAAATTGGACAGTTATATACAAAAGAATGAAACTAGACCACTCTCTTACACCATACACAAAGATAAACTCTAAATGGATGAAAGACCTCAGTGTAAGACAAGAATCCATCAAAATCCTAGAGAACGTAGTCAGTAACCTTTTTGACATTGGCCACAGCAACTTCTTTCAAAAACTGTCTACAAAGGCAAGGGAAACAAAAGCAAAAATGAACTTTTGGGACTTCATCAAGATAAAAAGCTTCTGCACAGCAAAGGAAGCAGTCAACAAAACAAAGAGGCAACTCACAGAATGGGAGAAGATATTTCCAAGTGACACTACAGATAAAATGCTGGTATCTAAGATCTATAAAGAACTTCTCAAACACAACACCCAAAAAACAAATAATGAAGTCAAAAAAATGGGCAGAAGACATGAACAGACACTTCTCCAAAGAAGACATACAAATGGCTAACAGACACATGAAAAAATATTCATCATCATTAGCCATCAGGGAGATTCAAATCAAAACCATATTGAAATACCACCTTATACCAGTTATAATGGCAAAAATTGACAAGACAAGAAACAACAAATGTTGGAGAGGATATGGAGAAAAGGGAACCCTCTTACACTGTTGGTGGGAATGCAAGTTGGTACAACCACTTTGGAAAACAGTGTGGAGGTTCCTCAAAAAGTTAAATATAGACCTACCCTATGACCCTGCAATTTCACTACTGGGTATTTACCCCGAAGATATAGATGTAGTGAAAAGAAGGGCCATATGCACCCCAATGTTCATAGCAGCAATGTCCACAAATAGCTGAATTGTGGAAAGAACCAAGATGCCCCTCAACAGATGAATGGATAAAGAAGATGTGGTCCGTGTATACAATGGAATATTATGCCTCCATCAGAAAGGATGAATACCCGACTTTTGCATCAACATGGATTGGACTGGAGGAGATTATGCTGAGTGAAATAAATCAGAGAAAGCCAATTATCATATGGTTTCACTTACTTGTGGAACATAAAGAATAGCATGGAGGACTAGGAGAAGGAAGGGAAAAATGAAGGGGGGGAAATCATAGAGGGAGATGAACCATGAGAGACTCTAGACTCCAGGAATCAAACTGAGGGTTTTAGAGGGGAGGGGGTTGAGGAGATTGGTGAGTCTGGTGATGGGTATTAAGGAGGGCATGTATTGCATAGAGTGCTGGGTGTTATATGCAAACAATGAATCATGGAACACTACATCAAAAACTGATGATGTACTGTATGGTGACTAACATAACACAATAGAAAAAAAAACTCTGGCTATTTTTAAAATTTCTCATTATTGGGGCACCTGGGTGGCTCAGCCCATTGAGTGTCCTTTGGTTCAGGTCATGATCCTATCCTGGGGTCCTGGGGTCCTGGGATCGGAAGCCCTGTGCCAGAATTCCTCCATCTCCCTCTGCTCCTCCCCATGCTTGTGCTCTCTCTCACTCACTAGCAAAGAAACAAAATCTTTAAATAAATAAAAAAAAATAAATTCTCATTATCACTGGTTTTCAGTAATTTGATTATAAGATACCTTGATATGACTCTCTTTAGGTTTATTTTCCTTGGAGTTTATATTTCTTAGATCTGTGAATGTATAATTCTTCTCAAATTTAGAAAATTTTTAGCCATTATTACAGCTTGATATGGTTTTACAGTTCAGTGATGCTCTATTCATATTTATCATTCATTCTTTTTTTCTCTATGTGCCTTAATTTGGATAAATTCTATTGGTATAGCTTCAACCCCACTGATATCTCCTTTTGTAAGTCTAACTTGCTAATAATTACATCCAGCGTATTTTTAATTTCACATATTTTGTATTTCTACAAGTTTCATTGGGTACTTTTTTTCTCTCCTCCTCTTTATGCTCCTATTTAGCAACATCCTATTTCAGTCTACCATCTTGAGCACATGAGACATATATACTAATATACGCATATTAGTTATTGTGTTGTCTCTCTCTCCTAATTCTACCATCTTTGTTGTTTTTGGATTTGTTTCTATTGGTTGATATTTTTTCTCCTCATTGTAATGGGTTATATTTTCCTGCTCCTTTGTGTCATTGGGAAATTTTCTTTTTGGGTACTAGAATTTATTGTAATTTAAAAACAGTACAGTTTTATTCTGACTTGCACTTTAGTTACTTTGAATCAATTAGGTCAGTTCAAGGCTTGATTTTAACTTTGTTAGGTGTGATTCATAGCAACTTTTAATCTAGAGATAATATAGCCTCACTACTAAGGTGATAGCATTCTGAGAATTCAACCAATATATGATCCATATATTACAAAATCTTTTTCCTCTGATTTGTGGGAGCATGAAGTGTTCCTAGATGTGTGTGGACTTCAGTAATTGCCCTGTCTAGTCCCTTCTGCTTGTTCCATTCAAGACCTCAGGTAATTTCCTGTCATGTATGCATATATCAGTACTCAGCCAAGGACCTGAGGTTCCCCTCTGCATAAATCCAGAGCCCTTTCATTCTCTTTGTGCAGCTCCTTATTCTCCAGTAATATGTCCCACAGATTTTTGCCTCTTTGGTCTTCCCAGGTTTCTACTTATATCTTCTTGGCTTAGGATTACTGCAGGCTCTGATTGGGTTCTCCCTCCCTGAGATACAGCCTACAAACAGCTACAAGGAAATAAGCTGGTAAAATAATAGTGCTTATCTATTGTCCTTCTGTCAGGGATCCCACTCCTGTTTGTTGTCTAATGCCTGAAAACCCTTGCTTCATATTTTTTTTCTGGTTTCCTATTGCTTAAAGCAGGAGGGTCAATCCAATTCTTATTACTTCAACTTGACCAACATTTAGGTTTTGGGATCTCTCTGGCTGTGGCTATGTGGAGTAGACTGAAGAGAAGAAAAGGTGCAACAGGAAGACCAATTAGGAAGCTCTTATGCAAAAATACAGGCTAGATAAGGTGATGGCTTGGATGTGGGTGGCCGCAGTGCAGATTGAGGGGATTGGTCACAGTTTGGATATACTTTGAAGTTAGAGACAATAGGATTTCCTTTCAGAGTAAGTGTGAGTTATGAGAGACAGAGAGGAATCAAGACTAAAATGTTAACATTTATTTTCTCATTTATTTCATGGTTATTAGTTTGCTTGGTTTTCTAGCTCTCTTTAACTTCAGTCACCTGCTTTCTTAAAATATTGTCCATTTGATTGAGATTTTGAAATGTATTGGCATAAAGTTATATATATTCTTTACTTCTTCAAATCTCTAACTGTGTAATTATACCCACTTTTTCATTTCTAAAAATGTATAGTGCTTTTTTTTCCTTTTTCTTGTATTTTCAACTGGATTGCCAGGGGTGTGACTATTTTTTTGAAGTATAATTGACATATAATTATCTATTAGTTTCATGTATACAACATGGTGATTCAACATTTGTATATATTGTGAACTGAACTACTACAATAAGTCTAGTTACTGTCACGGTACAAAGTTAATACGAGATTATTGACTGCATTTTCTGTGCTGTACATGACATCTTCATTACTTATTTATTTTGTAACTGGAAGTTTGTACCTTCTGATTTTCCAAAACATCTTATTTTATCAAGTCTACACATGTGGCTAGTGGCTATGACTATTTTTTTTCTCCCCAAATATGTTTATTTTAATTTTTCAGTGTTACAAGATTGATTGTTCATGCACCACACCCAGTGCTCCATGCAAGGCTATGACTATTTTAACTCAAATCTGTCACATGGAAAAGTTATTAATTGCAATAGAATCAGGAGTCCACAATATGATGTGGGAAATTTCATCATAGTTATACAGTCAGTAAAGTTATGTCCTAACAACGTATAGGTTCATTCTAGAAATGGTTTTTTTCTTGCTATTTTGTTTATTCTAATTTTATCTATCACAAACTCTGTAATATATCATTTTCATATTATTAAAATCTTAATATTAAAATTTAAATACTGAGCTATAGTTATAACATATTTTTTATTAACATATAATGTATTATTTGCCCCAGGGTACATGTCTGTGAATCATCAGGCTTACACATTTCACAGCATTTGCCATAGCACATACCCTCCCCCATGTCCATATCCCTAAGCCCCTACCTCCCAGCCATCCTTAGTTTGTTTTGTGAGTTTAGGAGTCTCTTATGGTTTGTTTCCTTCCTCATCCCATCTTGTTCATTTCTCTCCCCCACCCCCCCACGACCCCCCGCCCTGCCTATCAAATTCTTCATATCAGAGCGATCATGTGATAATTGTCTTTCTCTGACTGACTTATTTTGCTTAGCATAATACCCTCTAGTTCCATCCATGTTGTTGCAAATCGCAAGATTTCTTTTCTCTTGATGGCTGCATAGTATTTCATTGTATATATATACCACATCTTCTTTATCCACCTAGAAATGTTTTTGAGCTAACTCTATTTCCAGAATTTTGGAAGATAAAGGCAGCAAAAACAAAAATCTTGTATGTGTATAGCACTTTGTAGTTTCTACAATGAATATTCACATTATTTTATTTGATTATCTTAACTACAATTTGAAAAAACCCTCATCACTGTTTTACAGGGTAGAAACTACAACTCAAATGGTAAATTCCTTTGCCTAATATCGTATTTAGTAAATGCCAAAGCCAATGCTTTTTTCCCCCAATGATATTCTGCTTTTTGTATAAGGGAGTTGTATGTGTTGATGTGTGTATGTATGTGGGGTGGGGTGGTTAAGTGTTTGTAGTTATTTATGGTTTCCTTGTGCTTTTGCCATTAAATTTGGATTGAGATTATGGCTTATAGAACCACAGTAAGGATGAAAACAAAAGGTGTCTGATGCAGTACAACATAATTTTCATGTATTATACCCTCCTGAAATTTCTACTTTTTCATTTTTTTTTAAAGATTTTTTATTTATTTATTAGAGAGAGAGAGACTGAGAATGAAAGGGGAGAAGGTCAGAGGGAGAAGCAGACTTCCCGCAGAGCCGGGAGCCCGATATGGGACTCGATCCCAGGACTCCGGGATCATGACCTGAGCCGAAGGCAGTCGCCCAACCAACTGAGCCACCCAGGCGCCCTCTACTTTTTCATTTTTTATTTAAAAAAACTTACTTATCCTAAAATGCTTGTTGAATATTAAATTCCTATTTACGTATAATGAAGCTATTTGTCATGAAGTTGAGTAATTTAAAATAATTATTTAAACCTCCACTTTATATGTGTTTATTTCCCCATAGATCTGAATGAGGATAATTGTAAGTGAAATGAAAAGAACACAAATTATTTTGAAGCATGTTAGAGTAAAATACGATTCTGATGACAGAGAACAGTGTAAAATAAAAGGAGAAAAAGAAAGAACTGTTTGATTTTTATCAGCTCTCTCTATACCTTTGTTCTTACTAGATATTGGAAAAGAGTGATCTTGGCATAGGCTTGGGTATCATATATCCACAGGTGTGGTAATGAATCAAAATTTAAAAGATCTTTTTATAAAAAAAATACCTTTTAAAATGACAGCATTCTTGTATCCAAAGGCACAGTTTGTTTGCCATGCTTATATTCTGGTTGTTGCAGTTCAGAATTTCCACATATGACTAATTCAATAGCAATTTTAATTTATGAAAAAAAAATGCTATATACCAGACAGATACTGCTCCCTATTCAGCCATCTCATAGAGGATTTTTATGCTATCACAAGATATCAAACAATAAAATCATTGTAGTATATTTTGGAAAAGATACATAACATACTTGAATCTGTCAGTCAGAGAATACAGTTTGCAGAGAACAAAGCATTTTACAAGGATTCTCATATATTTTCTTTGCCAGTCTAAGGCTGTTTCCACAAAGCAAAACACATGATCCTTATTTTATATTGTGCCATGTACATCTGGCTTATGTTTAGTTACATGAAGAGACCAAAGTGTCCTAAAATTCTTTGTATTGCACACAGAGATATCATTGAGATTCTTTTAATTGAGAAGCTTTGCTTCTCCAGGACAGTGAACAAGACCCACTCATTTATATATTCAGTAGCTGGAAATTAATATATTGTGCAGACCCTAAGGGAAGATTGATTTACGTAATGATGGCTATCATACCACATTAACTACTTTAACTGAGATGACTACTTTGCATCAGATCAAGCATAGAGAATAGTCAGTCAGGCTCACTAGCACCATGTCACAGCTGGAGGGATGATAGGTAACAGTTTTCAGAAACATTTCATCAGGCTAATTTCTATTATAAACAGATTCCTGGAAACACACATGCACATGCACGCACAGACACACACATATACACTTCACTTTTTAAAAAAAAAATTACATTTACCTAGTCTTGCCTGTGCTTTTTGCCAATAATTCTACTGGCTGGCCTGTGCAAGATGTTTGCAAAAATGTTTGCATTTCCCTTCTGTCCTCTCCAAACCTTTGTTTCACCACAATAATGAAGAGAACAAATGTTCACATTTTCCAAAGGTTTACCGTTTTCAAGAAAAACACAAAAGCTCAACTGAAATGAGTGTTCACTTGCTGGGAGGAAGCCAAATACAAACAGATGTTTAGTTTTTATGTATTGAACTTTTTTGTTTCTGGGCTTGATGCTACTTAGAAGAACACTTTTTGTTTCTAGATATGAATTTATTCCTAGCATCAGAATTCTCTATCATGAAAGGGATGATTAATCAGCCATATCTTGGCTTATCCAAAAGGCAGTGCACTTCCTGATGTTTGAGATTTTAAGGACAAAATTGTGTGTCCTCCCAAGTAGTTATAGAAAGAGCAGCCTTAGATAGGAGTCCTTGATCCTACTTGTGTGACTATGAATAATCATCTTTTTCTCTATAAGCCTTAGTTTCTTGTTTGTATGAGAAGAGATGCCATCTAAGATTATGTAAGTTTAAATAAAGCCTTAATATTCATGGGGAAAATATTCACAGTTTAAAGTTTGTTAGAAGTAAATTCTTAATTAATGAATTTATTTTTATTCTCTTTATCAATATGGGCACCAACTTGATTTGTGTACCTTGTGGAGAGTTTTTTAAAGGCCCAATGAAAGGGGTGTCTGGGTGGCTCAGTCAGTTAACAATGGACTCTTGATTTTGGCTCAGGTCCTGATCTCAGGGCCTTGGGATTCAGTCCCAGGTCAGGCTCCATGCTCAGCTCAGAGTCTGCTTGGGATTCTCTCTCCCTCCCTCTCTGTCCTTCCCCCAACTCACACACACACACTCTCTCTCACTCTAAATCAATCAATGAATCAATCTTTAAGAAAAATAAAAAATAAAAGTCCCAATGAAAGAGATGATTTGCGTGGGAAAAGGAGGCAACTGGAATGCTATAAGCAGAGACTTTAGAGAAAGACTGCTTGGACAAAAATCTCTGTCTCTGTGTGACCTAGAGGAAGTTTCCAGAATCTCAAGACATCTCAGTTTCTTCATCTGTAAAATGGATATAGTGGTAATAGTAGCTACCACATTTAGTTATGAGGATTAAATGAGTTGATAATGAGGACAAATAGTAAATTCTTAGAAGAGATAGCTGTAAAAAAAAAAGAGATAGCTGTAATTTCTGTAAAATATTATTTATATACCAAGAAATTGGAAATCATATAGAGCATTATGAAGAAAAGATGAGCTCCAAGAAGCTCCAACAATAGTATATTTGTACTGTGATCTAATATTACTGCTACTACTTTTTCACAGTATACATTACAGTAAACATTTCTTTTGGATATACTATGTTCAGGCCCTGGCCCACCATTATATACACTGTCTGTAGCAAGGGAAGTTCAGAGTGTCAGTATTCTACTACTGACCCTAAAAGTGTGTGAATGCTCCCCGAATAGTTCAATATGCAATCCAATTAAATTTATTGAATTTTTATGTGCAATTTAATCTTCATTTGGCATCCCAAACTGCAATACTACTGATTAAACCTCAGTTAACAAGAGGATCAAGAAAGCAAAATAACTGAATTTTATAACTAATATATTTTTATAATTAATATATATTCAGTGTACTGAATATTAACCAGGATGCCCTTTCAGTTTTACTCCAGAACTAATTAACTGGTCACAATAAAGATACAAATATAATATATTTCCCCATATTTCAGTAATTGCCAGTTAAAAATATGCTTTCAAAATTCCATTTAGGGGCACCTGGATGGCTCAGTCAGTTAAGTGTCTGATGTTTGATTTCCATGCAGGTCATGATCTCAGGGTCATGGGACCAAGTTCCGCCTGGGAGGTCTGTGCTCAGTGCAGAATCTGCCTGTCTTTCTCCTTCCCTTCTCTTTCTCTCTCTCTGTCTCTCTCCCTCCAAAATAAATAAATAAAATATTTTTTAAAATTCCATTTATAGGAGCAACCTAAACTCTAATAAATAACAAATAAGCTTAATGCATATGTGAAACCTATATGAGGAAAGGTATAAAACTATTTGAAGTCATTAGGGAAACTTTAATAAATAGAGAAGCATATTATGGTACTCAATTGGAGGTCTCAATATTATAAAAAAGTTTCTTTCTTTCCAAAGTAATTAATGCATTTAATGGGATCTCAATCAAAATTGTAACAGATGTTTTTAAAGTTGGCAGTTAAATTCAGAAATCAGTGGGAGAACAAGTATGTTAAAACTGGCAAAAATATTGTTAATGACTTTTCCGTCTAAATATTTATCTTTATATCTATATCATCTATATATTCTATCTGTTCTGTTTCTCTGGAGAACCCTAATAGAAGGGCCTCATAGAAGACTAATAGAATAGATTGTTATCACTACTGCCTTCCTGCTACTCTCACACTCTTTTCTCTGCTTAAAAAAAGTATAAGAGAAACAATAGATAAAACATGGATCTATATGCAGCTGGTGCCAAATCGTTGGCAGGGGGCACCTTCTTCCAGGACAGATGAAAGTCTAGAGGCTCTTAGTGATCAGCTTCTTTTTTTCCAGGTACTAGAAAAGAGCTACATGTAATCTGCTTTTGGTTTTCAATTACTTTATCAGACAGGTAAAACTGAAAATGTATCCTGGCATTGTAATCTTTTTTCTGTAACTTATTTTAAAATTATTTTATACATTTGCTGCCTTATTTAATTAGACTATTCATTTCTGTTTGGCACTGAATAGATTGTATGGCCCTTGCTGTGTCTTCCTCTTAGGCCTTAGCCCTGAGATTCTGGACAGTCTTTGCAAGAAACCCTCTACCTCTGACATCTGCGAGTAAGCAGCAGAGTCACCTGGCACATCGGCACTGCTGTTCCTTTCACAGCTCACTTTCCACAGGATTGCTAAGAGTCTGTATGGTTTGTTGTGTACCGTACAGATCAGCTCTCAGGCCTCTCAGAGCAGAGTTCTCCTCAGTTTTTCCATAAATGAATGTAGCAAATGTAAGTCTCAGATCAATTTTTCAAGTATGCAAGAAAAATTACCTTCCTTATTTCTTTTAAATCAACTTAATGCTGACCTTGAGGCCACATGTTTCTCAGTTGGTATGAAATTCCATCTCAATCATTACTGTGATGGTCTCCTCCTCTCAGAATAATAGAAGAATCCAAATGGCTTTAGATTTTGTCGAGAAAATTATCATTATAACCACCACATCACACAGGTATATAGCAATTACTTTGTTCCAGGAGCTGTTGTATATGCTTTATGTGTGTGTGTGTGTGTGTGTGTGTGTGTGTGTGTGTAAAATTATATATATAATTCATATATAATTATATAGTAATAATTTATTACTTTCATGTATATATATGTATATATAATTTATATATTTATACAATTTTTATACAAATAAATATATAGAGAGGGGGGATTATAGCTCAGGTTATTTGGGCTCTGTTATGAGCTGAATTGTGTCTTTTCCCCAAAATTCATATATTGAAATCCTAACCTCCATTATCCCGGAATATGACTATATTTGTAGATAAAACTTGGAAGAGATGATTTTTTAATTTTTTTATTAACATATAATGTATTATTTACCCCGAGGTACACATCTGTGAACCATCAGGCTTACACATTTCACAGCACTTACCATAGCACATACCCTCCCCAATGGCCATAACTCAGCCACCCTATCCCTACCTCCCCTACCCCCCAGCCACCCTCAGTTTGTTTTGTGAGTTTTTGGAGTCTCTTCTGGTTTGTCTCCTTCCCCATCTCATCTTGTTTCATTTCCATCCCCCAACCCCCAATGACCCCCCCACCCTGCCTCTCAAATTCTTTATATAAGAGAAAAGAACTTGGAAGAGATGATTAAGATAAAAGAAAGTCACTAGGATGGGCCCTAATCCATTCAAACTAATGTCCTTATAAGAAGAGATTAGGACACAGACACAGGAATGACCATAAAATATGGCCATCAACAAGCCAAGGAGAGAGTCCTTTGGAAGAAAACAACCATACCAACACCTTGATCTTGACTGCTAATGTCCAAAACTGTGAGAAAACACGTATCTTATTTAACCCCCACATCTGGTATTTTGTTACACTAGCTCTAGCAAACACACTTCAAAGCCTGTGTGCCTTTCGTTTACTACCCGTAACCCCACTCTTGCCCCTTCTTTTTCCAAACAGAATGGTTATTATTTATTTTAATGATGGTGACAAAGAATAAAAGAAATTTTAGCATTATTTTAAAAATATACTTTATTTTGGAATAATTTTAGATTAACAGAAAATAATGCAAAAATAGTACAGAGTTTCTGTATACCATGTGTATAACACCTATGATGTTCTAGGTATTATGCCAGATCTTAGAGATTTAGCAGTGAGTGTAATAGATAGTCTCAGTGCTAGTGGAGTGTATTCTTGTGTGAGAGACTAGAATCAATTAAATAGCCAAAAGAATGAGTGTAATGTTAACATCTTACATTATCATGGTACATTTGTAAAAACTAGAACCAACATTACTACTAATTGAACTTCTACTAATGTCATTTTTTTCTGTCCCAAGATCCAGTCCAGGATAGTGCATTGCATTGAGTCATCATATTTCCTTAGGCTTCTTAGTTTTTAAAAATGACTGGTCAACTGTTTTTAAAGATATCCCTCTGTTGTAATTTGTCATATTTTTCTTATGATTGGACAGAAGTTAGGAGTTTTTAGAGGAATACCACAAGGTAAAATGCCCTTTCCATCACATCATGTCAGAGGGTACATGTTGTCAACGTGACTCATTACTGGTGATATTAACTTTGATCATTTGGACCATATGTGTCCACACAAAATTCATATGTTGAAATCCTAATTCTCAATGTGGTGCTATTAGGAGGTGGGGGGCCTTTGAGAGGTGATTGTGTCATGAGAGTAGAGCCTGTATAAATGGGATTAGTGCTGTTATAAAAGGAACCCAGTGACATTCTTTGCCTTCTTTCCTCCATGTGAAAATCCAAAATGAAGTCTGTCTGCAACCCACAAGAAGGCTCGCACCAGAACTCAACCATGTTCTCACTCTGATCTTGGACTTCTAGCCTCCAGAACGGTGAGAAATAGATTTCTGTTATTTTAAGTCACCGAATCTATGGTATTTTGTTACTGGAGCCCACACTGAATAAGCAGAAGTCTTTGTCAAGTTTCTCCATTATAAGGTTTCCCCTTTTATACTCTGTCCTTTGGAAGGGAGTCATTAAGTGCAATTCACACTCATTTGAAGGTTGGGGATTAAATTCCATCTCCAGGAGGGAATAACATCTACATATATCATTTGGGCTAACCCTCCATGTGACACCTTTCTACTACCATGTTTGTCCAAGACCTCTATCACCCTCCTGCTTCTTGTCTTTAGCAGCCTACCTCCTTGAACCATACTTCAGATCATTTCCTCATCAGAAATCACCTATCTCATTATCTCAACACCTTTCTCTATGTTATGTGAAAGCTAAACAATATGACACTGATCACTCCTTAGCTGTTACTGGGTGATTTACTTTGTTAGCCTGATCACACCACATTTGAATTTTAGAAGATTTTTAAGGATATCATTTGATAAACAAAATGAGCAGTTCTAATAATAGGCACTTCAATCACAGTGACAGGAAAACAGTCTGGTTCGAGGCAGCAAAACATTTATTTTCTTCATCATTTAAGAATCTTGGATAATTTGAGAATTGTCTTGCCTTTTCTCTAGTAAGACATTATTATATGAGTGGTTTGTTTTCTAAAAGAAAAAAAAATCATTTGTATCTGTCACTATGCATTTATGATTGCTCCTTTTTTTCCTAAGAGTCTTATCCTTTAATTCTGTTTTGTGAACCTTATGATAAGCTTAGAGAAATGTGAAAAACTTCAACAGAATGTGGTATACAAGCTGCGTCATTCTTATAATGATTTAGCTCTGAGTAGCTCTTGATTGAAAGTTTAATCTATAAATACGGGTGATGTGCAGTTCATTGTATGTTCTGTTCAGCAAATTTTAGAAGATACCTTAAGGTATTACTGATTGACAAATGAAATGTTGCTTCTTTGAAGGAGAAAGCTATATCAGACTGATGATAGTGTTAGAATGGCGAAGGACTATTTTAATTACATATATAAAGAGATACCTGATAACAAGGAATAGCTAAGAGAAGATGGGAGGGAACCATTTACAAGTATATATAATGCTATCTGGATGGCTCAGGCATGTTTTTAAAGATGAGTCCCTTCTTTCTGTGATTTTTAGGAGCAAAAGGTGTCAAGGTTATGAATTAACTTTCCAATCTATCAGTACTGTATTACAGAGAGATTTGGAAGGCTCAGAGCAATATTTCACTCTCAGTTGAAAATCCACATAAAGGGCACATTCCCATGCTTTTGTTTCTTATGTGGTATAGCAATAGAATGTGACACACTGTTTTTATTGTACACTTTCAAGTTGTTTTTTGATGAAAAACTAGCTGAAATTTGAAAGATGGAACTATGAAAGTGTCCAGGTGTTCCTGTAAAGGAAGTCATGAACTGATGGGATGTAGATGATATTCTTTCACAATCATAGCAAAGCTGTTCTTTTGTCTTTTCAAATCAATTTTTTTCCTTAAGATGTCAGTTTTTTTATTTTAATTTTTTATTAAGTTTTTAATTTTAATTCCAGTACAGTTAACATACAGTGTTATATTATTTTCTGGTACACAATATAGTTATTCACCAATTCTATACTTTTTAAATCCATTTAAAGAAGGTAGCATTTTCTATTTTCAACACCTACAGCCTCATTCCCACCCTTCATACCCTGCCATTTTTGTCCAACTATATTTGTTTGATTCATTGATTCATTCAACAATATCTATTGAATACCTATGATGTTCTAGGTATTATGCCAGATCTTAGAGATTTAGCAGTGAGTGTAATAGATAGTCTCAGTGCTAGTGGAGTGTATTCTTGTGTGAGAGACTAGAATCAATTAAATAGCCAAAAGAATGAGTGTAAAATGACAGCAAGGCAAGTAGCATAATGGCAGGTGACATGGGGCTAGAACTTAAAATAGGATAATTTGACCTATTCCTTTAGTAAGAAGTCTCAGAAATAATTCCCTCTCAAGGCCAGGGCCCCTAAAACAGGTGTCACTTTATAAGAAGATTGTATTTTCATCATTAGAACTGTCCCTGAATTAGTTGAAGAAAGTTATATTCCTTATATATAAAACTGGTTTATATACATTGATTATAAGGTAAAGGTTTAAATTCAGGTGTCAACTTTATGTTTGAAATAAAAATCTAAGATTGTTTTAAAAAATCATCTTATTGAAGTATATAAACAGAAAAATGCAAACATAATCTTGTGTCTCAATGAATTCTCAAAAACTGAAAACATCCACTTAACTACCATTTAGAAGAAATAGGACATTACCAGTTCCCCAGAAGACCCTCTCATGCCACCTTTAGCTATGTGTTTTCAAAATAGATTGGTGGGTACTTGTGTCTAGGAAAGTCAGCCCACAATGTTTGCCCAGTGTGCCTGGGCAATGCAGTCCCTGCTTGCCTGATCACTCCTGATAAGTCAAGATGACTCTAAGTTGGTCCCATTAGAGGCAGGCATGATGGACATCCATCTGGGGAAGCCTAAGGCACAAAGTCCATGTGGTTGATGTGGCAGCATTCAGACCGACTGATGGCCATTTCTCCTGACCAGAGAAGAAAAGATCCTTGAGAAATTGTGGGCCATCAGACTGGCTTCATCTACATTTCCTGGCTGTCAGTATGCATCAAACTCTCTCTGGGGAATTTTTGTAATTGTTAACACCTCTGCTTGTCTACAGACCCTCTCTTTTCTCCCTAAGGCCTTAGGAAGTTAGCAGCAATGTCTGAGTGTGCACAATCTTTATCCATTTTCTATGATTCTGTTCTCTGCTGAAGGCCGACTCATTTTAAGGAAAAGAGTGTGCTCCCAGCTCCACCAGTGCAACTAGAAAATTAGTCCTTAAACACTTTAATGCACCAGAGAGGTATGTCCAGGAAAGAATTCTTAGGATATATCACCTTGGCTGGGATCTAAAGGGTGAGCAAGAGTTAAAGAGACAAAAAGGGAGGAGCATTCCATGCAGGACTACTCCATGCATAAGCCCTATGGCAGGAAGGAGTAGAGGGCATACGCAGAGATTAAGAGGACAATAATGAGAGATAAAGTGGGAAAGGAGGTAGAGGCTAGACTGTGTAGGGCCTTGTAGGCTATATTATATTTCTCCTTTATTATTAATTGTAATGGAAACCTCCTCTTTAATTGGAGAAAGAACATTTGTGTAAAATGATCAAATTTGTATTTTGAAAAAGATCAATCTGGCTGAAGTGTGAAGAGGATATTGGGGCTTGTGCATAGCTGCACTGATGGTAGCTAACAAAGAATGAACATTTACTGAGTGACTTACATATATTAACTCATTTAACCCCTGAACCCTCTATCCCTGTGAACAGATTCTATTCTTATCTGCATTCCACAGATTCAGTCATACCAGTAACAAGTAGCAAAGGCAGAATTTGAACCCAGGCAGACTGGCTTCAGAACCCATGTATCTAAACACTAGGCAGAACTGTCATTTCTTAGTTCTGAGGCTTATTTTGTAATAGATGATGGTTACTTGGATTTAAAAGATGGTGGAGACAGAACTGATTTGAACTGATTTGAAAGACTGTTAGAAGATAAAAAATGACAGAATACAATGGTTGAGTAAGGGGGAGTTCAAAGTACCAAAGATGATTCCTTAGGTTTGGAATATGCAGTGTGATCTGTGGTGGTATCATTGACTGAGATAGGGAACACCCATTGACAAGAGCCAACCTTGGAAAAGAGAATTATTTTGTTCTGGAATGTACTGAGTTGGAGAGAACTATGAAACAATAAGCAGGAAAGTAATGTCATATGAGCAGTATGTTATGCCTAGCACACAGCAATGTAGCAACATGTGAACATTCAGCCTGTACATAATGATTACCTTGGTCTGAGACTTCCAGAACTCCAATATTCTGTGTTCAGGTAGAAGAGGATGAACCTGCAAAAGAGATAAAGAAGTAGCCAATGGGATAAGAACAAGAGAGGCAAGGAGAACAGGAGAGTCTCATAAGACCCCAAATCAGGGTATGAGTGTTACAAATATTAGTGACATATTTTTTAAAAATGGGTCTTGTGATTTCACTCATATGTGGAATTTAAGAAACAAAACAAATGAGCAAAGGGGAAAGAAGAGAGAGAGGCAAACCAAGAAACAGACTGTTAACTTTAGAGAAGAAACTGATGGTTACCAGAGGGGAGATGGGTAGGAGGATGGGTGGAATCGTTTCAGGGGTACAATATAGTGATTCAATACTCCTATACATTACTCAGTGCTCATGATAAGTGTACTCTTTAATCCCCATTACCTATTTCTTAGGTATATCACCAAAGTAATTTGCAGGGTCTCAAACAGGTGTTTTTATGCCAGTGTTCATTGCAGCATTATTCACAATACCCAAAAGCTGGAAAGAAC
>CM052801.1:95353276-95380432 GCA_028533885.1 Nasua narica | reverse complement strand
TGTATTTAAGGATTCATCTTGATTAGGAATATTATATGAACTTAGATCCAGATACAGTTCTGCATTTACTTACCAAGTATTAAAGATGATTCACAGAAAGTTTTATTCGTACAATTTTATGAAAAGTAATGGTTAGCTTGATACCAATTTGCATTTTCTTTCTGTTTGATCATAAATCTGTCTTTTGAGTTCTATATCCCTATATTATGGACAAATGACATACTTGCATGCTCAATTAACTTGCAAGAATGCCCTCCAGGAAGCCATTCACTGATACATAGGGCTGCAAACACAAGCAGATCATTGGAAATTGTCAATTACTTCTCCTCTGTGAAGAAGAGTCAAAACTGCTCATTTATAGGGTAGGTCATAGACACACACAAGTATAAAGTAAAGGTATAAATATATACACATGAACAATTTCTGCAGGCAAAATCAGATGAAAAAGAAAAGAACTAGACATAAGCAGAACTCTGAGAGTCTGTGTAGTCATTCTAATCCATTTTTTAAAAATAGTAAACATTTAGCTTAGTATTTAGTATTCTTCAGACATAAGAGATGAAGACCACTTGATGACACTAATTTCCCTCCCATTCATGTTGGGATTCTGCAGCCACCAACCCACAGCACTCCTTAAACAAAAGAAGCATGCCCCGTATGTCTGCAAGTCCACCAGTTTGCTTCAACTTTTGATATTGTGCAAACTTACAGATACAAACAGTGGTACCACAGCTGGGATACCATCCTCAAGCCTTTGGTCTTTAAACTGAAAGATGACCACAGATGTCTTCCGGATTCTTAATCTATAGACCCCCTCTGGCACTGAAAACAGGTCTTTTAGACTCCTTGGAAAACAATCACCAGATCCTATCATTTTCCAACTGGCAAACAGTAGTAACATATGAAAGCAGAGTCCAATTTTCAAACATGAAGATGTCTTAAAGACAGACTTTGTCAGGTAGGATCTCTGAAAATATGCCCAATTTGCTTATTCTCAGCTCAAACGCAACAGCTGATCTTAGTAGCTCTGGAATAGGGAAGTCAGAAAAGGTTATAAGATCCTACAGGGGGCTTCTGTTATGACATTCATTGATTGAAGATTGCTCTCTTCTTCAGTGCTTCCTATGGCAGTGATTACATCTAGGTAAAACTACCAAAAACTCTGAAAACATATAACCCAATTGTTAAAAATACAATTCTCATACAAATATGTAGTGAGCATGTGTCAAAGTTTTATTCAATTCATTACTGAAGGAACCGGAGAAATAATAGACCTAGCTCCAAAAGGATTTGAAAAACTTAGACTTATATAATTACTGGAGACAGAGATATTGAAATACATTTGCTGGGTTAGATACAAAAGTGGTTACTATCCTATTGGGGAATAAAACCATAACCTTTGGTATTATATTCTCTATCTGTCAGAGAAAAAAAAACACATTTTTTCACTCTTTCAGTGTTCTGCAGTTTAAGGGACTGTAGAACATATGGGCTCTGATGATCAGATAAAGGTGCATTTCCTGAGAAAGGTTCTGACTTTCAATGGGCTCAATAGGAAATACTCTGATGTGATATTAAAAGGTCATATAATGATATTTTTGCTTTGTTTTTAAGTTTGGGGTCTTTTTTTTCCCCTGAAAGTTGAGAATAAGTGGTTTCTGGGGAATGGTATGGGAAGGATAAAGGCAATTCTCAAATACAGTGTAACACAACATCCAAAAGCTGAAACATTAAATCATGAGGAATGTTGAAATGTTTACTTTTAACCTTTGAAAGGATTTGCAGATACACCTCTAATTACATGACACTCATCTGCATTCTAATATACATTCTTTTTTGGAAGAGTACTTAAATCAGAATCTTTGGGAGGAAAAGCCTGCATTGATAGTTTTTAATAGCTGCCCAAATGATTCTGATGGGCAGCCAGGATTAAGAAGTCTCGATTTAGGATGAACTGTTAGGTACAACCTAGATATGCGTAGTGGAAGGAACTGCCCAAGACAGAGTCTCAAATCCTTGAAGGGGCTATGATAGAGATGTGAGCTGGAGGGCAAGGACAGTGATAAATAGGTCACACATTAGAAGTCCGAGGGCACAACATTATGACTTTGTGGCTTCCAAGATTCTGGGGCTAACAGACCAAGAGCCACAGGTGCGGAGCACTGCACTGTCCCCTTCCACCTCTGCCCCAGAGTAACCCCTAGGCTTGTTATAATGCATTTGCGTTGCAGTTATAGACACCCCTCATGGGGAAAGGCTGCCATGAGGGTTCCAATACAAAATGTATGGGGTCAAAAACTGCCCCCCTCCCAGCCAGTGGGAGGAGTCTCCATTGGAAGCAGCCTCCATTAGACACTACCCTACCCATGATGCAAGATCCCCCCCCTCACATAAAAGGAAAGGACCTCTGTAGCCTCAGGGCAGTTGACTCTTCAAGGCCTGCCCCATCTTGGACCATGGCCCAAGCTGTTACTCTAAATCCATGACACCAAATTCATGCAGGTCTTTAATGTGCCACAGTCTACTCACTCACTCTCACCTCAAGTCCCCAGTTCCTCTTCCCACCCCCACTCTCATCTAACTACACTGCTGCCTCCTTCACTGAGAAAACAGAAGGGATCCAAAGTGGTTTCCTCATATACCTCCCACATCTACCCACCTACTAACATGTATATCCATGTGCCCTACCTTCTGGCCTGCTATGAACTTTTCATGTTCCTGTTTGGGGGGCAGCAGCACCATCACTGTATACCAACTCAAGTACTCACCTCAACACTTTTACAACTCAAATACACATCTCCAGCACTTCTCTCCTTTCTCACTTTCATCCATTTTCATTTTCTAGTGGAGAATTCTGGTTCAGTCAACATGTTTTTATTTCTCCCATTGTTTGACACACACACGTGCACACACACACACACCCCTTCTCTTAACCCCCACATTCCCCTTAAGCTACTGCTTCATTTCTCTCCTCCATTTTATTTATTTATTTTTAAAAATTTTATATTTAAGTAATCTCTACACCCAACGTGGAACTCAGAGTTATAATCCCAAGATCAAGAGCTGCATGCTCTACTAACTGGGCCAGTCAGGTGCCCCTTTCCCCTCCACTTTAAATCTCTTTGAAAAAGTTATCAATACTTCTTCCTCTCTACTTCTACTCCTCCCATGCTTCCTTAAACTTCCTCTATTCAGGCATTTGTTACTGTCACTCCATTGAAACAGTGCCTGTCACGGTCACTAGTGGGTACTACATAGCTAAGTTAAATGGTTAATTCTCAGTTTTAATTTTATGTGACACAATTACCCTTTCCTCCATGAATCACTTTGTTCACTTGGCTTCAGGGGTACATCTTCCTACCTCATTGTTCACTTCCTCTTTACTGATATCTCATCATTGATCTTACTAATAACCACTGGAGAGCCTTTACACTCAGTCATTGGTCTTCTTCTTTTCTCCATTTGCCCTCATTCCCTTGATGGTCTAAATCCTAAGGTTTTATATATTATCTAAAAGCTCCCATTTTTTCTATACCATAGAAATAACTCCTAAAATTACACCTTTAGTCTGATCTTTCTTCAGAACTCCAAACACTTATTTCTAATAATTTACTTGACTTTTCTACTAGGATTTATTTTTTAACCACAACAAAACTCAGGTTTAATTTTTTCTAATATATTGAACAATATCAGGATGACCATATATCCTAGTTTATGACTTTTAATTATTTTTAGTGCATTGCTTCTCGGCCTGTTGGCTAAGATCAAGTGATTATTTTTTTCACTATGAAAAAAAATCCTAAAAAAAAGATACCCCTGTTTGGATGAAAAGTATATGGTTACCTAAGGAATATAGCTCTGTGTTTGAGTGTACTAAATTGATGTCCTACTCTCAAGGTAGTTCAGTTTACCACAACATTTCTATTTTCTTTCTCACACAAAGAAAAAGAACCTTTAGTTTGTTTAATGACATTTAAGACCATTTTTATAATCCTGTTGTACTTAAATGATTATAATTATTTGATGAGTTCTGTTAATATAAAGTTGTAATTTACTTTTTGATAGGTTGTTATTTCTTCTGCCTCTGCAAGGATTTATAGTTTTCCTATGCTGTAAAAATAGGAACTAGCAAATTGTTCTTCAGTTGATTTTGAGAAATTAGATTTTTAAAGGGTTACATAGGAAAATTATATTTAAGATTCCTGACACTACCTGTCACTGAGTCTACAGTTGTATTCAAATCAGTGGTTCTTAATTTTTCCAGCTTTATTTATTACACAAAACATTGTGTAAGTTTAACACATATATAAAATTAATATATACATTTTTTTTTTTTTACAAAATAAGTACCACAAAAAGGTAACTTAACACATGCATCCCCTCATATAATTACAACTCTTTGTTTTATTGTTGTTGTGGTGGTGGTGAGAACATTTAAAATCTACTCTCTTACCAACTTTCAAGTATACAATACAGTATTATTAACTATGATTGACTCTTGAACAAAACAGAGGTTAGGAGGCCAACGCCCTAAACAGTCAGAAGTCCACATTTAACTTTTGATTTCCCGAAAACTTAACTACTAACAGCCTACTGTTGACCAGAAGTCTTACTGATATCATAGTAGATTAACATGTTTTGTATGTTAAATATATTATATACTGTATTATTATCATAAAGTAAGCTAGAAAAAAGAAAATGTTATTAAGAAAAATATAAGGAGGAGTACCTGGGTGGCTCAGTTGATTAAGCAGCCTACTCTTGATTTCAGCTCAGATCATGATCTCAGAGTCCTGAGATTGAGCCTGTATCAGGCTCCGTGCTCAGCAGGAGTCTGCCCCTCCCCCACTTGCATGTTTTCTCTCTCTCTCTCTCACTCTCTCTCTCAAATAAAAATAAATCTTACAAAAGGAACTTAATAAGGAAGAGAAAATACATTTATAGTACTGCACCATATTTATTTTTAAAAATCCACATATAAATGAACCCACATAGTTCAACCTGTGTTGTTCAAGGGTCAATAACCACCATGATGTGCATTAGAGCCCCAGAAGTTATTCACGGTAAAACTGGAAGTTTATACCCTTTGACAAACATCTCATTTCTTCCCTCCTCCACCCCCTGGCAATCACCAATCTCCTCACTGTTTCTATGAGTTTGGCTTATTTAGATTCCACATATAAACAAGATATTTATATTTGTCTTTCTGTATCTGACTTGTCTCACATAGCATAATGCCCTCAAAGTTAATCTAAAAACCCTGAAAATGGGCACCTGGGTGTCTCAGTCATTAAGCATCTGCCTTCAGCTCACTCAGGTCATGATCTCAGGGTCCTCGGACCAAGTCTCACACCAGGCTCCCTGCTCAGCAAGGAGTCTGCTTCTCCCTCTCCCTCTGCCTGCTTTTCCTCCTGCTTGTACATGTTCTCTCTCTCTCTAAGTCAAATAATAAATAAATAGATAGATAGATAAATAAAATTTTAAAACCCCTGAAAACAGCCAAATAGGAAAATGAATAAAGGTAGGAACAGGAAATAAAGATTTTTTTTAATGCAAACAATATTATAACAGTATGTTCCACCTTTCTCATAAAGGCCTATTAATGGTGGGCAAGTTAGAAATTTAAATAATCACCCATAAAATTAAATACTATGAATCCATTTAATCAATAATGAGATCTCTGTATGTTTACATGGAAATATGTTCATAATATATTGATACCTAAGAAAACCAGTGGCAGAATCATATGTGAATTATTAATTTATCTTAATAAATGTTAAGTGCATATTTTCTTTGCACATCATATTATGTTGTTATGGGGTATCTCCTATGATGGTGTGAAATAGAAGGACTCTTTTCATGGAAGCACTTTGGGATTAGATTGGGTATGGTACCCTTGGTGATCAGTCCTTGGGCCTACCATTTTGCTAGGAAGAGGATTTATCAATTTTTATTAATTTGAAATTAATACCCCGCATACTTCATAAAGAACATGTGGAAGCTTATAATCAGGATACTTAAAGATATTTATATTCAAGATATTTAAATAAAGATATTTAAAGATATTTAAATGTTTTTTTAAATAGACAGTAAGGAAGAAAGGTCAGAATAATATAGAAGTAAGAGATACAAAGTTGCACTCATTTTTACCCTTGGTCATGCAATTTATCTCCAGGTTTTCTGAAGGCCAAGACAGAAGAGGAAATAAATTTTTAAAATAGGAACAAAATTTCCTGGAGAGCTTGTCTGCCCTAGTGGAATTGAGAGCCTCAATTGTAATAATGGAAAGAAAAATGCTTTATACAATGTAAAGTGCCATATAAATTTAGGGGATTGATTTGACTGAGTCCAGAAATTCTTAACTTATCTTTCTTTGAGAAGCTACTAAATGGGCCTTCCTTTGGCTATGAATTACCTTTTATAAACTTAATACAGTAGAGAAAATCTTTCTAGAGTCTCTTGGGCTCATTCTCTTAGCTATTCACCATATTGCCTTTTCAGAAGTGCTCTTTCAATCAGGAGATGTATGTCCAATTTTATCAGGGGCTAATTTGCACATTAAGTAAAAAGTTCTTAAGAAAGACATCAGTTATTTGCATAACCATTTAAATGAATCTAATTTATGGGTGAAGTTTGTCAAGTTTAAAATTTAGTGATTGCCCTTAAATTGTTGTTCTTGACACTTAAAATTCTTACACCATATAGTTATTATCATGGTGCTTGTGACTTCATTTGTGGTTGGTATGCTTAGATATGTTGGAATCACTTGAGACCATCGATTATAAAATTCAATCAGTAGAAGAGGCAAGCCAGTTAGATCTTGACTTGATTATTAGTCATTTTCTTCTTTCTACATGAGGCTCCCAAGAGGTGTTCTACAGTATTGGAAGAATCATATTAAATGATGATTGAAGTAGTTAAGAGCTCTTCTTTAAATTGTGTACAAACTTCTTAGAAAAGTTTGCCTGAATAGCCTAGTTTCTGCCAGCCTAGAAAGGCTGGCAGTTTAGACTCCCTTTTCTTTCAACAAGCTGTGCAAGACCTTGAACAAGGACATTAATAATTCTGTGACTCGGGCGCCTGGGTGGCTCAGTTGTTAAGCAACTGCCTTTGGCTCAGGTCATGATCCTGGAGTCCCTGGATCGAGTCCCGCATCAGGCTCCCTCCTCAGCGGGGAGTCTGCTTCTCTGTCTGACCTCTTCCTCTCATGCTTCCTCTCTCTCATTCTCTCTCTCTCTCTCTCTCAAATATAAATAAAATCTTTAAAAAAATAATTCTGTGACTCAGTTTCCTTCTATATAAAATTGAGAGAAGAATGGTACCTACTTCAAAGTGTTGTTGTGGGGATTAAATGAGGCAATACCCATTGTAGGCTTAGGATGGTGACTGGCCATTAGTATTCATTGAATGGTAGCTAGTAGTAAGAGTAGCATTGCATAGGTCAGAACACTATAAGTCATGCGCCAGAAACCTTTCTCTCTTAGGTCAGGTGGTTAGGAAATGCTCTTTTATCAGCTTTGTGTAGGAATAGTTTCTTCAAAAGCAGGTCACCAAAGAAACTGGTACCTGGAGTTGCTTTGCAGAATCCTACTGCAGAAAGAAAGAGAAGAGTCAGAGAGGTTTCTTAGAGATAGCCAGAGATGAAATAAAAATCATTCACTACACAGGGCAGACATAGGACTTAAAATGGGATATAAAAGCATAAGTTAAGGTAGAGTGGTAGAGTGGAATAGGGGCAAATATGGGAATTATGGGATTACCTTCACTATTACTTAGGTCTTCTATTACTTGGTATACCCAGGGCTTGAATGGGTTAGGTTGGCTTAAAAGTATAGGGACAGTTCTATTTGTTCTGGTAGAGGTCTTCCAAACTTCTGTTTAATGGGAAAACAAAATGTTAACTCAGAGTGTTAGGAAATTTAAGGAAAGGTTACTCAAGGATCAGTAACTCTTAGCATGCTTTTAGAAGAAAGAAAAGCAGTGAATGTCCAGAGACTGAAAAATGCCAGCATAAAGAGGGATAACTAATGAGGTAAGATTCTAAAAGAGGCAGGAAAAAAGATATTGCCTGTTACCAATGGGAAGATTAGTCTCAGCATGGAAGAGAAGCTGCTCTTCCTTTAAGATTGTGAAGAAAAATAATAAAAATAAGTGAACATATAGGGAGATTGTGAATTAAAGTAAAAAAATGAAGGACTTTGCTCTGGATAGCTTCCATCTAGGTAAACAGCAATGTCAGTTCCTTCTAGTAGACTTGCAAGAGAGTGGAGAGGTTTAGAATAGCTGTGGAGAATGTGATACAAAGTCAACACGAGATAAGAAAAAGGATGTGGGATTGCTGAGCATTAGGAAAGACCTAGTTGAAATTAAATCACAAGTCTAGTGTGGATGCAGTCAAGCTTCCAATGGAATTAATGTTTTCTCCAACTCAATATTTTGCAGTGGTTTGAACTTATTTGTAGCTTTTCATCTGGCTCATATAGAAATAAAAGTCGAGTAAATCTCTGTAGGAGTTTAAACTCCCAAGGAGAGGATAAAGAAAAACTGATGTAAAAATAGAGTCCATGGGGGAAAAAAGTTTAAGAATAAAAGTTAAGAAAGGAATTAAAAATTTTAATGACCTTTGTTTTTATTTATTTAATGACCTTTGTTGTTTCACTGATTATTTTATATTATACTACTTTGGAAATTTAATTAGAATACTTAAAAAGAAAAATTGTGAAAGGAATTAATTAATGTGGACTACTATTTACTTAGTATGTTACATATGAACCTCATGAAAACCAGAAACCCCAAATCTAATAGATACACAAAAAATAAAGAGAAAGAAAGCCAAACGAAACACTACAGATATTCATTGATGACCAAAAAAAAGGGAGCAAGAGAAGAAAGGAATAAAGAACTACAAAACAACCAGAAAACAAAATTTAAGAATGCCAATATGTACATACCTATCAATAATTGCTTTAAGTGTAAATGCTCTAAATGCTCCAATCAAAAGACAAGAGTGGCAAAATGGATTTTAAAAAAACATATGCTATATGTTTTTTATATGCTGCTACAAGAGACATCTCAGACCTAAAAATGCATATAGACTGAAAGTGAAGGGATAGAAAAACCATGCAAATTGAAGTGGAAAAAAAAAGTTGGGGTAACAATGCTTACATCTGACAAAATAGACTTTAAAACAAACTCCAACAAGGGACAAAGAAGGGCATTACATAATGATAAAGCAATTAATCCAAAGAGAGGCTGTAAGTATTGTAAATATCCATGCACCCCAAATCAGAGCACCTAAATACATAAATATAATATTAATGGACATAAAAAGAGAAATTGATGGCAATATAATAATAGTAGGGGACTTTAGCACTCCACTTACATCAATGGATAGATTGTCCAGGCAGAAAAATCAATAATGGAACAATGTCTTTGGATGACCCATTGGACTAGATGGATATAACAGACATATACAGAACATTCCATCCAAAAACAACAGAATAAACATTCTTTTTAAGTGCATATGGAAACATTCTCCAGAAGAGATCATGTATTAGTCCATAAAACAAACCTCAATAAATTTGAGAAGAATGAAATCATATCATCCATCTTTTCCAAACACAATATGAAACTAGAAGTAAATCATAAGAAAAAATGGAAAAAACACAAACATGTGGATACTAAACATGATACTAAACAACTAATGGGTCAATGAAGCAATCAAAGAAAAAATAAAAAATTATATGGAGACAAATGAAAACAAAAACTTAACAGCCCAAAATTTCTAGGACACAGCAGAAGCAGTTCAAAAAGAGAAATATGCATAGCAATACAGACCTCAAGAATCAAGAAAAAACTCAAATAAAAATATCTATCTTTACATCTAAAGGAACTAGAAAGAGAAGAACAAATGAAACCCAAGGTGAATAGAAGAAAAGAAATAATAAGATCAGACCAGAAATAAACGACATAGAGAATGAAAAAAAAAAAATCAAGAGCTGGTTCTTTGAAAAGATAAAATTACAAACAATAAGCCAGACTCAACAGGAAAAAAAGACTAGGGACCAAAATAAGTAAATCATAAATGAGAGAGAAGTAACAACCAACACCACAGAAATACAAAGGACTACAAGAAATTACTATGAGAAATTATATGCTGGAAAACTGAACAACCTTGAAGAAATGAATAAATGCTTAGAAACATACAATCTTCCAATACTGAACCAGGAAGAAATGGAAAATCAGAATAGACCAATCACAAGTAACAAAATTGAACTGGTAATCAAAGCACTATGAAAAAATGAATCCAGGACCAGATAGACTCAGAGGTGAATTCTACCAGACATTTAAAGAAGAATTAATACCCATTCTCCTCAAACTACAGCAGCATTATCAATAATAGCCAAATCATGGAAAGAGCACAAATCTATCAATGGATGAATGGATAAAGAAGATGTGGAGTGTGTGTGTGTGTGTTAGATGGACTATTATTAGTCACCAAAAAGGATGAAATCTTGCTCTTTGCAGTAGGTGGATGGAGCTAGAGAGCATTATGCTAAACAATATAAATTAGTCAAAGAAAGACAAATACCATATGATTTCACTCATATGTGGCATTTAAGAAACAAAGCAGATGTACATGGGGATGGAAAAGAGAGGCAAACCATAAAACAGACTCTTAATTATAGAGAACAAACTGGGGGTTGCTAGAGCGGAGGTTAAATGGATGATGAGTACTCAGTGTTTTATATAAATGATGAATATCTAAGTTCTACACCTGAAACTAATATTACACTGTATGTTAACTAACTAGAATTTAAATAAAAACTTGGAAAAACAACTCATATGATTATCTCAATAGTTGCAGGAAAAGCATTTGACAAAATTCATCATTCATTCGTGATAAAAATGTTCAATAAAATGGGGTTATAGGGAACATACCTCAACGTAATAAAGGCCATATGTGAAAAACCCACAGCTAACATCATCCTCAATAGTGAAAAACTGAGAGCTTTCCCTCTAATGTCAGGAACAATACAAGGATGTTAACTCATACCACTTTTATTCAACATAGTACTAGAAGTCCTAGGCACAGTAGTCAGACAAAAAAAAGAAATAAAAGGCATCCATATTGGTAAAGATGCAGTTAAACTGTCACTATTTGCAGACCACATGATATCATACATAGAAAATCCTAAAGATTCCACCAAAAATACTAGAAGTAATAAACAAATTCAGTAAAGTGGCAGGATACAAAATTAATACCCAGAATTTTGTAGTGTTACTATACATTACCAACAAAATTGCTGGCAGGGAAATTTTAAAAACAACACCATTTACAATTGCACAAAAAAGAATAAAATACCTAGAAATAAACTTAACAAAGAGGTGAAAGCCCTGTACTCTGAAAAGTATAAAACACTGATGAAAGAAATTTAAGATAACACAACCAAATGGAAAAATATTTCATTCTCATGGATTAGAAGAACTAATATTGTCAAAAGGTCTAAATTACCCAAAGCAATCTACTGATTCAATATAATTCCTATGACAATATCAACAGGATTTTTCACAGAACTAGAAAAATAATAGTAAAATTTGTATGGAACCATAGCAGATCCCAAATAGCCAAAGAAATCCTGAGAAAGAACAGGCTGGAGGTATCACAAGACCATATTTCAAAGTAAACTACAAAGCTGTAGTAGTCAAAACAATACAGTATGGGCCCAAAAATAGACACATAGACCATTGGAACAGAATAGAGACCCCAGAAATAAAACCACATATATATGGTCAATTAATCTATGACAAAGGAGGCAAGACTATGCAATGTGGAAAACACCGTCTTTTCAATAAATGGTGCTGGGAAAACTGGACTACATATAAAAGAATGAACCTGGACTACTTTCTAATACTATACACAAGATTAACTCAAAATGGATTAAAGACCTAAGTGTGAGACCTGAAAACATAAAAATCCTAGAAGAGAGCACAGGCAGTAATTTCTCTCACATTAGCCATAACAAAATTTTTCTAGATATGTCTCCTAAGCAAGGGCAATAAAAGCAAAAATAAATTATTGGAACTACATCAAAATAAAAAGCTTTTGTACAGCAAAGGAAACAATACACAAAACTAAAACACAACCTACTGAATGGGGGAAGATATTTGCAAATGATTTATCCAATAAGGGGCTAATATCCAAAATACATAAAGAACTCCTACAACTCAACACCAAAAAGCAAACAATCCAATTAAAAAATGGGCAGGGGACCAGAATAGACATTTTTTCCAAAGAAGACATTCAGATGGCCAAAAGATATTTGAAAAGATGCTCAACATCACTTATCATCAGGGAAATGCAAGTCAAAACCACAGTGAGATATCAACTCATGACTGTTAGAATGGCTAAAATCAAGAAGACAAGAAACAAGTGTTGGCAAGGATGTGGAGGAAAAGGAATGCTTATACACTTTTGGTGGTAATTTAAATTGGTACAGCCAATGTGGAAAACAGGGAGGTGTTTCCTCAAAAAATTAAATGGGGAAGTACCGTATGATACAATAATTCCAGTTTTGGGTTTTTACCCAGGGAAAACAAAAAACACTAACTTGAAAAAATATATGGACTCCATGTTCACTGCAGGATTATTTGCTATAGTGAAGACATGGAAGCAACCTAAGTGTTTATCAATAGATGAATGGATAAGGAAAATGTGGTATATATATACAATGGATATATATGTGTATGTATGGCTGTGTAATAACACAGCCATAAAAGGGATAAGAGCATCCCATTTGAAACAACATGGATAGACCTAGAGGGTATTATTCTAAGTGAAAAAGTCCAACTGAGAAATACAACTACCATATAATTCTGCTCATAAATGGAATCTAAAAACATGAGTAAACAAACAAAAAGCAGATCAGAACTATAAATACAGAGAACAAACTGATGGTTCCCAGAGGGGAGGAAGATGAAGAGGTAGGCCCAACGTATGAAGAAGAAAGGGAGATACAGGCCTCCAGATATGGAATGAGTGGGTCACAGGAATAAAATGCAGAGCATAAGTAAATAGTCAATAATATTGTGATAGTGATAAAATGGAATAGATGTTAGGTATAATTGTGGTGAACATAGTTTAATGTATAAATTTGTCAAATCACTAACTTGTACACCTATTGTGTATCAACTGTACTCAAGTATAAATAAATAACAATTTGCTGTGTTAATTCTTGCAATACCATTGGTTATTCAACTGGGAAGGACGTCAGTTTCTAAGTGGTTCAAATTCTTTAATGCTATTTTGGACTTACATATTATTGTTAATGTAAGAGAGCATGTTGAACTCATGATAAAGGTCGATTTTCTGAAATAAATTTAAAAAGTTAGCAAATCTCTTTTATATAACTATCTCATTTTTCACGACAATCCTTAGAGGTAGTAATCCAGTTACTATTGCTGAGTAATAAACTATCTCACATTTAGTTGCATCAAAGAACCATTTTATAATGCTTAAGAATTCTGTGGGTCAGAATTTGGACCGGGCTTGGCTAGACATTCCTCATGCCTCATGGGGTTTCTTATGCAGTTGCTATCACATGTTGTCTGGGACTTTAGTCTTATCAAGGCTCTATTCGGTTGAATGTCCAAGATGGCTCACTTGTATGGCTTACAGTTTGATTCTGGCTATTGTTTGGGGTCTCATCTGGGGGAGTCTATCAATTAGACAGACCCCATGTGGCTTCTATATGTGGCTTGTCTTTGCTTCACAATACGGTGGCCTCAGAGTAGTCAAAGTTCTAACATGGCATCTCAGGGCTAAAGTTCAAGTAAAGCAACAGAAGATAGAAGCTGCATGGCCTTTTTTGACCTAGCTTTGGATCTCACACAGTATTCCCTTGGCTGTACTCTTTGTTAAGTCACAAGCCTGCCTAGATTTAGGGGAGGGAGATAGGCTCTATTTCTTGAAGAGAAGAGTGTCAAAACATTTGTGGCCATTAAAAATAAAATATCCACAGGTAGTTATTACTACCTGTGGATGAAAATGATGTTCATAAAGCTTAAATAACTTGCTTAGTATCTTACAGCCATAAATATCAAATCCCAGACTTGAAGCCAGATATTTTGATACTAAATCCAGCATTCTTGCCCATTATATTATTCTTTATTTTAAGAAAATAGTGTTAGCAATAGTGATAAGAAAAGGCTTTCTGAAGGAAATGGGGCTTTGAGTGTGACCTTAATAGATGAGGCTTATCTGATTAGCTGGAAGAAAGAGTTCAAGGACTTTAAGGAAGAGAAGGCAGTGGGGATCAATCAGAAAACACCTAGTAATCCCTGTAAACCTACTGTAAACCTACTGTTTGATAGAACAGTAAACCTGTAAACCTACTGTTTCCACTGTATTTAGTTGCTCAAGGCAGAAACTAGAAGTGCTTTCCTCTTTTCTCTATTTCCCACATCATGTCAACATCAAGTCTTACTGATTTCAGCCTCTTAATTCCTCTAAAATATGCCCTTGACTCTCTATCTCTTCCCTAGTGGTCCTATAGTATCTTTCATTTAGAAAAGGGGTTAACAAACCATGTCCCATAGCTAAATCTGGCCCACCATCTGGTTTTCTATGTCTGGCAAGCTAAGAATAGTTTCTACATTTTCAGATGGTTGAAAAATTAAAAGAAGAATAATATTTTTTGATAAATGAAAATTATATAAAATTCAAATTTCAGTGTCCATAAAGTTTTATTAGAACGTAGTCAAGCTCATTCATTTACGTATTATTTATGGTTGCTCTCCCACTATAAGGGCAGAATAGAGTAGCTACAAGAGAAACTATATGGCCTGAAATGCCTAAAATATTTATTATCTGAAGCTTCACATAGTTTGTCCTCTCCTATTCTAGACTACGCTAAGAATATCCTGACTAGTTTCACTGACTGTGGTCTTATCCTCCTCTGGACCAATCTCCACACTGTAGTTATAGTGATGTATACATAATAGTCAGTGCTATGCATTAAAAACTTCAGTGCCTTGACATATTCTAAAGAATAAAGAATGAAATACAACAGCTTTAGGATGACAAAAAGGCTTTTTTCAAATACATCCTTTCTTAAAATTTGTTATTTAGTATTAATGAACTGACTGTCATTTCTTACACATTCTGTGAAGTTTCATGCCTTCACTCATGGAATTACTTCATCCTATTAGTTAGTTCCTATTAACCATTCAAGAATTAGTTCAAATCTTACCTCTTTGGGGAAGGCGTTTCTGAAACTATACTCTCACCCCATACACATACAAGGAAGTGATTTCATTTGTTATAACTATATTAAATGATAAAAGGTCTGAATAGATGTTCTAATGGACAGAATTAGGTAAATGCAAAGGAAATTTTGAGAGGATATATGATAAGTCTTGTTAAGATGTATATAAGGAATATAAGACAGAGAAGAGTAGGAGGATACATCCAAGTTATCTAGCCTGGAGAACTAGAATAATAATGATACCATAATAATGAAGGAGCTTTCTATCAGCCATTAACACTGTGCTTAGTAAAAGAGGATTTTCCATATTGGCTGAATTCTTTTGATTAGCAAATTGCTGGGAAAGAAAAGAAAAGCCATTTTTAAGGAAAAGATGAAATTTATTTTGGACATATTGAGAGTGTGTGAAAATGTAATATATAAGAAGATACAACTTATTGGTGTCTAAAACCATAAGTCCAAGGGTGCCTGGTTGGCTCAGTTGGTAGAACATGTAACTCTTTTTTTTTAAGATTATTTTATTTTTTTAGAGAGAGAGTATGTGTGCACAAATGGGGGAGGGGGAGAAAAAGGGACACAGCCTCCCCACTGAGTGCAGAGCCTAGCATGGGGCTTGATCTCATGACCCTGAGATCATGACCTGAGTCAAAACCAAGAGTTGGATGCTTAACTGACTGAGCCACCCAGGTGCCCCTTGCATGCGCTTCCTGATCTCAAGTTCATGAGTTCAAGCCCCATGTTGGTTGTGGAGCCTACTTAAAAAAAATCATAAGTCTGAATGCTGAATAAAAGGCTAAGAATACAAGCTCAGTAGGGACCAGAACTATATTATTTGATCCAAAGGTATTATTTTCAGTGCTTAGCACAAGAATAGCTCTTATTAGGCCAGTGGGTCTCAACTACAGCACGGAATGAGAAATACCTATGGAAGCTTTCTGTTTGTTTGTTTTGTTTTAACGTAGTTGTCTAGGTCCCACAAAATTTCAAATGTGGGCTCAGGAATTTCTAGTTCTTAAAACCTCCATAGGTAATTATAATGTACAAAGTTAAGAATCATTGTAGTAGCTGCTCAGTAAATATGTGTTGACTAAATGAATGATTAAATTCATTCATTCTTTTTGACTCGAGAATGGGATAAGAGAAAAAAATATCTTTCTGATGTAACTATTAATGTAAGAGAGTGGATCTAGATGAAAAGAATGACAAAGACTATAAAAGGGGAGTAAAACAAACAGTAGCCAGAATGAAAGAAAAAAAGAGAATAGAGAACTTTTTAATATAAGCCTCTTATCCTCATATTTTATTTTTAAGAGAAAAGATGATAAAAGTTGGCTGTATTGCCTTTTCTTTTGACGCGTAGAAGGCCAGGCCTTAGGGTACCAATGGAGCATCATAATGCTATCACCATTACTAGAAACTCCATTTAAAGTGCTCACCTTCTATCCATTAGCCCATTTTAATATCTTTATTGTGTATATGGTAGAATAATCATCCCACTTAACATTAGTAATCTATTCTCTTTTTTTAAGATTTTATTTATTTGTTTGGCAGAGAGAGAAATCACAAGTAAGCAGAGAGAGAGGGAAGCAGGCTCGCTGCTGAGCAGAGAGCCTGATGTGGGGCTCTATCCCAGGATGCTGAGATCATGACCTGTGCCAAAGGCAGAGGCTTTAACCCACTGAGCCACCCAGGAGCCCCCATTAGTAATCTATTCTTAAAAATCAGGCATCCAGCATAAAACACTACCCAGGAGCCTATTTCCCAATATTTTTTCTTAACATATTTTATTTTTAATACTAAATTACTTAAAAATAAATGCAGATATCTTACTATTCGTTACCTTATTATGTCATTGTACAATTCCGTTTTTTTGTTTGTTTTTTTAAATTATATTATGTTAGTCACCATACAGTACATCAATAGTTTTTATCACTGTGTAATTGTTAAAACTAAGAAAATTATATTATGGAGTCAGTTAACCCTATAACACCTAAAACATTAAGAATACTTTTCTAGGGGCGCCCGGGTGGTTCAGTAGGTTAAAGCCTCTGCCTTCGGCTCGGGTCATGGTCTCAGGGTCCTGGGATCGAGCCCCACATCGGGCTCTCTGCTCAGCAGGGAGCCTGCTTCCCCCTCTCTCTCTCTCTCTGCCTGCCTTTCTGACTACTTGTGATCTCTCTCTCTGTCAAATGAATGAATAAAACCTTTAAAAAAAAAAAGAATACTTTTCTAGTATCATCTAATAATCAGTTTGTCTTCAAATTTATCAATTTTTGCAGAAAAGAGTTCTTTATAGCCAGGCTCCTATTCAAGACTGCATATTTCACCTGCACTGCTATGTTTTGTAGTCCTGTTTCATACAAGAGCAATCCCTTTTTTTTAGAATTTTTATTTGAGAGAGAAAGAGAGAGTACACGCATGCACACGGTGGGTAGGGGCAGAGGGAGAGGTAGCGAGAGTCCTAAGCAGACCGTGCGCTGAGTGTGAGGCAGATGTGGAGTTTGATCTCGAGTTCCTGAGGTCATGACCTGAGCCAAAATCAAGAGTCACAGGCTAAACTGACTGTACCACCCAGGTGACCCAAAAGCAACCCCTTTTTAATGACATCATATCCTTAAGGAATCAGGCTCCCACTGTACTTGCCAACTTCTGAATTTGATTTTCTTGAGGTGTTTTTTTTTCCCTTTTATGTTTAACATATTAGTTGTGGCAAAATTGATACACATTTAAAAGAACGTATTTAAAGTGCACGATTTGATGAGTTTTGACGTAAGTATACATCCACAAACCATCAACACAATCAAGATGACGAACATATTCATTATTCCTCAATTCTTCATGTCCCTTTGTTATCCTCTCTCTTACACATCTCTGACCCTGCTTGGTTTCCCAGCAATCATTGATCAACCTCCTTTCTGTCACATTTATTAGTTTACATTTTTTAGAAATTTATATAAATGGAATCATGTATTACATACTATTTTTGGTATAGTTTCTATCATCCAGTAGAATTATTTGGCGGTTCATCCATGTTGTGCACAACAATAGTTCATTGCTTTTCTTTTTTTTAATGAAATTTTTATTTTTTATTATGTTAATCACCATACAGTACATCATTAGTTTTTGATGTAGTGTTCATTGATGAGTAGTATAACAATGCATAGATACATTACAATGTTTCTCCATTCACCTGTTGATATACTGTACATTTTTTTCCCAATTTTTGTCTATTAAAGATAAAGCTGCTATGAACATTCTTGAATGGCCTGTGAACATATGTTTTTATTTTTTGTGGGTAGATAGCAAGAAAAAAATTACAGGTCATATGCTAGTTATGTATTTTAACTTTTTAGAAAACGACTAAACTATTTTGCAAAGAGGCTGTACCATTTTACATTGTCATTTGCTCTGCATCCTTACCAACACCAGTGGTTAATATGATCAGTCTTTTTCAATTTCATACATTCTAGTGGGAATGCAGGAGTATCTAATTGTGTTCTTTTTTCAATGTATTTTTGTTTTACATGTCCCTAATAAGAAATTATATTGAATACCTTTTCACGTGCTTATTTAATAACTGTATACTTTCTTTATGAAGTATCTGTTCAGATGGTTTGCTCATTTTAATTGGGTTTTTCATATTCTAATCATTATTTTTATAGTGAGATGTAAGTACCTTGTTGGTAAATTTTTTTTACACATGTTTTCTCCCGTATGGGAGCTTGCCTTTTAATTTTCCTCACAGTGTCTTTTAAAGATAAGTAGTTTTATGTTATGAATTCCTAATATATCGACTTTTTTTCTTTTATAAAAGTTTGTATTTGGTGTTGTATTTAGAAAATCTTTGGCAAATGAAAATCAACTCTAATTTTCTCCTGTGTTTTCTACTGGATATTTTATTGTGTTAGCTTTTACTTACAGATATATGAATCATTTTGAGTTAGTTTTAGTACATGATATGAAGTAAGGATTTAGGTTCATATATTTTTCATCCTGGGCAATAAAACTATCCCAGCATCAAAAAATATTTTTTGAAATTATGAACCTTTCCCAACTGAATTATCCTGGCATCTTTGTTGAAAATCTGCTGACTAGGCGTATGTGGGTCTACTTCTATACCCTTTATTCTTTTTTTTTTTAAAGTAGGCTCTACACCCAACATGGGGCTTGAACTCAAGACTTTGAGATCAAGAGTCACATACTCCACTGAATGAACCAGCCAGATGCCCCTATATTCTCTATTCTGTTTCATTGATCTGTATGTCAATCTTCATGCCAGTACTTCAATGCCTTATTACTGTAGTGATATAATTAATATTATAATCAGGTAATGTGAGTTCTTCAAATTTTTTCCTCCTTTTCAAATTTAGCTTGGCTATTCTAGGTCTTGTGACTTCCCATAAAAACTTCAGAATTAGCTGCCCAAATAAAAAAAAAAATCCTTGGGGCGCCTGGGTGGCTCAGTGGGTTAAAGCCTCTGCCTTCACTCAGGTCATGATCTCAGGTCCTGGGATCAAGCCCCACGTTGGGCTCTCTGCTCGGCAGGGAGCCTACTTCCCCCTCTCTCTCTGCCTGCCTCTCTGCCTACTTGTGATCTCTCTCTCTGTGTCAAATAAATAAATAAAATATTTTTTAAAAATTAAAAAAATAAATAATAAATTTTTAAAAATCCTTGAATTTTATGTTTTGATTGGGACTGTGTTAAATCTATAGTATGATTTGGGGAAAATTGACATCCTAACATCAGTGAGTCAATTCATGAACACAGTCTCTCTCTGCATTTATTTAGGTCTTATTTGTTTCTTCATTGTTTGTAGTTTTCAGTGTACAGGTCCTACATATCTGGAAAATATTTCTTTTATTGTCCAAACACCCAGGTGCCCCTAAGGTATATAAATTTTGAAAGTCATTTAGGAGGTTGGAGGATCCCAAGATAAAATACGTAATGTGACAAAATAACTATATTGTGAATGTATGAAGCAACCTTACTCTAGGGGGTGGTTGGAAGAATTAGCTAAGTAACTTTGGAAATGAGTGGATTCTGTAAGAGTAAAAGAAAAAAGAACTGTAAATAAAAATTGTACTCAATTTGATAAATTTGGTCCCCATGCTGGTACATGTAGCAATTCTGAAACCACTTTTCATGTATACTGGAATTAAACCATTAAGTAAATGGTTGTTTGATGATGGGAGCCAGATTTCTCAATGTTGGAGTAAAAGAAGGGAAGGAGGCCAGAATGATCCACATGATAAAAGATTAGAGTTGGAGACCTCAGTATGAGTCATGTTTAGCTTAATATAGTTACAGATGTTTACATATACAATATTTGTGTATATACATGGATTAGTATACACAATTACAATTTCTTGTTTTGTCAGCTGAAGGTCCTAGAAGCAATGACACCTCAGTAGCAATGAGCACATCTAGTGCCTAGATCTTGGTTTCTAAGACTGTTCTCCAAAAAAAAAGGAAACAGGGTTCCTGAGAGAAATAACTAATTCTAGGACTGGTGCAGAGAATATACAAGATAAATCTGTGAGATCTCATAGTGGCAATAATAACATGTTAAACAAACATAGAAAAAAACCCAGTAAATTATGAGGGTATGTCAAAGGGACATAGGAGCCAACTGAAATGGCCAAAGTTGGAACAATTTGAACAACTAAATAAATTAGTATTGAATTATAACCCAAAGTATAAAATAAATATCCATGAGTTCATAGTCACATAAATGGTTGAATAAATAAATTTGGAGTATAAACAAATCTCTCATGTAGAAAATTTCCAAATAACTTATGTAAATGATCTATCCTTAAGGATTTGGCCATAATTCTACACTCTGAAATAAATAAGACCTAAATAAATGCAGAGACAGACTGTGTGAGTTTTGCATAGTGACTTTCTTTTAAAGATTGCATCATATAAAGGAAGAAAACAAAGGAGTAATTTTATAATGGAAAAAATTCATAAACACTACCTCATCTGGTTATCAAGGTTAACATAAGTATTAATAAGTCATGTTGTTAGTATGTAACAATGATATAATGTGATGAGAATGGCATTTTACATCTGTGGTTCAACTCCCAAAAACGTAGTTTAATCATGAGGAAAAAAGTCTGACAAATGCCAATTGAAGAACATTTTACAAAGTACCTAACCAGTATTCCTCAAAAAACTGTAAAGATCATCAAAAGCAAAGAAAGTCAGAGAAACTGTTACAATAAAGAGAAGCCTAAGTAGACATGACCAGTAAATGAAATGTGGAATCCTGAATGCGATTCTAGAGGTGAAAAAGGACATTAGGGAAAACTGGGGAAATCTGAGTAAAGTATAAACTTTTGTTATTAATAATGTATCAATATTGGTTCATTAATTTTGACAAATATATAATACTAAAGCAAATTCAGCAATCCCACTTCTGGGTATTAATGCTAAAATAAGTCAGTCATGAAAAGGCAAATACTACATGATTCTACTTTGTGAGGTATCTACAGTAGTCAAGCTAATCAAAACAGAAAGAATAGTGGTTGCCAGGAACAGGAGGGAGAGGGGAAATGGGGAATTGTCATTTAATGAGTATTGAGTTTTAGTCATGCAAAATGAAAAGTTCTAGAGGTCTATTGTACAATAATGTACATACAGTTAACAATTCTGAAACATACACTTAAAATTGTTAAGAGGGTAATATATGTGTTTTTATCACAATAAAGCAAATATGGTTTAATTCACTTTAACTTAAAAATGAATACATATGCTCGAGAAAAGCATGATGTGTTTTCAAAGTAAATAAAGACTAGGTAATCAGAAATCTGTCATTTAATATATATTGACTATTGCTTTTTTTTTTATATTGACTATTTCATATAGGTCATATGCCTGATTAGGTTCAAGGTATAAATGATAAAAGGCCCAGGACCTACCCTGAAAGAGTATAGTTTAATGGGGAAAGCAGATAAGGAAACAGTAATAGTACCATGTGGCAAGTGCTATGATAGAGGGATACAGGATTCATTGGAAGTGAAAAGGAGGACATCCCAACACAGGCTTAGGGAAAACTTTCTAGAGGAGGTGATACTTGACTTGAATCTTAAATGATGAGTATTTTCAGGTAGGAAATGATAGAATGGAATGCCAGGCAGTGGGGACAGCATGTGTGAGGGCACAGAGGTATGAAATACTACATAGATTGGATAACAACTGAAATAATATGTGCCAAGGAGAGTGTAGAGAATGAGTCTAGAGATATTCAGGAAAGGGGATGAATATGGGGAACTCTGAAAGAGACTAGTAGTTTTTTATAGGGTTGACTTTTGAGCATAAGAGCTAGAAATTAAGATGACCTAGTTTAAGAAACACTGAGGTAAAGCTATCTACATGTGTGACACATCTAAGGAATCATAGTATATATCTCAGTAACCATGTAAATAGAATTAATGTGCTACCAAGCATAGAATCATAATAAGAATATTTAATTTTATCTCTGTGCTTGTGGGTGGAGCTTAAAATGTTCATTGAATATGAATGGGACTAAGGAATAAGCACAGAGGCACAAGAGAAATTTTTTATAAAAGAAATGGAAGTGTGTTGAATGGCAAAAAGTCAATGGTGATTAGTACTAGTTATGAGTGAGAATTTTGGAAAGAAAAGCAGAAAAAAAATAACAAAGTGAAATAGAAGTAGAAAAATGTTATGACAATCAAAGATGAAGACAGAAAAATTACAATTGAAATTAAGATAGACAATGATTTTAAAATACTCTCAGGCAAGGTCAAGAGAGGAGACAACACGGACTTCAAGAGCTGAAAAAAATTAATAGAACGTAAAAAAGGACGTCATGGATGGATACATTAATTCTTTGTGCAGAAATATGTAATTCACAGAGCAGAACTACCAGACATCATAAAAAGATAAATTTGCGAAGCTAAGAAGAAATAGATAAGAGAATCAATATTATAACAGAATAGATAATCAGAGGTAAAACAATCATGTTTGAAAAATTGTTTTGTGATATGTGTTTAAGAGCAGAATTACTTCCTTAATTAAAGTGTTGAGTTGAAATAGTGTTAGTATAATTAAGTATACTCTATTATAATAATTATTTTGAACCTGATCAATACAGTCTGTCATGGAGGGAAGAATATATGTCAATGTGTTTGAGTCAAACATATCAACAAGTCATTTTGAACATCATTGATCAAGATCTTCAGTCTGAAGTTAAAAATAATCTCCCTTTAAGGAAAGAGGATTTCAGTTGTTTGGTTGAATAGAAAGTAAACACAGAAGATAACTGTTGAAATTTATTTGAACTGACAGAATACTGTAATAGATTTACTTACTTTTTACAAAGTGTTTGGTTTTATTTACTCTTCTCAAAAAATCAGTTTTTACTTTAAATTTAAGATTAAACTCAGAGTGAAATGTTACTTGTAATTCATTATACAATAAATTTAGTGTTGTGTCTAATATTTTAAGGGCATATGATTGAAGTGGATTTCTTACTGCTTAACAGTGCTAGAAAAATACAATTATTGAACATAGGTTAATAAAAAATAGTAAAAGAGTTATGTGTTTTTATGCTATCAACAATTTTGGTCCTTAATATCTCAAAGAAAAATCAATGAAAAGTTTGAGGAGATAAATTTACCTGCATATGACATATGACATTGTTCCCCATTCTCCATTAAGTCAATGACATTAAAAGAATATAATTATATGCTATAGTTTATATGTCCATGATTTTTGATAAGTGGTTTTCAATGAAATATTTTGAGCATCACTTTATTGAAGTGGATGTATAGAGCTGTGCGGTGCTGAATTGGTCTAATTCAGTATGCATTAATCATATTGGTAAAGCCTATGCTGGAGAAACAGATAAACCCCCATTGGTTCCGTCAGTCTCAGTGACTTAACACAGTAGCATGGAGCGCCTGGGTGGCTCAGTGGTTTAAAGCCTCTGCCTTCGGCTCAGGTCATGATCTTGGGGTCCTGGGATCGAGCCCCGCACCTGGCTCTCTGCTCAGCGGGGAGCCTGCTTCCCTCTCTCTCTGCCTGCCTCTCTGCCTACTTGTGATCTCTCTATCTGTTAAATAAATAAATAAAATCTAAAAAAAAAAAAAAAAAGCACAGTAGTTTGTTTCTTGCTCACACTACAGTCCAATTCTAGTTAGGTAGCTCTCCTCCATCACTACACAAAGCCCTCTAAGGTTGCATTGACATGGAAAGAGAAGTCTGGTTTTTAACTGCCTCAGCCTGGAAATGTCACATTCAGTTTTGCTCACAGTCCATTAGGCTAGAATTATTTCTATGGCAGGAAACTAAATATAAAGAGGCTGGAAATTGTAGTGGAGCTTATGGAATATTTGGTAAGCACCAGCTCTCTCTAACTTTCAAGGTGTTATATTCAATTCATGGACACTAGAAAAACCCCCATCAAAACTCAGTTTGGATGTCAAGACTAATGATGTCATGTATACATCACAAGCATGTGAAGACATTTATTATTCATCTATTGAGGCTTTTGGAGGGAGCAGGGCAGGGTCCCAAGCAGGTCTGAAAATGGCTTGGGTGGCCTAAGAGTGGGAACGAGTAGCCCTGAATTTTGCTGTGGCAAGAGAGGGGACCAGTGTGCCTTCTCACCAGTTTTGTCTGGATATGGGCCAGAAAGAGAAGCAGGAGGTAGGGTTTGAAAGCTATCAGCATTCAAACAACATAAATGGAATAAGGCTCTTTATTATATGGAATGGATTATTTCATAATTTCTCCTCATTATTAATTTTAGCCCAGTTCTAAAGGCATTCTTAAGTGCAATTTATGTGCTGTACTTAGGTACTCTTAGCCTATGTTTATCATTTGGATAAATCCTCTACACTCAAGTAATTCATATTTCATTTTTTCAGTTTCTGCCCTCTTTTATCCTTCTCAGCAAGAGCCATCAGGGGTCTTTACTTGCAAGATTATTTTCTAAACCAGTCCTGACCAGGACATAGAATGTGTATCAGAAACTTCAGCTCACTATTTTGAGGAATCACAATTAGTCATAGATTCAACTTTTGGTTTGTCAGGAAGAACACTTGGTACCCACATGTTCATTGAATCAAAAAATTTCTCCACTTCCTATTTGGATCCTACTTCCTAAATATTTTGTAGTTTGGGTCACATTTCTGGATGTCTAGTGTTGCTAACCTTTCATCTTTTGCCTGGACTAAAGCAACAACTATTTGTCTCATATTGCTGAATTCACTCTGAGTCACTGTCCAGTCCATTTTCTATATAGCTAGCCTCTCTAGCCTCATTTCATTTTACTGTCTTCCCCAAAGCATGCTGACATTTTTCTATCTCTCAAAGACTCTGTACTCGCTCCCTCCTCAGGGCATTTGTACATGTTATTCTCTCTCGCTAGAGTATTCTTTTTTCCCCTGCCCTTCACTTGATGAACTCTTCCTCATCTTTTAGTCTCAGCTCAAACATCATTTCTTTAATGGAGTCCTCCCTGAACTCTTATTGCCCTGGTCAGTACTCCTTAAAATGTCTCTTAATTACTTTCCCTACTTTTTCTTCATAGTACTTGCATTGTATTATAGTTGCCTTTTTACTTGTCTACTTCTCTTCTATACCTTGAGCTACATGATGTAGGGAGTCTAGGGCTTTAGCTATTTTGTTTATCTTGTATCCTTAGCACCCAGACAGCATTATAGGGTATACAATAATAGTACTTCAGTCCCCTTTAGGCACTAGCTCCCTGCTCTAAACATTGGCATGCCTTATATTTGAATTACTTTTTAAAAAAGATTTTATTTATTTATTTGACAGAGAGAGAGAGATTACAAGTAGGTGGGGGGGGGGGGAAGCAGGCTTCCTGCTGAGCAGAGAGCCCGATGCGGGGCTCGATCCCAGGACCCTGAGATCGTGACCTGAGCCGAAGGCAGAGGCTTTCACCCACTGAGCCACCCAGGCACCCCTTATATTTGAATTACTAACAGTCATCTCAAAATTTTGGACAGAGTAAGTACACTATGAAAGTTTACTCAGAAGCCTCACATATCATGTCTAGGAATTTGGTCTTTGTCTTAGAGAATTTATAAATTATCAATATATAATAATTAAAGAGCAGTGTGGGCAGGCATGTGCTTTTGAAAAACTACTCTGGGAGTGGCAGTTGGAGTACAGGGTGACCAGTCAAATTAGCACAGAACTGCTGAGAGGCCGAATTGGAGGACTACTACAATAATGTGAGAAGAGAGGGCATGATTGGGTTTTAGAAGCAGAATTGGTTCCAGATTAACTTGGGAGATCACATAGACAGCTAAAACATTTTATCTGGCCATCAAGCACTATAAATAACAGTTTCACCCCTTTGCAGATTACACCAGATTTAAACTTGTATTCCTGAATTATAAAATCTAGATCTTAATTAGTTAGAAAATTGAGATTTAGTTCCCTAGTGTACATTTGTACCTTGAGTGCATTTTTATATATTTCATATATGTAGAGTATTAGTAGTTGAGATATTAGGGTTTGAGGTTTTCAGACTTGGGTTAAGAACCCAGCTCTGTCATTTACTAGCTCTATGACCTTGGACAAATTTCATAAACATTATTTGACTCAGTTTCTCTTTTTTTTTCTCCCCAAATATGTTTATTTTAATTTTTCAGTGTTACAAAATTGATTGTTCATGCACCACACCCAGTGCTCCATGCAATATGTGCCCTTCTCAATACCCACCACCAGACTCACCCCCCCACCCCCTCCCCTCCAAAACCCTCAATTTGTTGCTCAGAGTCCCAAGTCTCTCCTGGTTCATCACCCCCTCCAATTTCCCCCCATTCGCCCTTCCCTTCCTTCTCACGATGCCCTCCATGATTTTCTTTATACTCCACACGTAAGTGAGAC
>CM052801.1:95167301-95352776 GCA_028533885.1 Nasua narica | reverse complement strand
TTGTACTACATCAGCTTCTTTGGGGTAAACACCGAGTAGTGCAATTGCAGGGTCATAGGGTAGCTGTATATTTAATTTCCTGAGGAATCTCCATACTGTTTTCCAAAGTGGCTGCACCAACTTGCATCCCCACCATCAGTTTCTCATTTTTAAAATAAGAATAATAATAACAGTAACTACTTTCTATGGTTATGGATTAATATATATATTAATATATATAAAGTTCTTAGAATAGTGCTTGGAACATTATATAACTTTAGCTATCATTATTTTTATTATTATCATTATCAATATCTAGGTTTTTTTAAAAGGTAAAAAGCAAAGACTTGATCCTTTTGGCCTTGTAAGCCACCTTTGAAAGGATATAATTCTTCATTGTAAAGATAATTGTACCACTTGCAACATTTCTCTCATTGCAAATGTAAGCATCTGGGGTTTTATTACTCTCTCCCTTCTGTAGTGATCCCAGCTGGGGATTGGAAATATCTTGAGAAAACTGTTTCTTGAGATGTTAATATGTGTTCATGGGAATGGAGGAAAGGTGTGCTCAAATAAGTTTTGGAATGCTGAGGAAACAAAATTAGAAGAATATTTTATCACAGGGTTTAAAAAGTGATGTTATGTGAAGTGTTTCCAAATATCTTTGGAACCAAACTAGGAAATGCTACCTTGGGTAACAAATAGGTCACAACAATTTAGAGTCTCAGGATATGTTTTTAATGTTAATATTCATATCGCTCAATAATTTTATTTTTTTAAGATTTTATTTATTTGTCAGAGAGAGAGAGAGATTGAGTACACACAAGCAGGGGGAGTGGCAGGCAGAGGGAGAAGCAGGCTCTCCATTGAACAGAGAGCCTGACATGGGGCTCAATGTCAGGACCCTGGGATTATGACCTGAACCGAAGGCAGATGCTTAATGGACTGAGCCACCCAGGCATCCCTCACTCAATAATTTTAATTGCATTTTAGTATCTGTTGATTAAAAAATACTTGACAGAAAGATATCATTATTCAAATAATATGGTTAAATTTATTTATATTTTCTTCAAAATATCTATGTTCATTTTAAACATAGTAGTATCAATTTTTTCAATGTGTAATCATGTGATTCATTCATTTTACAGACCCATTTCTTAGAACACTCATGGGTTTTAAGATTTGTGCCAACTGCCAATTACCAGCTTCACAGCCCAAGGCCTGAGAACCAATATTTCTCAAACCTCCCTCTACACTTAGAATCATCTTGGAAGCAGTTTAGATGCCTAGATATTGTCCATAGATACCTGTGTCTGTGTGGTCTCAGGGGGCCTTGGCATTACTTTATTTACCAGGTGTGCATGTCATTTCAATGCGCAGGCACAACACAACATTGCTGGTTCTAGGTGTTAATGAAGCAAATAAGACCAGGGACCTGTTTCATACTGTGATCAACATACAGGATGTTCCAGAACTAATACAAATTTTAAAAGATGCTTTAATATATGGTCCTAACTGAATAGCTTCTATTACAGGAGAAGGAAGGACGTTCAGGAGTAAAAATATATTATTGATAATCAAAATATGTACCTTGAGAATTCAGAGATCTGCTATATCCTAGAATATATTGCCTGTTAACCACAAGAATTCCTATGTAAACCACAACATACATAGTTCCATAGACCTCTCTTTTGTATCAAGTTGTGTTATAGATTTATTAGAAAAGGCATTTTGCTCTTCATTCCATGTTGCCTGGCTCTACTTTCCCCAGATTTTTGTAAATGTGTCCTAGATGCTTTATACAATGAATATTCTTTAATTCTTACTTTGACATTTTTTGGTATTTGATCTTAGTCAACTCTTTTTTAAGACTGTTTTATTAAGGTGTGATTGACATAATATTAACTGCACATATTTAAAATATGTATGTTAAGTTGGACTGGACTGCATCCATACCCATGAAGAAGCCATACTTGCCAACTCTTTCCTCCCTTGCTTTTTTTTTTTTGAGAGAGAGAGAGAGAGAATGTGCAAGTGGGGAGGGGAGCGGAGAGAGAGAATCTCAAGCATACTCCACACTGAGTATGGAACTGGATGTGGGGCCCTATCTCACAACCTGAGATCATGACATGAGCCAAAATCAAGAGTCACTTAACCAACTGAGCCATCCAGGCACCCCTCCTCCCTTGCTTTCTTGATATAGCTCTCTTTGTTTTCTTCCTGCATCTTGGCCACTTGTTTTTCATTCTTCACACTATCTTTTCTTTCCCCTGTACCTTAAATATTCATGTTCTCTAGGGGCGATGCATTCGCTTCAATTATATGTTTAAGCAATTAGAGTATATACATTTTAAAGTACTGTATTAGGGATGCCTGGGTGGCTCAGTTGGTTAAGCAGCTGCCTTCGGCTCAGGTCATGGTCCCAGCGTCCTGGGATCGAGTCCCACATCGGGCTCCTTGCTTGGCAGGGAGCCTGCTCCTCTCTCTGCCTCTGCCTGCCTCTCTGCCTGCTTGTGTTCTCTCTCTGTTAAAATAAAATAAATAAAATCTTTAAAAAAATAAATAAATAAAGTACTGTATTAGTATGCAAGTGTTACCATAACAAAGTAGTACGGACTGGGTTACTTAAACAAGAGACATTTATTTTCTCACAGTTCTAGAGCCTGGAAGTCGGAGATATTGGCAGGGTTGTTACTTTTTTTTTTTTTTTAAGTAGGCTCCATGTCCAGCCTGGGACCCAATATGGAGCTTGAACTCATGACCCTGAGATCAGGACCCAAGCTGAGATCAGGAGTCGGAAGCTTAACTGACTGAGCCACCCAGGTGGCCCAGGGTTGTTAACCTTCAAAAGCCTCTTTCCTTGGTTTGCAGATGGCCACCTTCTTGCTGAGTCCTCACATGGCCACCCTTTGGTCTCTGTGTTTTCTGTGTCCTAATCTTCTCTCCTTATAAGCACATCAGTTTTATGGATCACATCCCACCCATATGACTTCATTTAAACTGAATTACCTCTTTGAAGGTCCTATATCCAAATACAGCCTCATTCTGTGATACTGGGGATTGGAATTTCAACATATGAAATGTGTAGGGACAAAACTCAGCCCACAACAGGCACTATGATAGGAATATGCACGCATACTGTAAGAAGGTTTCCAGATAGAATCAATGTTAGAGTCTTGAAAAATGAAAAAGAATTAACTAAAGAACAATAAGAGGGAGTAGTGGGGGAAATAGAAAGGTAATATTAGGTAGAAGGAATAGCATTTATGCTGGTACTTTTGGAATACTATAAGTAATACATTATAACTAGAACATAAAGATCAAGGGGTATGTGGCTGTTAAATAAGCAGTTAGATATACATGTCTGGAGATATTTTCTTTTCTTAGTCCTCTTCCCATCCCTTATTCTTCCAGATTGATTTCATCTACCCCAATTGTTTCCAGTATACCAATAATATCTACTTTTCTAGATCTATCTCAAATCTGTCTATTAAACTCCAGAACCTTCAGTCAACTGCATTCGAGAGGTCACTTTTTAGATGTCCTACAGGCACCTCAAACTGAAAACTAAAATGTTGAAAAGGTCTTTCTCTCTCTTCAAATCTGTTCCTTCTTGAGAATTCCTTTTCTTATCAAATGATACTCCTTTTTTTAGTTATTAAGGTTTTTATTTTAATTTCAGTATAGTTAACATCCAGTCTTATATTAGTTTCAGGTATACAATATAGCGATTCAATAATTCCATACATTACTCAATGCTCATTACAACAGGTGTACTCCTTAATCCTCATCACCTATTCCACCCATCCCCCATCCCCCTCCCCTTTGGCAACCATCAGTTTCTTCTCTATAGTTAAGAATATTTGGTTTGCCTCTCTCTCTCTCTTTTTTTTCTCTTTGCTCATTTGCTTTGTTTCTTAAACTCCACATATGAGTGAAATCATATAGTATTTGTCTTTCTCCAACTGACTTACTTCACTTAGCATTATACTCTCTAGCTCCATCCATGTCATTGCAATTGGCAAGATTTCATTCTTTTTGATGGCTGAGTAATATTCCAGGATATCAATATCAATATAGATATAGATATAAAACATCTTCTTTATCCATTCATCTATTGATGGAACTCGTGGGCTGCTTCCGTATCTTGGCTGTTGTAAATAGTACCTCCCGCCATAAGCATAAGGGTGCTTGTATCCCTTTGAATTAGTGTTTTTGTATTCTTTGGGTAAATACCCAGTAATGTGATTGCTGGATCAAAGGGTAGTTCTGTTTTTAACCTTTTGAGGCACCTCCATACTGTTTTCCACAGCAGCTGCACCAGTTTGTGTTCCCACCAACAGTGCATGTGTGTTCCTTTTTCTCCACATCCTGGGCAACACCTGTTGTTTCTTCTGTTGTTGATTTTAGCCACTCTGACAGATGTGAGGTGATATCTCATTGTAGTTTTGATTTTTATTTCCCTGATGATGAATAATGTTGACTGTCGTTTCATGTGTCTATTGACCATCTGGATATCTTCTTTGGAAAAATGTCCATTCATGCCTTCTGCCCATTTTTAATTAGATTATTTGGTTTTTGGGTGTTGAGTTGTTTAAGTTCTTTATATATTTTGGATACTAACCCTTTAGTGGGTATGTAATTTGCAAATATCTTCTCCCATTCAGTGGGTTACCTTTTAGTTTTGTTGATTATTTCCTTTACTGTGAAAAAGCTTTTATTTTGATGTAGTTCCAACAGTTTATTTTTGCTTTTATTTCCTTTGCCTCAGGAGACATATCTAGAAAAATGGTGCTACAGCAGATGTCAGAGAAATTACTGCCTATGTTCTCTTCTAGGATTTTTATGGCTTCAGGTGTCACATTTGGTCTTTAATCCATTTTGAGTTTATTTTTGTGTATGGTGTAAGAAAGTGGTCCAGTTAAGTGATATTCTTATTTACTGAGTAACTAAACTCAGATGTAATCCTAACTACTTATTCTTACCCATTCATTTCTAGTAAATCATTATATCATATGGATTCTACTTATGCTTTTAAATGTACCTCAACTTCACCATCTCCACTTACTGCTGGTCTTCATGAATCTTTTCCTTTAGGCAAAGATTAGTTGACTACCAGGTCCAGTGGGGATCTGATTATCATTTATTGAGATTATACACTCCATGAAGGCACATAGATAAAGAGTTTTAGACTCTAAATGAGTATATGATGATATGATAATGATAATATTAAAATTCAATTATTGATGACTACCATTTATGAAATGCTCATGATACGTCAGATGCTGCATTAGGTACATTACAAACAGAAATAATTCTTTAAATTGAATAGTATATCTTTTTTTGAAGAAGAATGAACTCAGGCTTATAAGTATTAAATAATTAGCCAAATGTCATACAGCTACCCTAGCACAGCTGGGATTTAAAGCCAGGTCATCTTGATTTTGAATTCCATGCTCTATTTACCACACAAGACATCTATCATATTTAACCAATTATCACTATATATACAATGTTTCTAATGGGAAAAAATTCCATACCAATGAAAAAATTGCAACAAAAGTTTATCTCACTTTAATAATATGATATATTATTGTGATTTTAGAAAAGTAGTAATATTTTTCTGAGCCATGATTTTCTATCTACACTATAGAAAATTGCAATCTTAAATTTAGCCAATGCGGCACTATGAAGAAGATAATCATAAGATGAATAATTTCATAATAAATATATCAGCTTAAGTGCCTTAAAATTGGAAATTAGTTTTTCCATGATGCAGGAATCTAAATGGAGTATAATATACATAGATGAGGAATAGCAGTTCACAGCCAGGCATCCCCAACTTTACTGAGAATAGTTTCCCCTTAAATTACTCTTGCAAAAGTCAATAATAGAAGCTATTTGCTGCCAGAAATATATTTAGAGAAACTTCCATTTATTATAATTAAAGTGATTTATTTGCTTGCTAGTTTATTTGGCTGAGGATTTTCTTGAAATTGAGGACAAACTGGAAATGTAATTTACCGATATATACAGTATTACAGCATATTTCATATTCTGAGGCTTTTAAAAGTGTTTTTCAAATATCAGTGATAAAAATACCCTGTTTACGCTGGATATTGAAAATGTGAGTTATTTAAAGCAGAGCTAGGTGTCAGAATTCATTCTAAAGCCAGTTATAGCTGGTTCAGGGATGGTCTTAGCAATTTAATAATCACCACTCTTGAAAGAATCAATGAGGAACTAAATTCCATGGGACATCAAGGATTTTTCTATGTTGGTCACTTTATCAACTTGAGGAAGGAAATTCAGAGATAGTTGTTGCACGGTGTATTCTTCATAAGTGTAGAAATCAAGTTTTGTGATTTTTTTTCTGATGGATACATGAAGTTTCTATGAATACTGAGTTTGAAACTGGATGATGCCACTTGTTAGCTATATGAACTTAAGGAAATGATTTATCTCCCAGATTGAGGCTCAGTCTTCTAACCTAAAAATGAGGATAATCACAAACTTCCTTGCAAGTTTGCCATGAGAAAAAAATGACTTAATGTATATAGATTGCTTAGAAGAGCATTTGATATATTTTAGTTGCTCAGTAGTTGGTCCTTCTTACTATAGTCACTGATATTTATCTATTCATCAGCCATCTTCTTCTTCCTTGCTAACAAAACCCTAGCTTAGTCAGATGCCATGTGCCCAGCCCCAGAGGATGAATTGTGATTGGCCCAAGCCAGTGTTCCTCAATGGGTACATCACTGGAATTTTGAATGAGGTCTTTCTTGTGCTAACCCCTTTTCAACATTTGTATCACAAGGGTTCCACAAGTATAAGAAAATGGTAACATTGAATTTTGTAAGGAAGGGAATTGAATCTGTGAGAATATGACATAAAGTTGGAATTCTCAAAGGATTACAAATTCAGTGAAATTGTGAAAAATAACAATACCTATTTATATTCCAAGGGAGATGGGAAGGACACTTGTATATCTCAGTTTGGACTAACTGTAGAATAAGCTTCCCCTATAATTTTGTAATCATGAGCCTGCCCATGTATTAACTTTGAATTTGAATGTTTAATATCCATTTTATCTGGGAACTACCAAGCTGATAAATTAATATTAAAAACTCATACAAGTCCAGTGATGCTTCCAGGCAGAAGCAAAAGCAAAACTTATCTGGAGGGATATACATTCATACTAGGACTTGTAGGATTTATCTGCTGAAAGAAAAGAGGTTAAACCTAAATTTCAAGGCATCTGAGGAAATAATCCACCAGTAAGGAAGAGTCAGTAATCACAACAAAAAGAAAAATTAAACCCATAATAACTTCAAATAATACATTTATCAGAGAGAAGTAAGCATGTTTGAAGTGGCAGACATAAAAGAAGTTATGAGTATGTTTCAAAACAATGCATATGAGAAAGACAAATCCTTTTTAATTTTGACAAGAAAAAGTACCAATAACACTTGTAAAAATAATTCTTATTATAATATCTATAGAAATTTTTATAACTCAATAGACTTTTTAAAGCAACAGATTAAGGACGAAGAGATACATTTTTTTAAAAATGAAAAAAAATTAAAGGTAGTTCTGAAGAAATCATCTACAATAAAGTACAGAAGGTTAAAGAGATTCCAGTTATGGAGTAGAGATGTTAAGATTCAAAAGAAGAAGAATTTCTGACATGTTTAGTAAGGTTTCAAATATTGTGAATATTTGAGGATATCGTATTTGAAAACTTTTCATAATTGAAAAAACATTGATTCTCAGATTCAAGAAGTACACCAAGTTCCATGCAGTATTAAATAAAAATAAATCCACACCTAGACACAATGAAATGAAATTAGAGGATATCAAGACATGTCTCTGGAAGCAAGGGAAACAAAAGCAAAAATGAACTATTAGGACTTCCATCAGGATAAAAAAGTTTTTGCCCAGTAAAGAAAGCAATCAACAAAACCAAAAGGCAACCCACGGAATGGGAGAGGATATTTGCAAATGACATACCTATAAAGGGTTAGTATCCATAATATTTAAAGAACCTACCAAGCTCAACACTTAAAAATACAAATAATCCAGTTAAGAAATGGGCAGAAGACATGAATAGACATTTTTCCAAAGAAGACATACAGATGGCTAACAGACACATGAATAGATGCTCAATATCACTCATCATCAGGGAAATACAAGTCAAAACTACTGAGATATCACCTCATACCTGTCAGAATGGCTAAAATTAATAACACCGGAAAAACAGATGTTAGTGAGGATGTGGAGAATAGGGAACCCTTTTATACTGTTGGTGGGAATGCAAACTAGTGCAGCCACTGTGTAAAATAGTATGGAGGTGCTTCAAAAACTCAAAAATAGAACTACCCTATGACCCAGCAATTGCACTACTAAGTATTTAGCCAAAGGATACAAAAATGCTCATTCAAAGGGACCCATGTACCCTGATGTTCATAGAAGCACTATCAACAATAGCCAAATTATTTAAAGAGCCCAAATGTCCATTAACTGATGAATGGATAAAGAAGATGTGGTATATATGTATATGTATACACATATATATACACAATGGACTATTACTCAGCCATCAAAAACAATGAAATCTTGCCATTTGCAATGTTATGGATAGAGCTAGAGTGTATTATGCTAAGCAAAATAAGTCAGTCAGAGAAAGGCAAATACCATATGATTTCACTTATATGTGGAATTTAAGAAACAAAACAGATGAATGTAAGGGAAGGAGGAAAAAAAGCGAGGGAGCAAACCATAAGAGACTCTTAACTATAGAGAACAAACAGAGTAGATAGAGGGATGGGTGGGTGGGAATGGGCTAAGTGAGTGATGGGTATTAAGGAGGGCAGCCAGTGCTGTGATGAGCACTGGCTGTTACATGTAAGTGATGAACTGATAAATTCTACTCCTGAAACCAATATTACATTAATAGTAACTAACTGTAATTAAAATAAAAACTTGAAACCAAAAAAAAGTAGAGGATATCAGAGTCTAAGAGATAATCTTAAAACACAAACTCTTATTGAGGAATGATGATTAGACTAATTGTTGACTCTCAATAGCAACAATTCTTGTCAGATGACAATGGAATAGTATCTTAAAACATTAGGAGAAAATAGCTGTTGATCTAGAATTTTATACAAATACAAATTATCATTCAGGAGTGAGCGAAAATAATACTTTTATAGGTAAGGACAGAGAATTTTTCACTAACAGACTATCACTCACATAGTAAAAGATGACCTTCATGAAGGATAAAATTGAAGCATGAAAGCAATGAGACACAAGAAAGCATGGTCAAAAGAAATTATCAGGCGCCTGGATGGCTCAGTTGGTTGAGCAACTGCCTTCGGCTCAGGTCATGATCCTTGAGTTCCGGGATCGAGTCCCACATCGGGCTCCCAGCTCCATGGGGAGTCTGCTTCTTCCTCTAACCTTCTCTCCTCTCATGCTCTCTGTCACTTTCTCTGTCTCTCAAATAAATAAATAAAATCTTTAAAAAAAAGAAATTGTTTATCATTTTTGTTAATCTAAATAAGCATTGACAAGGCAATAATACTGAAAATTACTAAAATATTATATAAAAATAACACATCAGATGTAAGGATGACTTAAAGATTCAAATGATTTAAATTGGTTTAGGTTGGAAATAACAAATTACTTTACTAAAAGAACCTTAAACAGTTGGAAATAATTATTATTTTGCATATCATGAAGTCCATAGGTTGATAGTCCATGAGTTGGGGCAGCAACTCATTTGTGCCATTAAGGACATTAGATTTTTTCCTCATTCTGCTGTTTCTTCTATAGTACATCTCTGCTATTTTCCCTCATGGTCAGAACAATATTCTCACACAAGCACATTCACAGGCAGGAAGAAAGACGGCAATGAAAAATATCTTCTATCTCCACCTTTTTATCAGGTCAAAGCATCTTTTCCAGCAACTTGCAAACAGACTTTTCCTGTTAGCCCATTGGCCACAAAATGGCACACATATCCCATTGTCCACACCAATCATCGACAAAAAGAATGTTATTTTCCTGTTTCACTTAGACTAATCATGATTTATCACCTTGTGATAGATAGACTCACCATCCTTGAACTTATTTTTTCTCAGTATTTGAATAAAAACCATGGTTCTTTTAGCAAGAAAGAAGAGGATAGAATGCCTGTTGTTTAAGCGACCTAAATTGTTTGCCTAAGTATTCTAAGGTCCTTCTAGTGTTCCAGAGGAGGAAAGAAGTGTTGGCTAACTTTAGACTTTAGATTAATTAGGCACACTAAAAATTTAAGGGTATATGCTATGGATATAAATAGAACATATAACTTCCAACCCATGGGAAGATAAAGAAAAAAACATTTAATCAAATAGTAGGCAGTTAAAAAGATACATACATTTGATTATGCACTAGGTACAGTTTTATAGACAGGAAAAAGTTTTGTGCACTAGCTCTATCACTGACTGGCTGCTTACTGGAAAGTTACTTCTCTATGGTACTTGGTCTTCCTAAATGTAAAGTTAAGTGGTTGGCCTGAATGACTTATAAGGTCCTTTGAAGTTCTAATAGTCTGTAAAACAAATATGTGTTTTTTTTGGAAATATTTATTATTTTGAATACACTAGAGAATATTGTCCCACTTCTTTTAACTATGCATTTGATTATATCGTATCTTCATTAGCACATATGCACATGAAAATTTCAGGAGCATCCGGGAACAGAAAACATTGCTTTAAAGTTGCTTAATTTAAATCCCATAAATGTTGTGCCTTAATAAATAAAATTACTGCCATTTCCCTTTCTCATCTTCCAAATTATTTCCTATTACAAAACAAAGTCAAATTACTAATTCTTCCATTATTGCATAACTTACAATTTAAATTAATGGGAATGACTCCATAAGAAATTCTGAAATCCTGAAAGGTTGTCTAGTTTCCCAAAATTGACCTCTATGCATTTTGTCTTTGTTCTGTGTTGGTAAATCTCTTCATTTTAGCTTCACCCTAAGTTCACCTGCATCTTCTTTTTTTTTTAAGATTTTATTTATTTAACAGAGAGAGAGAGAGAGAGAGAGAGATGGGGAACACAAGCTGGGCAGAGGGAGAGGGAGAAGCAGGCTTCCCACAGAGCAGGGAGCCCGATGTGGGGCTCGATCCCAGGACCCCAGGATCATGACCTGAGCCAAAGGCAGAAGCTTAATGACTGAGCCACCCAGGCGCCCCTCACCTGCATCTTCTTAAGCCTTTCTTTGGGTAGAGACTTAAGTGTTTTCCTTTTGAAGCACTTCTCCGTTGGATGTAATCAAAGAATAAATAGTATGAGTTGTCAACATAGCAGGCAATTAAAATAAGGTCTATTAGCTATCAAGAGAAGATTTTGCAAAGCAAGAAATAAAGTAGAAAATGCAGGTGTTAGCTCTCAAAATGAATCGATTTACCAGCCTTTACCTGAGAATTGATTATACCTAAATAGGTACGGAAAAGGTGCTACACAATAATAGAAAGGCATTGGAATCTTATTAAAATCACCCAAGAAAAGCTGTTTATGCAGTGCTGGAGGTATAAACTACAATGGTTAGAAAGACAGACGTTCAGGATGATAGATTGTCCGATTTATATTCTTCTTGAGAAAAGTGTGATTTAGCATATAATGTCTGAACACATGTCCAAATATTTGCAAAAGTTAGAATTAGTAGAACCTTAGGATAGAATGACAGGAAAGGGGTCAAAAGGATAATTTTGAAGTCAATATTTTTATAATCATATATTTTTACTTTACAAAAGGGATTACTAAAGGGATAACTAAAGGGATAACCAAAAATATGGTAGAGATCAACCAAAAGAATTTAGGTTTATTTTTTGACATTTCACCTTATTCACATAGGATTTATTGAGTTCCTAATAAATTCATGGTACTGTAATGGGTTCTGTGAGAGATAAAAGATGAATACAACAAATAATCCTCTTTCAGAGAATTTATAGGCTGGTTGGGGAATCAAGCACACAAGTAACTATGATATGTAGTAGAATATACTGTACGTGCCATAATAAATGTAAAAATGATGTGCCATGAGAATTCAAGAAGTAACCTCCAGCTTGGAGTTAGGAAGAAGGGAAGAAAATTTAAACTTGACCTTGAAGACTGGAAATGATATGAGTATACATAGGGCATAAAGTGTATTCCTGGCAAAGTAAGTCCTAGAAAAAGTGTGAAGTCCACAAAGCATGTGATATAGAGGGTAAATGTGAGCAGGAATATTTGGCTGGATGATAATCAAAATGACTCACATTTACTGAGCACTTATGTACCTGACATTCTGCCTGGTCTTTTACATACATTAACATTTAATCCTCATAAATAATGGTAAAGCAGAAGAATTACTATTCCTTCTTAAAGGTTAAGATATTAAAACTAAGTACCAAAATTTAGAAAACATGCTTCTTTGATTGAATTCCTTGTCAGGCAATTCATAGCTCTATTTCTTTGGTTTCAGCTAGTGGAGCTCTATTAGTTTGCTTTGGTGTTGTCATGTTTGCCTAATGCTTCCTGATAATGTAGGCTTCCATTGGTGTCTATACATTTGAAGGAGCAAAAGCTTCTTCAAGTTTTTATAGACTGGTTTTGACGGATAGGCCTTCTCTTGTCAATTCACATGGTATTGACTCCAGTATTGCAGTGGAGCAGAGTTAAAACCAGGTCATGTGGCACCTGTTGGGTCTACAATGAGATTTGTGGTTAGAGGGCTTATTATCAGATGCATAACCTAGTTCTAGTTCTACTAGGTCCCTGGGATGGCTCCCACCAGGTTACTGGGTAGCTCCCTAGATGGGCATGACTGCCCTTAGACTGTGGTTGAAAGGGGCTAGACTCAAAGCACAGGGCTACTTCAAGGTCCACAGCTGGGACCAAGGTCTTCAGGCCTACCTCCAGGGACGTGGTAGACAAGCCACCTACTGGGTTCCCAGTCAGGCAGGATTATCCCTGGCTCTGCCTAAGTGGGACTGGAGCCAATCACAGGGCTACTTTAGGCTCTGCAAGTCAGTTGAATTTGACTGAACTTCCTTCAGGGTCATGGAGGAACTTATCTCCAGATGGGTCTCTGGATGGGCAAAACATCTCCCTCACTATGGCTATGAGAGTCTAAAGAATGATGTCAAGCTAACTTTACACCTCAAAAAACTAAAAAAGGAAGAATAAACTAAGTTCAAAGTCAGCAGAAGGAAGGAAATAATAAATATTTAAGCAGAAACAAATGAAATAGAGACTAGGAGACAACAGAAAAAAATTAATGAAACTAAGACTTGTTTATTTGAAAGGATGAACAAAATTGACAAATATTTAGCTAGACTAACAAAAAAAAGAGAGGACTCAAATAAAGTATAAGTGAAAGGGGAAACATAACTGATACCATAGAAATATAAAAGATCATGAGATTATAATGAACAATTATACATTAACAATTTGGATAACCAATGAGAAATAAATAAATTCCTGGAAATATACAACCTACTAGGACTGAACCATGAGTAGAAATTCTGATTAGATCAGTAACAAGTAAGGTGATTAGTCAGTAATCAAAACCATCTCAACAAAGAAAATCCCAGGACTAGATGGCTTCATGACTAATTTTACCAAATATTTATAAAAGAATTAATGCCAATTCTTCTCAAACTCTTCCAAAAATGGGAAGGAAGGAAACACTTCTACACTCATTTTACAAGGCCAGCATTACCCCGATACCAAAGCCAGATAGGGACACTATAAGAAAAAAACTACAGGCCAGTACCCTGATGAATATAAATGCAAAATACTCAAGAAAATACTAGCAAATTGAATTTGTCAACACATTAAAAGAATCTTACACCACAATCAAGTGGGATTTATTCCTGGGATGCAAGAATTGTTCAACATAGGCAAATCAATAAATGTGGCACACCACATTAACAGCATGAAGGATAAAAATCACATGATCGGGGCACCTGGGTGGCTCAGTGGGTTGGGCCTCTGCCTTCGGCTCGGGTCGTGGTTTTGGGGTCCTGGGATCGAGCCCCGTGTCAGGCTCTCTGCTTAGCGGGGAACCTGATTCCCCCTCTCTCTCTCTGCCTGCCTGTCTGCCTACTTGTGATCTCTCTCTCTCTCTCTATCAAATAAATAAAATTTTTAAAAAAATCACATGATCATCTCAATAGATGCAGAAAAAGTATTTGACAAAATTCAATATCCTTTCATGATAAAAAATCCTCAACAAAATAGGTACAGAAGTAATGTACCTCTGGGCACTTGGGTAACTCAATCCATTAAAGATCTGACTCTTGGTTTTGGCTCAGGTCATGATCTCAAGGTTGTGAGATCGAGCCCTGCATTGGGCTCCACACTCAGCATGGAGTCAGCTTGAGATTTTCTCCCTCTCCCTCCCCTCTGCTCCTCTCCCATTGTGCTCGCTCTCTCTTAAATAAATAAATAACTTTTTAAAAAGTAGGAATATTCCCGACATAATGAAAGCCATATATGTGAATCTCACAACTAACATCATACTCAACAGGGAGAGATTGAAAGCTTTTCCTCTAAGATCAGGAAGAACAGTGCTCACTTTCACTTCTGTTCAACATAGTACTGGAAACCCTAGCTGGAGCAATTGGTCAAGAAAAAGAAATAAAGGACATCCAAATAAGAAAGAAAAAAGTAAAATTATCTCTTTGCAGATGGCATGGTTTTATTTAAAGAAAACACTAAAGATTCTGTGAAAAATCTGTTGAAACTAATAAATAAACTCAGTACATTTGCAGGATATAGAACAACATACCAAAATTAGTTGTGTTTCTAGACTCTGACAACGAACTATCTGAAAAAGAAATTAAGAAGCCACCCAACCTACAATATCATCGAAAAGAATAAAATACTTAGGAATAAATTTGACTAAGGAAGTGAAAGATTCATACTGAGAACTAGAAAACACTGGTGAAAGAAACTAAAGAAAACAAAAAAATGGAAATATATTCTGTGTTTATGGATTAGAAGAATTCATATTGCTAAAATATTTATACTATCTTAGCAGTCTATAGGTTTAGTGCATTCCCTAACAAAATTCCAATGGCATTCTTCATGGAAATAGAAAAAAATAGTCCTAAAATTTATATGGAACCACAAAAGACCCCAAATGGCCAAAGCAATCTTGAGGAAAAAAAAAACAAATCTAGAGCCATCACACTTCCTGATTTAGAACTATATTATAAAACTATAGTAACCAAAACAGTATGGTGCTGCCATAAAAGGAGACATTTACGGGGTGCCTGGGTGGCTCAGGGAGTTAATCCTCCGCCTTCAGCTCAGGTCATGATCTCAGGTCCTGGGATCGAGCCCCCATCAGGCTCTCTGCTCAGCAGGGAGCCTGCTTTCCCCCCTCTCTCTGCCTGCCTCTCTGCCTACTCATGATCTCTCTCTCTCTGTCAAGTAAATAAATAAAATCTTTAAAAAGAAAAAAAGAGACATATATGGCAATAGAATACAGGGCCCAGGAATAAACCTATATATAATATGGTCAACTAATGTTTGGCAAAAATGCCCAGAATACAAAATGTGGAAAGCATAGGCTCATATATATAATTTTTATTTTTCAATTATGCCTCTTGCTTATGATACAAAACTAATTTATACTGAAACCAGATTTTTTTATTTTAAATATTTTACATTATTTTAAGTGTTTATATTACATATCATAAGTATCACATACATCTATATTCTATTTAATTGCCTTACTTTACTCATTGAAATAATTTATAACTCTGAATCCTATTTTTAGCAAGTCATATAAATAGAATTTAAACTTGAGATTAAAAACTTGAAAACCACCTCATTGTATTTTATTTTATGTTTCAGGGAACAGAATAGTTTTATTCTGAATAAACAGAATATTCATTTTTATTCATAATATATTCATATATTTATATGAATGTGAATATATTGAATATAATATTCAAATATATATTCATAATATATTTATATATGTTTCATTAATTATTCATTTTTATCATTTTTATATATTTCTTTTTTATTCAAGTATAAATAACAGTGTTATATTAGTTTCAGATGTACAATATAATGATTCAAAAATTCAAACCATTTCTCAGTGTTCATCAAGATAGGTGTACTCTTAATACCCTTTATCTCTTTCACCCATTCCCCACACATATCTACTCTGGCAACCACTAGTTCATTTTTTGTATTTAAGAGTCTGGTTTTTTGTTGACTTTTTTTCTTTGTTCATTTATTTTGTTTCTTCAATTCCATGTATGAGTGAAATGATATGGTATTTGTCTTTCTCTGACATTTCTTCATTACCATTATACCCTCCAGGTCCATCCATGTTGTTACAAATGCAAGATTTCATTCTTTTTAATGGCCAAATAATATTTCATCATATATATATATATATATTCCATCTATATATATATATATATATATATAGATGAATGGATAAGGAAGATGCGGTATATACATATACATATATATGTAAGCATATACATATATATGTATATGTATATACCGCATCTTCCTTATCCATTCATCTATGGCCACCTGGGTTGCTTCTGTATCTTGGATATTATAAATAATGCTGCAATAATAATGCTACAATAAACATAGGGTTCCATATATCTTTTTGAATTAGTGTTTTTTTGTTTTCTTGGGTAGATACCCAGTAGTGGAATTACTGTATCATATGGTAGTTCAATTTTTAATTTTTTGAGGAAACTTACTGTTTTCCACAATGGCTCACCAATTGATTTTCTGTCTGGATGACCTATCCATTGATATAAGTGGGGTGTCAAAGTCCTCTACTATTATTGTATTACTAACAATTTCCTCCTTTATGTTCTTTATGTTCTCCTTTATAGTTGCTTTCTGTATTTATGTGCTTCTGTGTTGCGTGTATAAATATTTATAATTGTTATATCCTCTTGTTGGATTGTTCCCTTCATCATTATGTAGTATCCTTCTTTGTCTCTCGTTACAGTCTTTGTTTTAAGATCTATTTTGTCCATTATAAGTATTGCCACCCTAGCTTTTTTTTTTTTTCACTTCTATTTGCATGGTAAATGTTTTCCCATCCCTTTCACTTTCTCACTTTCTTTTTTTTAAGATTTTATTTATTTATTTGACACAGAGAGAGAAATCACAAGTAGGCAGAGAGGCAGGCAGAGAGAGAGGGGGAAGCAGGCTCCCTGCTGAGCAGAGAGCCAATGAGGGGCTCCATCCCAGGACCCTGAGATCATGACCTGAGCCGAAGGCAGAGGCTTTAACCCACTGAGCCACCCAGACGCCCATCCCTTTCACTTTCAATCTGTATGTGTCTTTAGGTTAGAAGTAGGTTTCTTGTAGGTAGCATATAGACAGATCTTGCTTTTTTTTTTTTTAATCCATTCAGTTACCCTTTGTCTTTTGATTGGAGCATTTAGCCTGTTTACATTCAAAGTGGTTATTGATATATATTTATTGCCATTGTGTTACTTGTTTTACAGTTTTGTAGTTCTTTGTTCCTTTCTTCTCTTGCTCTCTTCCCTTGTAGTTTGATGTTTTTTTTTAGTGATGCGCTTGGATTCCTTTCTCTTTATTTTTGGTGTATCTATTACAGGTTTTTAATTTGTGGTTACCATTAGGTTCATACAGAACATCTTATACATATAGTCTATATTAAGTTGATGGTCACTTCCTTAGTTTCTTCTTTTCTAAAAAAAGATTTTATTTATTTGTCAGAGAGAGAGAGCGAGCGAGTGTGCACAAGCAGGCAGAGTGGCAGGCAGAGGCAGAGGGAGAAGCAGGCTCCCTGCTGAGCAAGGAGCCCGATGTGGGACTCAATCCCAGGACCCTGGGATCATGACCTGAGCCGAAGGCAGCTGCTTAACCAACTGAGCCACCTAGGCATCCCCCTAGTTTCTTCTTTCATCTGAATTATTGCAACTGTCACATAACTAGACTTACTAGCTCCAAGCTGACCCCTGTAAAATCCATTTTCCACACAGTAGCCAGTATTGTGTTTCTAAATTGCATATATGATGATCTTTATCTTGTGCTTAAAACCTTTCAGTAGATATTTATGTCCCTCTGGATAAAGTCCAAATTCTTCATTGTGTTTAAAACAATTCCTATGATCTTACCCTTAACTATATTCCCAGATTAATTTATTGCTTACCTACTATCAGTGCACACTTGAATAAAAGTGGTTGTTATATTTCTTCAAGCACAAGATTTTTTCCCCACTATGCTCTTGTATATATTTCCTCTATTTAAAATGCCATTGCCTTAACTTTTAGTCTAGTTTACTCCTCTTCCTTTGGGAATAATGTATGATAGATAACCTCCTCTGGGTAATCACCATACATTTCTTCTCCAGAATAATTTAGGTAGTCCTCCTTGACCCTCCCATAGTCCCTGGAGCACATCTTAACATAATAAAAATTTTATTTTATTAAAATTGTCTATTTTCATGAATAGCTCCATAACAAGGCTATACTCCTTAAGGGTAGGGCTTATGTCTTAATTATCTTTTATTCCAAATGCCTAATACTGTGACTGGCTCAATATAATTTTGTTTCTTGAATAATACCATCAGGAATTGATGACTGATTAGAGGTGTTATAAGCTGAGGGAAATGCTAGGCAAGGGGAAAAGGTGATTCAAGAAGAAATGGGAGCCAGTGATTCTTAGACTTTATTATTGATAAGAATCAGCAGGTAAACTTGTTAAAATGCAGATTCCCTAACCTTACCCCTACAAATTTCTAATTCCTTAATCTGTTGCTGAGTTTTTCTGCCTAATAGTTTGGGAAACAAACATTGGTTTATAAAATTAAGTTTTAAAGTAATTTAATGTCTCTCTAGTTTATCATATATGTCCATTTTTCTTATCTATTGTTTCAGGTTTTGTGGCATATAAATAAACTTTATTGTATTTAAACACCATTCAATCATTTTAAAATATGAAATTAAACCCCACCTTCCACTAGGATTTTCAAAAGCAAGTGAGTTTCATTTATTCTGTATGGGACTTCAGTTCACAAATAAGTCACAAAGAAAGGGTTGTAGGTTGGGGAAATCAAATCCAGACAGTCTATGGTAATTCACGTTTGAATATTAGCCTCTTTGCTGTGTTACCAGCATTAGTTAAAATAATGAGACTAAATCCCGTTCAAAGAAGGTCAAATCACACATGAATTTTTTTTCAAGCTTAAGTAATCTGTTTCTTGCTGAGATTTTAGGGAATCTAAAAATCATCAAGTACACAGAGACAAGGTCTACAACAACTATTTTAGAATAATAATTTAGGTGAGAATAAACTAAATTGGTGAGATCCATGTACTCAAGAACCTATGTAGTTGAACTAATGTCAATTTTATTTGTATATGAGTAAAGGTAATTTCTAAGATGTGCATGTATGCGTTTTTTACTTCTGTACCTTTTGAAAATAACATGGCCCTAATATTATTGAATGGAAATGGAATAAAATATATATTCCATATTATACTCAATAGATATTTAGAAGAAATCCTTACTGCTGAGAAGGAGCAATAATATCCATATGCAAGGAAATTAATAAGTTAAATTATATGTATTTGCAGTTAAAATATTAAAAAAAATTTTTTTAAACGGGAACATTAAGGAAAACAGCTAATTATTTTCAATACTGGGAAGCATAATGTTGATAGCAACTTTCATTTTAATCCCCAGAATTGGACATTGAACAAACAAGAAACTGGTTATTTGCTTTTGGATACTTTGCCTGAAATTAGGGTACACTGTTATCACACACTTGTGCTTTAGTTATGACTTCAAATACTGAAAAATCAGGTTTCTTTTATGCTGATCTAATTTAAAAAAAGGGGGGATTAGAATATTATTCCACTAAAAAATCAGAATCTTAAATAGAATCAAAATTGCTTTTATTTCAAAGAAAAAAAATTGTGATATATACTGATGGACTGAAGACCATAAAAATAAAGGTAAATTAATCTAACATAAATAAATCCAATAACCAAATGCAAAAACAGAAAGAAAATGAAAGAAAACCTAGATTTCTCAAAAGTCTGAAAAATAAAAATTGTAGGTAAATGAAAAGCTTGGAAAGTATCCATGAAACTGATGATTTTCTAGGAAAACATAAATTGTTTTAAATAAAATTTGATAAATAACAATTACCAAATTGACATAAAGATAGAAAATATGAAAGACCAAAAACATGAAAGAAATTTTTTAAGTGTAAAAATAAACTAATTCTTAAAGACTCTGGGCTAAGAAAGATTTGACTATGAGTCATTTCATTTCTTCAGAAAATACTTTCCTATGTTATTAATGTGTTTCAAAGTATAAAAAAAGAAGGAAATTAACCCAATAAATCCTATGGAGCTAGTATAACCCCATAAAAATTTTAAGAAACATAGAAAAGATAATTTAAATTATAGTTGGATCTTATTTATGGTAATGCAAAGTAGTGATACATGAATAAAATATAAATTACTGTCAGTTGAACTAAGCAATATACTGAAAATAACATGTATTGTCGTTAGAGTATTTATTCAGATTGTAGAAATTGTTCAGTATTTGGAAAAACATCAATAATAGATGAAAATGACATCAATATAATTAATACTGAAAAGATCAGGTTGAGGAAATTTTCTAGTTTGTTGAGTATTTTTATCATGAATCCCAGAGCTAACATCATACTTAATGGTAAAAGACTAAAAGTTTTCCTGGACTAAGTTCAGGAATAAGACAAGGATGTCTCCTCTTCTTCAACTCTACATTGTACTGGAAAGTTTAGCCAGGGAAATTTGGCCATAAAATGAAATAAAAGGTATTTAATTTGGAAAGGAAGAAGTAAAACTATCTCTGTTTGAAGATAAGATGATCTTATATATAGAAAAACCCTAGTAACACCCACATACACACAGAGTCTTAGAGCTAATAAGCAAGTTCAACAAGGTTGCAGGATATAACATCAAAATACAAAAATCCTTGTTATTTCTATACACATTCAATGAACAATCAGAAGAGGAAATTAAGGATTACATTTTAAAAGACATCAAAAAGAATCCAAAGAAGTGCAACATTTATACACTGAAAATTACAAAATGTTGTTGAAAGAAACTGAATAAGATGAAATGAATGAAAAGACAGTTTATATCCATGAATGCAAACACTTAATATTGACTAAATCGCAATGCTCCTCCAATTGATCTAGAGATGCATTGCAATCTCTATTAAAATTCTAACACCCTTTTTTGCAGAATTGACAAACAAATCCTAAAATTTATATGGAAATTCATGGGATGGAGAATAGCCAAAATAATCTTGAAAAAGAATAACAGTTGGAAGATACATTTTTCATGTTCAAAAATTAACAGAAATCTACAGTAATAAAAACAGTATAGTAGACATATAGATCAATTGGATGGAATTGAGAGTACCGAAATAAACCCTCACATTTACAGTCAATTTCTTTTCAACAGTGTCAAGATTATTCAATAGGGAACTATGTCTTCAACAAATGATGCTGGGACAACTGACTATCTACATGTAAAAGAATAAATTTGGATCCCGTATATATGACATATACAAAAGGCAACTGAAAGTGAATGGGAGAACTATGTATGAAAGCTAAAACTATAAAACTGTTAGAAGAAAACATAGGTGTACATTTTCATGACCTTGGGTTAGTTAGACAAATATCTTTAGATAGCACACAAAAAAGACAAGATATAAATTAAAAAAAATAAATTAGATTTCATCAAAGCTAAAAACTTTTTGCTCCAAAGGACATCATCAATAAAATGAAAAGACCACTCTAAGAATTGTAGAAAACATTTTCAAATTCTAAATCTGATAAGGGATTTTAATCTGGAATATATGACCAACTGTTAAAACTCAAAACCAAAAAGATAATCTGCTTTTAAAAAGTAGCAAAAGCTCTAAAGATATTTCTCTGAAGGAGACATACAAATGTATAATAAAAAGATGTGCAACATTATTAGTTATTAGGGAAATGCAAATCAAAGCCACAATGAGATAGCACTCCATTTCCACTAAGATGGAGATATCCAAAAAGACAGATAATAAGTGTTGTCAAGCATGTGCCCAAATGGGAATTCACATACCCTGCTTGTGGGGATGTAATATGGTGAACTTGCTGTGGAAAACAGTTTGGTTATTCCTCAGTAAGTTAAATATGGAATCATCACATGATACAACAATTCCACTCCTAGGTATATACCTAAGAAGTTGAAAACCTATGTTCAAACAAAAACTTGTACAAGAATGTTCATAGTAACATTATTCATGTATCCAAGAAAAGGAAAACAACTCAAATGTCTATGAAGTGATGAATGGTAAACAAAAAGTGCCATATCTAAATAATGGCATATTATTTGGCAATAAAAAGGAATAAAAATGGAGGAATGCATGGACAGACCTTGGAAACACAATGCTAAGTGAAAGAATTCAGAACCAACAATTTCACATACTGTATTATCCATTTATATAAAATTTCCATAATAGGCATATCCATAGTGACAAAAAGTAGATTAATGGTTGCCAGAGTTTGGAAGGAGGTGGGAATGGAGAATGACAGCTAATAGGTACAGGATTTCTTTTAGGGATGATAATAATCTAAACTTGATCATGGTGATGATTGCACAACTATAAATATACTAAAAGCCACTGAATTGTATACTTTAAACGGGTAAATTGGATGGTATGTAAATTATATTTTAATTAGGCTATTAAAAGTAGTAATATAGACATCTTTTCATATCATTAGACATCTCTTAAAACATAATTTAATGGATTCTTAGAGTTGCTGGTATATATAGCATTTATTTAACTATTTCCTATTGTTGAATATATAAGTTGTTTTGATTTTTTTCAATATTATTATCATTGTTTCGGTGAGCATTGCTATAGTTAGAAAATTGCATATATCCTTTCTTATTTCCCTAGGATAAATTCCTAGAAGAATAATTGCTAGTATAAATATTATACACATTTTTTACTTTGGGTAGATAGTGACAAATCACTTTCCACAGTGGTTATTTCACTTATCATGGCCATACATATTATGGGAAATGCCGAATTCTATGCACCATACCCAATGCTAGGTATTTTGTCCTACTACTTTTATTTCCCTCCTCTTTGTCTTCCTCCTCATCTCCATTCTTCTTAACATTAAAAAATATATATTTCTTGGGGGGTGCGGGGTTGAGTGAGCCTGGTGGTGGGTATTGAGGAGGGCATGTATTGCGTGGAGCACTGGGTGTGGTGTATGAACAATGAATCTTGGAACACTGAAAAAATAAAATTAAATTTTAAAAAATACATATTTTTTCATGTATTCTTTTTAGTATTAATTACTGAATCAGTGATGACTTTTAGGAAGTTCTCCAGTGACATGCTCTAGGACTTAATCTTAACATGTTTCCTTTTTAACATGATATTCAGAACACTGATAAAGTCATAAAAAACTGACTTATCACATATTCAGATGGCATGCAACTAAGAGGAACAGCTGTCTGTCACATTCTTAATTTGTTTGCTACTTTAGTCTTCACATAACATCTCTATATGGCAGCATTATCACTTAAAAATAAGCTTAATATTCAGAGAGGTTAAATCATTTAATTACGATGACATAGTTTTATATTTCGGATAGTAATCTACTAACCTTTTATCAGATATTCATTGGCAAATATCTTCTCCCATTCTGTAGTTTGCCTTTTAGTTTCTTGTACAGAAGCTTTTATTTTGATGAAGTCCCAATAATTTATTTTTGATTTTGTTTCCCTTGCCTCGGGACACATATTTAGTAAGAAATTGCTACTTCCCATGTCAAAGAGGTTACTGCCTATGTTCTCTAGGATTTTAAAGGTTTCATGTCTCACATTTAGGTTTTAATTTATTTTTGTGTATGGTGTAAGAAGGTGGTCCCATTTCATTCTTTGCATGTTGCCATCCAGTTTACCCATCACCATTTGTTGAAGAGACTATTTTTTCCCATTGAATATTCCTTCCTTCATTGTTGGACAGTAATTGACCATATAGTTGTGGGTTTATTTCTGGGTTTTCTATTCTATTCCATTGAACGATGTGTCCATTTTCGTGCCAGTACCATACTGTTTTGATCACTACAGCTTTGTAATATAACTTGAAGTCTGGAATTGTGATGCTTCCAGCTTTGCTTTTCTTTTGCAAGGTTGCTTTGGCAATTTCGGGTCTTTTGTGGTTCCATACAAATTTTAGAATGGTTTTTTCTAGCTCTGTGAAAAATGCTGTTGGCATTTTGATAGGGATTGCATTAAATGTGTAGATTGCTTTGGGTAGCATATACATTTTAACAATAATTGTTCTGATCAATGAGCATAGAATGTCTTTCCATTTCTTTGTGTCTTCAATTTCTTTCATTGGTGTTTTATAATTTTAAGAGTACAGGTCTTTCACCTCTGATAAGATTTACTCCTAGGTATCTTACTGTTTTCGATGCAATTGTAAATGGGTTTGATTCTTTAATTTCTACTCCTTCATTATTGGTGTATAGAAATGCAACAGATTTCTGTACATTGATTTTGTATCCTGCAACTTTACTGAACTTGTATATCAATTCTAGCAGTTTTTGGGTGGTCTTTTGGTTTTCTATATAGACTATCATGTCATCTGCAAATAGTGAAAGTTTTACTTCTCCCTTGCTGATTGGATGCCTTTTTATTTTTGTTGTCTGATTGCTGAGTCCAGGATTTCCAGTACTATGTTATATAACAACGGTGAGAGTGGACATCCCTGTCTTATTCCTGACCATAGAGGAAAAACTTTCAGTTTTTCCCCATTGAGGATATTAGCTGTGGGTTTTTCATAGATGGATCTTTATTATGTTGAGGTATGGTCCCTCTAAACCTACTTTATGAAGGGTTTTTATTGTGAATGGATGTTGTATTTTGTCAAATGCTTTTTCTGCATCTATTGAAATGATTATATGGTTCTTATCCTTTCTTTTATTAATGCAATATATCACTTTGATTGATTTGTGAATATTGAACCACCCTTACAGCCCAGGAATAAATCCCACTTGATCGTGTTGAATGGTTCTTTTAATGTATTGTTGGATTCAGTTTGCTAGTATTTTATTGAGAATTTTTGCATCCATCCTCATCATGGATATTGGCTTGTAGTCCTCTTTTTTAGTGGCATCTTTATAGAATGACAGAATTCTAATTGGTAGAACAAGCGCTCAAATGCAGGTATGTTTGGTTCCAAAGCATATACATTTTCTAGTATACGACATTTGGTTTTAAGTTCAACAGTCATTCACTGATGACCTCTTATGCATCAGATATGCTAGTGACAACAGATATAGTGATATATAAAAATGACATGGTCACTACTCTACTGGAAGTTATAGTCTTATGGGAATGCATAAAAATAACTAGTAAACAAGAAAACCGCATGATAAATTTAGATAGTTATATGTGATATGAACAAAATAGAACAAGTTAATAATAGAGAGTAACTGGAGAAGAACGTTAGATAAAGTGTCCCAATGTAGCTCTTTGGGGAGAGTTGAGCTGACACTTGAATAATGAGAACAATCAAACTATCTACAGAACATGAGGAGGGATGTTCGAGGAAGAGGAAGTAATTGCAACTACAAAGACCTTGACACAGGAACAAACAGCATAATCTAGAAAGAGAACTAAAGGGATGTAGATATTTGCAATTTATTTTGGTGACACAGTATCTTTCACATTCTTCTTTTTTTCTTTTTCTTTTTTTTTTTTTGTAAGTCTTCTCTTCATGAGTTTTAGTGGGACACAAAGTGTGCCTCTTTCTTCAAGAGATTAAATACTAAATATTTGCCTTTCTGACCATTCTTGCAAAGTAGTCTCTGCCATTCAGAAACAATTGTTTGAATTTTTTTAAAGATTTATGTATTTATTTTAGAGAGAGAGAGAGAGAACAGGGGGGAGGAACAGAGGGAGATGGAGAGAGAGAATTTCATGCAATCTCCATCTGAGTGTAGAGCCTGATGTGGGGCTCAATCCCATGACCTTGAGATCATGACCTAAGTAATAATCAAGAGTCAGATGCTGAACCAACTGAACCACCCAGATACCCCCAATTGTTTGAAATTTTGATTCAGTAGGTAGTGTCACACAAGGGAGAGGAAAGGATATTTTTCTCTTTGGCAAGCATACTAAAAAGTTATGTTCCTGACCCAGACATGCTGTGGTGCACAGCTAGTGCTCCATGACTATAGTGATGGAAATTTATTCATGAGATCATTTTTGAAGATGATTTTTTTGTTTTGTTTTGTTTTAAAGATTTTATTTATTCATTTATTTGTTTATTTATTTATTGAGTGTAAGTGGGAGGAGGAGCAGAGGAAGAGGGAGACAGAGAATCCTAAGCAGACTCAGTGCTGAGCACAGAGCTCAACATGGGGTTTGATCCCACAATCCTGAGATCATAAACTGAAACCAAGAGTTGGATGCTCAACTGCTCAACCAACTGAGCCACCCAGGCATCCCTGAAGATGATTTTGACTGTTGTTTCTGGAAGCTTAGCCTAGAGCCTGGTTCTCTTCCCCCCGCATACTAGTATTCTAAAAACTCATTTTAATAAGCTTCTTTTCTCTTTAATTATTCAGCATAAGTCTCTATTGCTTCTAATTTAGAACCCTAAATTATACATCTGGTATGACTGAAGCATAATGGAAAGGGAATTAGTTTCAGGAGATGGTGATTGGCAAAATAATGGCATCAGAAAGATATACACATCCTAATCCTTAGAACCTGCAAATATATTACTTTACCTGGAAAAAGGGACTTTGTTGATGTAATTAAGTTAAGAATCTTGTGATAAGAAGATTATCATGGATTATCCAGCTGGTACAAAGTAATCACACTAGTCCCTATAAGAGGGGAAGAAGAGGGTCAGTGTAGGAAGGAGATGTGATGATGGAAACAGAGGTCAGGATAACATGGGGCCATGAGCCAAGGAGTGCAAATGGACTGCAGAAATTAGAAAAAGGCAAGGAACAGATTCTTTCCTCAAGCCTCCAAAAGAAATGCAGCCCTGCTAACCTATTTTAGACTTCTGACATCCAGAATTGTAAGAAAATGAATGTGTGTTGTTTTAAGTCATCCAAGTTTGTGCTAATTTGTTGCAGCAGCTACAGGAAACTAATGCAAAGAAGTCAGAGAGGAAAGCATAGGTTGTATCAAGTATGGCCTTGTAGTTCACAAACAAGAGTTTAGATTTTAAGTATGATGTAAAATAATTGGAGAATATTAAGCATGGAAGTCACATTATTGAGTATATGGTTTTATTTTTTATTTTTTTAACTTTTAAAGATTTTATTTATTTATTTGACAGAGAGAGAGAGATCACAAGTAGGCAGAGAGTCAGGCGGTGGGGGGGAAGCAGGCTCCCTGCTGAGCAGAGAGCCTGATATGGGGCTTGATCCTAGGACCCTGAGATCAAAACCTGAGCCAAAGGCAGAGGCTTAACCCACTGAGCCACCCAGGTGCCCCAAGTATATGATTTTAAAACATTAACTTTTGCTCCTGTAGGGAGAAATTTACTAGAATGGGGCAAGACCAACGTGGATGAGGATGCTATAGTTAGGAGGCTACAGTCTGACTTAGGAATGGTGATAGCTTGGACTTGCACATTGGTAACAGAGAAGGAAACATTTAACTGAAAGGAAAAAGATAAATACATGAAATGTAAAAAAGAAATTGATGCAAAGCTCTCAGGAAAGACAGATTGCATCCAAGTACTGGCAGAGGGATTAGCTTTAGTTGAGAGAAACAGCTACTTTAACAGTAAGAAAGAAGTAAGAGAGAATGTATATTCATATGTATACTTGATATTGAGAAAATCCCATCTGATGGTATTTTACTTTGTGAATATGAGGATACCATCGTCTCAAAGTGAATTCAATTAGCATAAAATATTTTCTTCTCGCCATAGACAAATATATAAAATATTATACTTAGATTAAGTAACATCCATCTTGGGTTTAATCTGTCATTAAATATTAAGAGTTGACTATATAGTTCATGGCAAATCCTGGGCTGAGATTATAGAAACTAATTAGATCTGGGACAGAATGAATGATTTGTCCTTATCTTCAACACAGGGACAAACAAAATAAGTCATATGTGCTTAGTGTGTACCACTAGGAATAGAATATACCAATTGAAAATAAGTCTAATTTATGTGCTCTTCCAACTACCTAGACTACTATGGTTCTTTCTAAGAACTACAACATTAGAAGGATATCAACAAACTATAGCATATACAGAAGGTCCCTTGGCTGGGTCAGTTGGTAGAGCATGTAGCTCTTGATCTTTGGATCATAAATTTAAGCCCCATATTGGGCATGGAGCCCACCAAAAAAATAAATAAATAAAAGAATAGGACAAGGAAGTGATGAAGTATCTAGAAACCATTTCATGACAAACAATTGGAGAAAGTGGGGATGATTAGCTAATACTAATTTTCATATATTTAAAAAGCTGTTATGTGGGGCACCTGGGTGGCTCAGAGGTTAAAAGCCTACGCCTTCAGCTCGGGTCATGATCTCAGGGTCCTGGGATCAAGTCCCGCATCGGGCTCTCTGCTCAGCAGGGAGCGGAGCCTGCTTCTGACTCTCTCTCTGCCTGCCTCTCTGCCTACTTGTGATCTCTCTCCTCTCTGTCAAATAAATAAATAAAATCTTTAAAAAATAAAAAAAAATAAAATAAAAAATAAAAAGCTGTTATGTGAAAGATTAAAAAATCACAGGCATTGTTTAAATGGGAATGAGAACAATACTGCCTGATGCAAAGAGTTGTTTTGAAAATTAAATGCATACACTTATATGTGCATATTATTATTTCTACTATTAATATATTCTTACTTCTCTAAAGGGCAGAATGTGGACCAATAATGTTAGAACAAATCAAATTTCAGCCAAGTATGAATATGAATATTCTTGAATGTCAGTGATAGATATGTAAATATAGGCTATCCTGCCTAGTTATGTAGTGAGATCACTGCCATTGAAAGAGACCAGGGAGAGGGCAGACTTACTACCAGGATAATTCAGTGGATAATCCGAATTTATATGGAAAGTTAAGTGAAGATGATAGTAAGCATCACATATGTAGCTCAAAGAATCTAAGATGGTTATGCTTTAATATTTTCCTGAGAGTTATTAGATAAGGAACAAAAGAAATATTTTGCCATTGAGATCACCATTAATTCTGTTTACCAAAGACATTGGGTTTTTCTTCTGAGCACATGGCAGAATTTGTGATATGGTAGGCTGTGTGACTAGTTCTCTCTGATGAATATGAACAGAAATGACTGTGTCACTTCCTCTCCTCCCTCTGGTACAGTGACAAGCAATGTTAAAAGATGATGCCCGTTCTTGATAACTTAGGAGACTGAGTGACTGGAATAATAGAACTTGCCTCCCTCCATGGAACAGTGATGGATACATCATCTAGTGCAAAATAAACTTGTTTTAAGTCGCTGGGATTTGAGGGTTTGTTACTGTAGCATAACCTAGTCTACCTTGATAGACATAACCATATTGAATTCCAAATGTTTTTAGTGACTTGCCTAAGCTCTGGTCTAACAGATGAGATAGGGGACCCTAAGAGTTATTGAAATAATTAGCATTTTTACACATCTGGCAAAATAACATTTCCACTCTCATTTTTCCAACTCTGTAGTTCCCCACCTCCTGCTACCCCCTCCTCCAGCCCCAGATGAAAGATGGAAATACAAGAATTGGTACAGCACTGTAGAAAACAGTATGGGAGGTCCTAAAAAATAGAACTAGCATATGCTTCAGCAATCCCAGTTCTGGGTATATTTCCAAAAGAATTAAAATCAGGATCTCATAGAGATATCTGCACTCCCAGAGATAAGATTACTTCGATTTTTTTTTTTTTACTGATTTTACAAATGCCCATCATCATCTGTTACTACTCTACTGTCTCTTTTAGCTTTCATCTTGCTAGATAACTAACTCTTCTTTTGTGTCCCGAATTGTCTGTTTCTTGTCTACCTGGGGAGCTCTTAGAGGGTAAACCTATCTACTACCAACTCCGCCATTAAATTACTTTATTACCTTGAAAATCTCATATTTTCCTTGCTTGGTCTGGGTTTCCTAATCTGCTAAAAAAAGGGTGAGGGGAGAGTGGAGAGAGTAGATTAGGTGATATTCTCAAGCTCTTGTTAAACATTTGATTCAATTCTACTTTTCCCCAGGAGTTAGGTTGGTGATTTTATTTTTGAGGAACAAATTTTAAAGGAAGCAATGATTGTTTTATAAAATAAAGGTACTGAAAGGAAAACCAAAGGAAGTAGTTAAGAGCTAAGTGTCCCTGAGGATCTGTAGGTGAGGTCTGATGATAGACTTGGAAGAAAATCAGGTGCTATAAGATTATATTTACTTCTCAAGATAAAAAGCTTCTGCACAGCAAAGGAAATAGTCAACAAAACAAACAGGCAACCCATAGAATGGGAGAAGATATTTGCAAATGACACTACAGAAGATAGCGGAGAAGTAGGAGATCCTGTTGTAACCGGTCCCCTAAAGTGAGCTGGATAGCTACCAGAACATGCTGAACACCCATGAAATCAGCCTGAGGAGCAAGATTTCTCACTTCTGGATCTCTACGGGAGCAGAAGACAGCAGTGAAGAGGTAAAGCAAAGTGAGAACACTTGAACCTATATCGGAGGATAAACAAAAGGGGGAGGGAGTCACCAGAAGGGATCCAAGGACAGTAATACCCCAAAGGAAAGTGCCTGGTGGTTGGGGACCAGCATTAACTTAGAGTCCAGTTAAAAACACTTAAAAAGAGCAAAAGGTTCTGAGGAGCAACTAGTGGAAGTGGGTGGTCGTGGGCACAGGCCTGGGCCCACGTTCCCAGGAAGGATACCACTCCCCTCAAAGAGAGACTGGTGAGGGGGTCCAGTCTGTGGTTCATGAACCTGCAGCTTTCTGCTCCTTGCACCATTTTGTGGGCAGAGTGCACTCCTGCAAGCGCCTTAGAGAGTCTGGTGTGGTCCAGGAGCCTGCAGCTTTTCTCTGTGTGCAGCACTCCCTGGACTGGGTGCACCCCCAACTGCAAGACATTCACAGCCTGGGGCAGGGTCTGGGTGCTCCCAGCCAGCTACGCCAGAGAGAACTGGGAGAACCTGGGCAGGAAGCCTAATCTCCGGCAGGAATCTGAGCACACCCTCGGTTCTGGAGCCCAGGGAGCACTCGGGGAGCCACTGAACGGTGGCTGGGGGTGCACACCGCCTGTGAAAGGCTGCGGTGTGAGCAGAATTTTGCAGAGGGGAGTGTGTGTTCTGGAACACACAGAGGGGAGCAGACTGAGGCTTCTCTGTGACACGGAGGTCTGGGTATGGGCAGATTCTTTGGTTGGACTCTCTGAAGGTGGAAAGCTACAAAAGGCCAAAAACCTTCAGAGAGCAAAAGACTGAGAAACCGGTTTCCACAGAGCTCAACCCCTTAATTGGGGGGCAGGGTGATTCAATCCAAGCAAGACTGACTGGAAAACAGTGCAGCTGGCCCCTCCCTCAGAAGACAAGTCAAAAACAAAAGGACAACAACCCATAAAATTTTATAACCCCAACATCAGGGGAAATCAATATCTTAAGCACCTGATAATACCCTAAAACTTGTGTATTTCATAGATACAAGTTTTTTTCTTTCTTATTTTCTTTCTACTTTTTTATTCACTTGTTTTCACATTTCTTGGTTTTTTGAAATTTTTTTTAGAATACTTAACATTACAACTAGAGGCTTAATACAATGATAAACCCAGGAAGACCTGAAATAACCTTCTTCACCTGTGAGGAGTTATAACCACCCTTGCATCTTATCCTTCTGTCAGTGTTTCTGTGTATTTGCTTCTGTTCTGGTATATAAATCTTATTCTTGGGGTTCATTCTGACTAGGTTCTTTTATTATCATTTACTTTTGTCAGTCTTTATATTTGTTCATGTTTGTTTATATACCTTATAAATCTTATTTTGGGGGCCCATTCTGGCTGGGATTTCTTCTTTTTCTCTTTCTCTCTCTTTTTTTATCCTTACTCTTTCTTTTTGGTGGTGAATCCCGATTGCTCCAAAACTTTCCACAGTGCACCCTGCCTGGATCATAGGTGATATATTCAGCTATACATCCCCTCAACCACTTCTCATCAAAATGACTAGGAGGAAGAACACCCAACAGAAGAAAAACCCAGAGACTGTGCTCTCTCCCTCAGAACTATTGGACATGAACATAAACAGTATGACAGAAAGGGAATTCAGGGTAACAAGTATCCAGGCAATGGGTAGGATGGAGAAAAACATTAATGATAACATAAAATCTCTAAGGGCAGAAATGAGAACCAGTATAGTAGATGTTAAAAACGCTATCAGTGAGATCCAATCTGATCTAAATACTCTAACAGCTAGAGTTATGGAGACAGAGGATAGAATTAGTGATCTAGAGGGTAAAATGGTTGAGAAGGTCAGGAGGAGAGCTGGAGCAGACTGCTCAGGAATCATGAGAAGAGACTTAGGAAAATAAATGATGCCATGAAATGTTCCAATGTCAGAATTATTGGAATCCCTGAGGGGGTAGAGAAAAACAGAAAACTAGAAGCTATAGCTGACCAAATTCTGAATGAAAATTACCCCAATCTGGGGAATGGAACAAGTGTTCATGTCCTAGAGGCAGAAAGGGCACCCGCCAAGATCAATGAGTCTAGAAAGACACCCAGACACAAAATTGTAAAATTTGCAAATTATAATTTTAGACAAGAGGTCCTGAGGGCAGCTAGGGGGAGGAGATTCCTTACATACAGAGGAAGACTCATCAGAATAACATCAGACCTGTCCACAGAAACCTGGCAAGCCCGAAAGGGCTGGCAAGACATATTAAGGGCACTAAATGAGAAGAACATGCAGCCAAGAATACTTTATCCAGCAAGTCTGACATTCAAAATGGATGCGGAGATAAAGAGCTTTCAAGACCGGCAAGGATTAAAAGAGTTTGTGACCACCAAGCCGGCACTACAAGAAATATTAAAGGGGGTTCTATAAAAGTAGAAAGAACCCATGAGTGACTTACAACAGAAATTTACAATCTATAGAAACAAGGACTTCACAGGCAACATGATGTCAATAAAAACTTATTCAATAATCACTCTCAACGTGAACGGCCTAAATGCTCCCATAAAATGGCACAGTGTTGCAGAATGGATAAAACAATAGGAACCGTCCATATGCTGTCTACAAGAGACACATTTGGAACCAAAAGATACATCTAGACTGAAAGTAAAAGGATAGAGAACCATCTTACATGCCAATGGGCCTCAAAAGAAAGCTGAGGTAGTGATTCTCATATCAGATAAATTAGATTTTAAGCTAAAGACTGTAGTCAGAGATACAGAAGGGCACTACATCATTCTTAAAGGGTCTATCCTCCAAGAAGATCTAACAATTGTAAACATTTATGCCCCCAATATAGGAGCAGCCAACTACATAAGTCAACTGTTAATCAAAATAAAGAGTCATATTTATAGGAATACATTAATAGTAGGAGATCTTAACACACCATTCTCAGTAACATACAGATTATCTAAACAGAAAATCAATAAAGAAACAAGAGCTTTGAATGACACATTGGACCAGATGGACCTCATAGATATATACAGAACATTCCACCCTAAGACACTACAGACGAAGGGGTAATATCCAAGATCTATAAAGAACTCCTCAAACTCAACTCTCAAAAAGCAGATAATAACATCAAAAAATGGGAAGACATGAACAGACACTTCTCCAAAGAAGACATCCAAATGGCTAACAGACACATGAAAAAATGTTCATCATCATTAGCCATCAGGGAGATTCAAATCAAAACCACATTGAGATACCACCTTACACCAGTTAGAATGGCCGAAATCAATGAGACAGTAAACAACAAGTGTTGGAGAGGATGTGGAGAAAGAGGCACCCTCCTACACACTGTTGGTGGGAATGCAGTTGGTGCAACCACTTTGGAAAACAGTGTGGAGATTCCTTAAGAAATTAAAAATAGAGCTACCCTATGACCCTGCAATTGCACTACTGGGTATTTACCCCAAAGATACAAATGTTGTGAAAAGAAGGGCCACATATACCCCAATGTTCATAGCAGCAATGGCCACAATCACCAAACTGTGGAAAGAGCCAGATGCCCTTCAACAGACAAATGGATAAAGAAGACATGGTCTATATATACAATGGAATATTGTGTTTCCATCAGAAAGGACGAATATGCAACTTTTATATCAACATGGATGGGACTGGAAGAGATTATGTTGAGTGAAATAAGTCAAGCAGAGAAAGTCAATTATCGTATAGTTTCACTTATTTGTTGAGCATAAGGAAAATCATGGAGGACATTAGGATAAGGAAAGGAAAAGTGAATTGGGGGAAATCAGAGGGGGAGACAAAGCATGAGAGACTGTGGACTCTGAGAAACAAACAGAGGATTTTGGAAGGGAGAGGAGTGGGGGATGGGTGAGCCTGGTGGTGGGTATTGAGGGCATGTATTGCATGGAGCAATGGGTGTGGTGCATGAACAATGAATCTTGGAACACTGAAAAAAAGGATTATAGGGGCACCTGAGTGGCTCAGTGGGTTAAAGCCTCTGCCTTCGGCTCAGGTCATGATCTCAGGGTCCCGGGATCGAGCCCCGCATCGGGCTCTCTGCTCAGCAGGGAACCTGCTTCCCCCTCTCTCTCTGCCTGCCTCTCTACCTACTTGCGAACTCTCTCTCTCTGTCAAATAAATAAATAAAATCTTTAAAAAAAGATTATATTTTCTTCTGAGGAAACAACAGTAACCATTAAGCACATACCAAATGCCAGCTAACAACTGTTATAAATAAGGCTTTAGTTGTAAGTTCGTATTTCTTTATAAAGGAAAGGCTAAGGCTTAGTAAGATATTATGCCTATGGAATTATTTGCTGGTAGATAAGTGTATAGAAATGCCTCACATTATTATGATACCAGAAGAGCATGAACCACTTCCAGAGTTTTTAACTTTTTTTGTGTCAATATCTCTTGCATCTTCTGTATTATTTCCATGGAGAGATATGTAGTGTAAACAAGTATCAGGTTGCCCAGAGGTCTTCTTTTTCTAAACTAATGTTGTACAGGCATTGAGAAATTATAATTATTGGTGATTATATACCAATTACCAGCTGTATAAACTTGAACAAGAAAATTTACCTCACTGAGTTTTAATATCCTTATTTATAAAATGAATATAACATTAATCTACCATACTTGTGAGGATTATATATATAATTGCAATAAAAACACACTCACTGAACAGGAACAGAATTTACCACCCCAAAATATGTCTCTTTGGCCTAAGGATTATTTTAGGCTGATTATTTTTAAGAAACAGCAGACTCAGTAGAAACTCTGAAAACTGAACAGAAGTTACCCTTTTGTGAGAGATACTAACATTTACATGGGAAATCTCTATTTGTAAGGGTGTCTCTCTTTCTACACTAGGAAGAGAAGGATGATTCTAATCTCTAGAAACTTTTAACAGTGGGGGAACGAAAAGAAACCCTTATCAGTGGAGAAGGCAAGGACTTAAATCTGCACCTTACCCATATTTACTGTGCTTTTCCTGACAACCTCATATAACTGACTCACCCCTACCTCTCAACATCTTCTTTTGTCTTTAGTGAGAAATAGATTTAAGGTGGTAGCTTGGGCCATTTTGGGCATGCAGCTGGTACTCAGTTTTCCTGGGTCTCTCATATATACAGGAGGTATCCTTGTTATTAAACTTTTGTTTGTTTTTCTCCCATGAATCTGTCTTTTACAGGGGGTGTCTCAGCCCAAAACCTTAGAAAGGTAAAAGCAAAATTATTGTTTGTCTTTCACAATACACATACACATAAATACATATATGTTTATGTATATGTATATACATTGTACCTAACATGATGGATGTAGCAAATAAGGCTGTAGATTTTGGTGTCCTGATCCATATTTCCATATTGCCTCACCTAGGGATTTTTACAGCTGCTGGTTCTCTTACTTTTGTGCCACAGTGATAGCTAATAATAAGGGGAATCTAGAATAAATAGTAGAGAAGAAGATGAGTACCCATTGCAGCCCCAAGATCAACTACAGTGACCATGATTGTAGTTTGTTAACTAAACTCTCACTTCTCAGTTTCCCCTAAGGAAGACAGAACCATAGGAATCATGGGGAATGCTCCTAAAACATGCTTGGATAAATGAATCTGTTTGGTGCAAGGGGTGTACTGTATGGAGTTAGGAAAATGTGCCTCTCAGATCTTATACCTTACAGAGCATGATAGACTGATGTCTATCATGAAGTCATTGTCCTTCTGGGTCCATCACTGCATGCTCACCAAGGTCTTACTGCCCATGGGCTCCATGCAGTCGATGATGGACCATGTTGGAGGTACTAAGGCAGGCCCATTGTGGAGGGATATGGAACTCCTACAATGGGAAACTTTGGCTTGATGTTTCTCTACTCACCTGACCAAATCACCCTTGGGCTTGCTCTGTGATCCAAGCCTCTTTCTATACTTTCTACCCTCTTTCAAGCCGCCTTCCTTCTCTTTCTCCTTCTAGAGGTGTCAGACCTGACATCACAGTCTGAAGGCTCTCCTCACCTCCTGCTCTTTCCCTAAGTAAACATTTTATGTACCTGATTTTGTCTTGGGATTTGGTTCTCAGCACCCCCAAACTGATGCCTCAGAGTGACTATAAATAGAAGTACATGATCAACCTTAAGGACAGCTTTTAAACAATGGTGGTAGAAGTTAGAGGACAAAGACTGTCTTCTCATATTTTAGAGGGACAATTTTGAAATATACAGCAATGGTACTATAAGTGTGTCCCATAGACATCTAGGGTTCCTCTAAGAAACTTTCAGGGGGGTTTGTGAGGTTAAAACTATTTTTTTCACTGTGTTGCAATTTGTACTGATGGTATAAAATCAATGGTGGGTAAACTGCTGGTGCCTTAGCACAAATCAAGGAAAAAGTGATATCAGCTTGTACAAGTAGTCATTGTATATTTCACTGCCATGCACTATCAGTTCTTTTAAAGCCCAGTTTCATTTATGAAAGTCCTTGATTAAACAGTAAAGGTTAATTTAATTAATTCTCTACCCTTGAACACATGTGTTTTTACTATACTATATGACAAAATGGGAAGTATACATGAAGCACTTCTGAAAACACATACTGAAGTCAGATTGTGATCTTGAGGAAAATTATTTGTGAAATATATTGCCTTATGAACTGACCTATCTACTGTATTTCAAGTAACACCATTTTTAACCTGAAAGAATGAATGAGAGAAAAAAAAAACTAGTCATTCACACTTGGTTATTTTTGTAGACATTTCCCCCAAGGTAAATGAAATGAGCTTGCCACTTCCAGGAAAACAAATGACAGTAATTGCTGCTAATGATAATATTTGACAACTCAAATCAAAATTAGACTTTCAGAAATTTTGTATCCACCACCGTGAGTTTCATAGCTTCTCGGTACTTAAAGGCTTTTCTTTAAGAAAAAAAAAAAAGGAAAGAAAAAAATATTTATTTATTTATTTGAAGGGAGGGGGAGGAAGAGAGGGAGAGGGAGAGAATTCAAGCTGACTCCACACTGAGGACAGAGCTAGAAGCCTTTTCTGATGAGATGGTGGTGATGTTAACAAATATGGAGTAGTATTTTTCAACTGGCCATACAGACATTGCAAAATAATCCATATGAAAATTCACTGATATAGTTTCAGAATTCACCTTGCACTTATTTTTAAGAAGTTCCTATTTGTTGAATTTTATTGAAATTTCAAAGAATATTCAAAAGTATTTGGAAAAGCAATTAAGCCTACTTCTTTTTCTGACTAGGTATTTGTTTGAGGTTGAATTTTCTTCATATGCTCCTACCAAAACAGAGTATCAGTACAGATTAAATGCGAAAGCAGATATGAAAATCTTGCTGTCTTCTATTATATTAGACATTAAAGAGCCTTGCAAAAAAATATAAAACAATTGTACTTTTAGTGCTATGGTATATTTCATTTTGAAAAAATATATTTTTTATCTTAAATGCATCATTTATGTTAACATAAAATGAGTTTATTATTGCTATATTTAAGTGAATTAGTAAATAATTATTTTACATTTTTCCAGTTTAATTTCTAATATGGTAAATAACAACTGATATAAACTCTTTACACCAAAACTCCTTAGAGTCTTTAGGGTGTTTAATCATTATTAAAAATGCAAATGAATCCTAAGGCCAAAACATTTAAAAATTGCTGATGTAGAATATTACTTTAATTATTGCATATTATTAAAAAATTTGAGATTAAAAAACTTAACCATTTTTCTTATTTGTGCATATTTAAGATTTTTTTCATCTTTTGCACAACTGGAAACATTGTTTTTGTTTCTATTAATGCTTTCTATTAAAGAGTAGATCATCCTCTGACATGACTTGGTACATTTTTACCCCATCAAGGAATGTCCTTTCTAAAACTTTTCCATTTGAAGCCCTATCCACTACCTAAGACTCAATTCTAGTGCCACTTGAATAGATATAAAACACACACACACACACACACACACATCTTTTGGGAGCTCTCAAAATTTTAAATGTACTGGGTCCCTGAGGCCTACTATTTTGAGTACTCATAATGCACCTTTTAGTCTTTTTGTTTCTCCCTGTTTCATTGTTTCCACCCACTGCTATACTCCTGCTTCTTTGAATGACTTCTCAAGTTCTTCTCATGCCTGCTGTAGTAGAAATCCAGATGAAGACTGTACCTGAACCATAGTACATACTCACTAAGTGATAAATTGTTACTAGCATTGTTACTTCTTACTTTTAAAATCATGGGTGAGTTAATGTTATTTGTAAGTGGTCTGCCACATCACAACTAAATCACCTAAATTGTGAATGAGGCTTAATTGCTAAAATGCGTCACTCTAAACTACTTCTGTATGTTATAATATCTGTGTGGTTAGTCTTGTATCCCTCCTAACATTGTATTCAGAAGGACTGCGACCCTTGACCCAAGAATAAGATTGACCATTACTACCTTGGGAATATCATTGCTTCTGCCTCGGGGGTCTTGTTGGACTACCTGAGGATAGAGGGTGGGTCTCCTATGAGCTACAAAGATTCATTATGTAACTAGCTTTGTATTTGTTTGTTCATTAACGTAGGTTTGACACAAACTGATCTAACTTGTTTTATTTTAACATGGTAACCTCTTACTTTTAACCAAGTTATGGGGTAGAGAAAGCATAGCCCTTATCAACCTCTAATTATGGAATGATAAGGTATTTCCCAAAAGAGTATAATAATTGGTGACCAGCCAAATTGTCATAGGTCAGTAGGTAGCAGTGTATCTTTGAATTGAAAGATTCAGTGGGTTAAAATGTGAAAGTATATCTTCTTTTGATGGCATAAACACAAAGCATCAGCCTTTATCTACAGAAGAAAATATAGGTAGTTGGTTGAAAACTACAGAGTAACACATCAGAATTTCTCATTTATTTTCAGTGATGACTGTAACATTAAGTCTGAAAAAATATGAATCTCTTCTTTCTTATTTTTAAAAACAGATTTATTGACATAATGCTTCATATATACGATTCACCTTCTTAAAGTGGACAATTCAGTGGCTTTTGCAATATTATGTTATTTGCTTTCTTTAATTATGATAAAATATATATAACATAAAAGTTGGTATTTTTAACCATTTTAAAGTATATAATTCAATGGCATTATTTGCATGTATGTTGTTGTGCAACCATACCATAGCTTTTTATCTTTTTTTTTCAAGTGCATGCTTTTTTATTTTAAAAATTATTTTTTATTTAAAAAATGGTGATTTTTTTCTTCTGAATTAACATTATCAGGTTGTATATAGTTACCTTTTTCATTTAAAACTAAATTGGCAGAGCACCTGGGTGACTCAGTCCATCATTAAGCATCTGTCTTGGGCTCAGGTCATGATCCCAGGGTCCTGCATCAGGCTACCTGCTTCCTGGGAATCCTGCTTCTCTAACTCCCTCTGCCCCCCTGATCATGCTCTGTCTCTCACTCTCTTTCTTTCTCAAATAATTAAATAGAGTCTTTAAAAACATAAAACTAAATTGGCTTCCATACAGACCAAGAAAACATTTTCAAAATATACTCTCAATAAATATTTCAAGATCTATTTTATGACTCAATCTCAGGAAACAGAGAGCTGCTTGTGGGGGGTAAGGATAGGGTGGCTGGGTAATGGACATTGGGGAGGGTATGTGCTATGGTGAGTGCTGTGAATTGTGTTGATGATTTATAGACCTGCACCCCTGAAACAAATAATGCATTATATGTTAATAAAAAAATCTATTTTATAAAATTTAAAATAGTATCTTAAACAGCCCCAAATTATCAACCAAAGGATCTTAACCTGAAGTTCTTTTTTGCATTTTGCCATTAACTGGCTGGACTTTCAGAAACAACACCTTACCCTGTTCTTTGTTGTAATTTCCTCCTCTGTAAAATGAGAAGACAACATTATATGGACCCTGAAATCTCTTTCAGCCCTCCTCTAAAACAACCACCTGAATAAACATGTATTATCTGGGAGACAGTGTGAGATGCTGGGAATACAAAGAAATTTAAGATTCTTTCTGTTCTTGAGAAGAAATTTAATTGGAAGGTTAACACAAATCAAATGCTAGTATACAGAGCACAGAGTCCAAAGAAAAGTGAAGGGTACTGACAAGGGTATTACAGTATTTCACATCAGGAGTGATCTCTGGGGGTGAGGTTTTGGGGAAAGTCTCACTGAGGACTCATGGTAGGCCTTGAATATTTAAATGGATTTGTATACAAGGAGAACTGAAGACTTAGCAGCTTGTTGGAGCCAGTGATATTTGTAAGCAAACAGTTAGAAGTGGACTCAGAAGGCCAAGTTCAGGAGTTTAGGTTATATTCTTTGGGAAAAGAGAATAAGGAAGGTAATACTAGGGGGAATAAACTATTACACTGATATACAAATGGCTATGCAACAATGAACTTTGGAGGTGATATTTGAACTGGGATAAGAAGGAAGAAAATAATTTGGAAAGGTGAAGAATGGTATTTCAACCAAAGGAAATGCTGCATATAAAAGCATAAACTGCCAAAATGCACTATATATTTAGGAAATGGAGAGCAGTCCATTACAGCTGGATAAAGAAGACCATCGAAGTGACAAAAAAAAAATGAAAACATAGATGGTGATTGACCTAGGAGAGTTCAAACCAGCATTCTATGGGATTCAGATGTTATTTTGTAAGCAATGAAAGTTTAAAGATTCTTAAAGAGGAGAGTCACTTGATCTGAACTATTTTTTTTTTGAAGAAATTCAAAACCCGAATGACTCTAGCTACAATTTAAAGGATGGTTTAGAAGATAACAATAAGAAAAGTGAGAATCCCTTTGTAATTGCCCTCATGAGAAATGATGAGAGCCTGGATTGAAGGAGTGGGATAATATAAGAACAATAGATACCAAAGCAAAAAGCAAGGTTGAAAGCAGCAAAATTTAGCAATGCAAAAGAAAAAGTTAATGCCAGAATAAAATAACAATAGTAAAAATAATGAAAGAACAGTACTAATAGTAATGGATACAAATTGCTGTGCAATACTATGTACCAGAAACTGTGCTAGCAACTTTATATGTATTATTTCATGTAATCCTTACAATTAATCTCTGACATAGGTCAGTCCCATGTTTACTGATGAGGAAATTGAGCTTCAGAAGGATTTAAAATTTTGCTTATGGTCAGACAGCTAGTATGGAAAAAAATCTCATATACAATATTTCTTGGTTATTCTTCAGGCTTAATTGCAAAAACTCAGTAACCACCTTACATAGATTTAGGTGCTCTGTCCCCTGTGAATTTTCGACATGCATACACAAATGTTATTGTTTCTTTGCCTGTCTCCTCTCTAAACCTCTTGAGGAAAGGAATTGTACCTTTTTTAAATTCCAGTGTAGTTAACATAGTGTAATATTAGTTTCAGGTGTACAATATAGTGATTCCACACTTCCGTACTTTACCCAGTGCTCATCATGACAAGTGTACTCCTTAATCCCTATCACCCCCTCCATCTCCCCTCTGGTGACTATCAATGTGCTCTCTATAGCTGAGAGGACGTTTCTTGGTTTGTTTCTCTTTCTCTTTTTCCTTTCTTGCTTTTTTGTTTGTTTCTTAAATTCCACATGTGAGTGAAATCATTTGGTATTTGTCTTTCTCTGACTGACTTATTTCACTTAGCATTATACTTTCTAGATCCATGGTGTTGCAAATGGTAAGATTTTATCCTTTTTATGGCTGAATAATATTCCATTGTGCATACATACCACCTCTCCTTTATCCATTCATCTATCCATGGACCATGGAAATTTGGGCTGCTTCCATAGTTTGGTTATTGTAAATAATGCTGCAATAAACATAGGGGTGCATGTATCCCTCTGAAGTAATGTTTTTGTACTTTTGGGGTAAATACCCAGTAGTGAAATTACTAGATCATGTCTTTTTGTCTTATCCTCAACATATAATGTGTTTTTCAGCCCATAGTGGACGTTCAACAAATTTTTTTATTAAAAGATTTTATTTGTTTATTTGAGAGAGAGAAAGAGAGAGCACAAGCAGCCGGAGGAGCAGAGGGAGAGGGACAAGTAGACTCCATGCTGAGCACAAAGTCCGAGGCGGGGCTTGATCTCACAACCCTGAGATCATGACCTGAGCCAAAACCAAGAGTCGAATGCTTCACCAACTGAGCCACACAGGCGCCTCTTTATTAATAATTTTTTAAGTTATTTTTAACTTTTTACTGTGGCAAAATACACATAACATAAAATTTACCAATTTAACTATTTTTAAGTGTACAGTTCAGTAGTGTTTAAATACATTCACATTATTGTGCAACATATCTCCTGAAGTCTTATCTTGCAAAACTGAAACTCCATACTCATTAAATGATGCCCCATTTGCTCTTTCCTCAGCCCTTAACCACCACAATTCCTTTTTTTGTCTCTATGAATTTGACCACTCTAGGTACCTTATATAAGTGGAATCATATGGTATTTCTTTTTATGACTGACTTAATCTGCTTAACATAAAGTCCTCTTCAAGTTTCATCCATGTTATAAACTGTGTCAAGATTTCCTTCTTTTTTTAAAGAATTTTTAGCATGATATCTACCCTCTTAACAAACTTGTAAGTGTACAACACAGTGTTGTTAACTTTAGGCGTGATTTGTAAAGTAGCTTTCTAGAACTTACTCATCTTACATAACTGAAAATTAATGGCAATACCCCATTTCTCCCCAACAGTTCCACAGTTCCTGGAAACCACATTCCTAATTTTTGCTTTCTTGGCAATTTTAGATACCTTCCCCTTAAAAGCTAAATGATATCCCATTGTCCATATATACCATATTTTGTTTATCCATTCATCCATGTATAGATACTTCGGTTGCTTCCACCCTTTAGCTGTTGTGGATATAATGCTGCTATGAACATGGGTATACAAATATCTTTTTAAGACCCTGTTTTCAATTCTTTTCGGATTACTAGATTATTTGGTAATTATATTTTCTATTTTTTGAGGTACCACAAAACCTTAGTTTTCACAGCAGTTTTTACATCTCCACCAATAGTGTACAAGAGTTTCAATTTCTCCACATCCTCACTAATACTTGTTCTTTTCTTTTGTTCTTCTCTTTTTTAAGAATAGCCATCCTGATTGTGAGGAGGTGAACATTAATTTTTGAATGAATTAATGAATGCTTGAAAAACAAAATGAAATATTTCTAGCCTAATTTATCCTATTTCCAATTTTAATTGAGCACATTCTTTTCTGGATAACGATGGACTCTCTCTAGTAGCTACATTATGTCCTTTGATCTATGCTTTGCTTAAGCTGTACGAAACTTCTGCTGCAACTTCCTGCTTAATAGTTCTTTTAGATTTCAGAACTGTTCCTTTTTTCTCAGTAAGCATCCTACAAAAATTACATAGGATTATCTCACTGACCTTTTTCACAGTCAACCATGGCATAACTGGGTGGTATAGAAGTTTTAGACTGGCTCTGGACCTTGTTTTTCGTGTGCTGGGTGGTTCTACTTCACTAGGCAAGGATATATTTAATGAAACCTGTGGATAAGATTCATTTTATGGCTTTGTTAAACCAGTCAAATCTTGTTTGTTGTGTGTGTATCATAAAATGTAAATGCAGAAAAACATTACCTGTATATGTTTTCTTTAGAGGCGATGAAAATATTTCTTAAAATAAGCCATATAACATGTAAAATTTGGAGATATGGATTTTAAATTTTGAACAGAAAATTATCTGTTAAGGTGCTGTGTGGTATTGTTTGTTTGCTTTCCTAAGGAGCAATATAACTAAAAGTTTTAATCTAAAATGCACTTACAAGTGCAAACAAAAAACCTCTCATAAATACATGTCCATCTAATATTCTTGTTCTGAGGTTTCTACTACCAAAAAAAGACTGACCCAGCTGTCTGTTATACCTATATCCTTTTAGTTTTACTGTTTAGAAGGACAGTTTTGACTTGACAGTGGAAAATTTTCTGTTTCCATTTCTAAAAAATAAATTTGTATCCCCCCCCCCCAAAAAAAGTATAAATAGGCACCTGGCCGGCTCAGCCAGAGGAGCATGCAACTCTTGATCTCAGAGTCATAAGTTGGAACCCCACATTGGGTGTAGAGATTACTTAAAAAAAACAAAACAAACAAAAAAACACAAAAAAACAACTTAGAATGTATATATAAGATCATGCGATAAAATATATGAGATATTGGGCATGATTTAACAAATGCCTTGTACTAAACATGTCCTAAACATTGAGACAGAAATCCAATTTCACAAACATTGAGTTTGTGAAGCTGATAGAAAATGTAGGAGGAGATCAGTTTTAAAACTGTTGAAAATTATGAATTATGTACTACTTTGGAGTAAATTATCTCCTAAGACTTTAAAATACACATGAGTCCAATTAAATCTTACGTTACTTCTTCCTTGGGGCTCTTTTTTAATTATTTAGATGCAAACTGGTGCTACTTAAAATTGAGTTTTTGTTTTTCATTAAGTGACAAAGATCTTAAAAAGAAAAGACGTTTTAAGAGGAAGATGATTATTTTTCTTGAATAGATAATACAGACAGCTTTCAATCATGGCTATGCATTTATTTTTCTTAGACTCAAAAGTATGGGGTCAAATTCAATTTAGCTTTGGTAATAATCTTGCAGGTTTGACTTGCTCAGTCTCCACTGGGTGCTTACTATATGCAATGCATGGGGCTAAGGATAAAGGAACATAAAATTGAACAAATAAAACACTGTCCCTGCCCCCTAGGAGCCCATAGTCTAGTGTAGATAAGGCAATTCAATTTCCAAAACTTGTAGCATAAAGTGGGAAATGGGTGCCATAAAAAGAACAGAATACACAAGATTGCAAACAGACATAAACTTAATTGGTTTTTCACAACTAGTATGTTCTTTAGCCGAGTGAAGGTCATAGGTCTCCTCCCCCAGAACCTTACTACAGAGTGGTATGTTACAATGCGAGCAAAACTGAGCCTGGATTTTCCAAATACACATACTTTAGTAGCCAGTTCCTCAAAGAGTCAGTCAATCTGTTCTGTAGGCTGGATGGAATCCCAATTGTCTGTCCCTTTGGACAGTCACTGCAGAAGCATGTTATAAGAGAGGTCCATTCAAACCATATAGAGCAGTAAGTTTCAAACCAGAAGTGGCAAAATGTCATGTGGAATTTCACTATAAACTTCTAGTGGTGTCAGGCAACAGAATTCCATGAGAATAGGATGGAGTCTTTGACATCGCGAGCCACTGCAAAGAGCATAAACTATAAGGACAACTTTTCTCTTTTACTCTTAATTTATGCTAAGACAGTGAGGTCTGCACAGTATTTTCAGGCAATTCATGTATATGGAATGTTATTTATTTCACTGATGAAAACTCATGTTTAAAATTTGTTATGCTGATTTTGCACATTCTCTGTTACAGATTGGATATGAAAAAAGTTGAAGCATTGTAGAGGGAGCACTGAAATGGGGAATTCTGATCTTAGTGTTTTCAATATAAGAGCCCATCCCTGGATTGGTTTCATAACTTCGGTAGTTAACTAATTTAACTAATTAGACTAAAACGAACCTATTGGCTAGATGAATAAGATAATGAATTAATTGATTCATTAATTATACTCACACAAGCATATATATCAAGCTCTCTCTTCTCTCTCTTCATATATATATCTCCACACTTTCTTCTGTTCTAAGTACTTAGAATAATTATAAACAATGTAATTAATACTTTCTAAGTGAGTAAAGTCTTGTTCTAAAGTGTTTTACTAACACTGGTATATTCTATTTGATTCCTTGTAACACTAAGGATACTGTCATTTCTTTAAACGTATTTGAAGTGACATTTCTGGAGGTTCTTCAGACCCAGGTTTCAAGCAATGATAATAAAATTACTCATCTGACTTTATAACATCATAACAAGTTGATCCTAAAACAATATCATCACCCCTTTTCCACCATATGTGCCTCAAATACATAGCTTTATCTTAGGAAGCCAAATGTGCAAATGAATGATAGAGATCTGTTACTATGAAATTCTGATTCAACATGTTGGATTGAACATGTGTTTAAATCTATACTATCGAATAGAAACTATGCAAATTCTATTTAATAAATATTTATAGTTCTTATAGAAGCCAGGTTCTAGGAAGTGAACAAAACAGAGTCAAACAAACAGGGAAAAATACTTACCATCATAACGCTTTCATTCTGGTGGAGTTTTTGTTTTTTGTTTTTTTTTTATTAAAAACTCAAACAATCCCTGTCCCCTGAACTTCTGACTTATATATAAACTGCCTTCTTCAGAACAAAACAAATGAACATAGGGGTTAAAAAAGAAAAGCAAACCAAGAAACAGACTCTTAACTGTAGAGAACAAATTGATGATTACTGGAGGTGACATGGGCAGGGGGAATGGGCTAAATAGATGATGGGAATTAAGGAAGGCACTTGCGATGAGCACTGGGTGTTGTATGTAAGTAATGGGCCATTAAATTCTATACCAGAAACCAGCATTACACTGCACATAAACTAATTGTAATTCAAATAAAAATATGGAGGAAAAAAAACCTGCCTGCTTGACATCTCTTACTGATTGCATTATAGGCAACTATAAATTAACATCTCCAAAGCAAGCTCTTGATCTTTCCCCTCCCCATGCAATCTGTACAATTTGAAATTGCCCCCACCCCCACGCACACACACTTCAATTAAAAACAATCCCGGGGCGCCTGGGTGGCTCAGTGCGTTAAAACCTCTGCCTTCGGCTCAGGTCATGATCTCAGGGTCCTGGGATCGAGCCCCACATCGGGCTCTCCGCTCTGCAGGGAGCCTGCTTCCTCCCCTCCCCCCTCTCTGCCTGCCTCTCTGCCTACTTGTGATCTCTCTCTCTGTCAAATAAATAAATAAAATATTAAAAAAAAAAAAAAAAAACAATCCCATCCATTCAGTTGTTCAGGCCAAAATCCTTGGGTCATCATTGTCAGTCAGATCTTCAAAATCCTATTTCCAATCCACCAGCAAACCATGTATAGTCTATCTTCAAAATATATCTGGACTACCATTTCCCACACACTCCTGGTGCTACCACGTTGTTCTAAATCACCACCATATCTTGGGACACCCCGGTGGCTAACCAATTGCACCTGGGGGCTCAGTCAGTTAAGCATCTCTCTCTTCACCTCAGGTGATCAGGGTCCTGGGATCCAGCCCCACAACAGGCTCCCTCCTCAGTGGGGAGTCTGTTTCTCCCTCTGGCTCTATCCCTCCCTGCTGCTTGCTGGTCTCATGCACTCTCTCTCAAATAAATAAAGTCTGAAAAAAACTTTCCTAATTTTTAAAAATCATAACCATCTCACATTTGAATTATTGGATAGCCTCCTAACTGACCTAAATGCTTCTTCCCTTCCTCAAATATTTTCAATACAGAATCCAGAGAAATCTTCACAGGACAATAGCAAGAAGCAGGGTAGGAAACCTCCAACTCTCCTTCTTCCTTCAGAGACATCAATTTAAAAATACATGGACCAATTCCCTTTGTGAAAAATCCAGAAACAATTTAAAAGTCCCTTGTGGGCACCTGGGTGGCTCAGTCGGTTAAGCATCTGCCTTCAGCTCAGGTCATGGTTTCAGGGTCCTGGGGTTGAGCCCATCAGGCTCCCTACCTCCCTCTGTGCTCTCCCTCTATCTCCCCACCTGCTCGTGATTTCTCTCTCTCTCTCAAATAAACAAATAAAATCTTTTTTAAAAATAAAAGTCCCGGGTGCCTGGGTGGCTCAGTTGGTTAAGCAACTGCCTTTGGCTCAGGTCATGATCCCCGAGTCCTGGGACTGAGTCCCACGTCGGGCTCCCAGCTCCACGGGGAGTCTGCTTCTCCCTCTGACCTTCTCTCCTCTCATGCTCTCTCTCACTGTCTCTATCTCAAATAAATAAATAAAATCTTTAAAAAAAATAAAAAATAAAAAAAAATAAAAATCCCTTGCACTTGAGGCAAGTGCAAAACCAGCCACATCAAAGCCAGCAGGAAAATTCCCGGCACTCTCTCTCCATAGTCCCTCCCCTGCAACAGTGTCACACACTGAGCAGAAAATCCCAGTTCCCTGATGCCCTCTGGGGAGAAAATGAGAAGATTGGACGTTAGTCCAACGTTCGGACTTTTCAGGGAGGCTGCATGATGGACTGCGTTCTGTCTCACCTGTCTCAGAGTGCTGATGGGACACGGCATGCTCTAGATGCCTGGAAGCTACTGAGGACAAAAAAGAGCTGGGCAGTGTGCGGCTGCCCCAGAGGACCTGTGATACAACTGACAGAAGCTGACACAGCTTGGCAGCCTCGCCTCCAGGGAGAAAGAGAAGAATAGAGCATGCATCCAACATTTCAGCTTTTCTGGGGGCTTCCTGAGGGACTGATTTCTGTCTCGCTTGTCTCAGAGTGCTGATGGGACCTGGCATTCTCTAGATGCCTGGGAGCCTCTCAGAACAAAATAGAGCTGGATGACTTGCTGCTGCTCCACAGGATTGGTGGAACAGCAGACAGAGGCCCAGAGACCCTTTCAACCAAGTATCTTATAATTGATACTTATAATCTTTCAAAATTGAGGGGGGAAATAGTTCCGAATAAATAAAAACTAAGATAATTTCTTGCTAGGAGATCTACTTACAAATAATACTAAAGGAAGTTCTTCAGGCTAAAAACACATGATACCAGACAAAAATTCAAATCCACACCAAATATCAAAGAGCACTGGTGAAGGTACTTGCTTAATTTTAAAAGATTATATCAATGCATAATTCTTCTCCTTCTGTTTTTAATTGTATGAAATGATATGCATATAAGTGCACCGTTGGGCCTATAACATGTAAAAAAGTAATATATTTGACAATAACACCACAAAAAGGGTGGCAGATGCAAAGTTTAACTTGACTAAGGAAATGAGACCAGATGAGAACTCAAATCCATAGGAAAAAATAGGGAACCAGAAATGATAAATAAGATTAATATGCTCCACAAATATGTGCTTTTTCTCTTCTCTCAGCTTCTTTATATTACGTAAAATTATAAAGTAACAACTAAAAAAATATTCTTAGGTTTCTAGCATATGCATATCTGTTAATAGCTATCATTAATTGCACCAAAAGGGGGGAGAATATTATAATTATATAGAGAATGGAGCTACACAGTTACAACGTTTTTCCTTAAAGAGGTAAAGAAAAATAGTCAGCCCAAAATTCTATATTAGATAATGATAGCCTTCACAAAAGAAGCAAAGACATTTTTACATAAACAGAAATTAAGAGATTCAGTCATTAGCACACCTACACTCAAAGAAATGCCAAATAATTTCTTTAAACAATGGAAATGATGCAGGATGGAAGATCAGATCAATAGTAAGGAACATAGAACACCAGAAATAGTAAGTTAGTGGGTAAATACAAAGACTCCTTGAAACAGAAATATTGTGGGGAAACCCTAGGCCACATATAAAAAAAGAAAGAAGCATTAGAACCATGGTTCAAATTTCATGAAGGGAGATAATTTCCTGCATAACATTATATCTTTAGCCCAACCAAGAACTGATTATAAGGGTAAAAGAATCTCACGTTCATATTTTTAAAATATTCTTCATGCACCTTTTCTCAGGCAGCTGCTGAATGATGTGTTCCACTAAAACAAGGGAAGGGTGTAAAACAAGAAAATAAGGGACACAATATCCAGAAAACAGAATCTCTAACATAGGAGAGAGGTAAAAAGAATACTGAGACTCATTCTCAAGAATTCTGATCTAGTGGGTTGGGAATGGGGCTCATTTAGTTGTATTTTTAATAAGTCTAGGCTAGTTGATTCTAATGCAAAACCTGATTTAGGAACCACAGATACATATTCTCTTGTCTGATTTTAAAATAACCCTGTGATTTAGGAATATCAAATATTATCCTCATTCTACAAATTTAATCAAGGTTTTACAGGTAATAAATAGCAAAACTAGGATTAGAATTCATTTGTGTTTTGAGATAGTTGAGGTATTTTCTCACTGATAAAATGCTATCATAGTGTTTCTCTATGGTCAATTAATCTTTTACATAGCAAGAAAGAATATTCAATGGGAAAAAGACAGTCTCTCCAGCAAATGTTGCTGGGAAAACTGGTCAATTACATGCAAAAGAATGAAACTGGACCACTGTCTTACACCGTACACAAAAATAAATTCAAAATGGATTAAAGACTTAAATGTGAAACAGGAAATCATCAAAATCCTAGAAGATAACACAAGCAGTAAGGTCTCTGACATTGACGGTAGCAATATTTTTCTAAATATGTTTCCTGAGGCAAGGGAAATAAAAGCAAAAATAAACTATTGGGACTACATCAAAATAAAAAGCTTCTACACCGCAAAGGAAACAATCAGCAAAACTAAAAGGCAACCTACTGAATGGAAGAAGATATTTGCAAATACATATCCAATAAAGGGTTAGTATCCAAAATATATAAAGAACATAGAAAACCCAACACCTAAAAAACAAATAATCCAACTTAAAAATGGGTAGAAGACATGAGCAGACATTTCTCCAAAGACATTTAGATAGACAACAGACACATGAAAAGATGCTCGTCATCACTTACTATCAGGGGACTGCAAATCAAAACTACAATAAGATATCACCTCACACCTGTAAGAATGGCTAAAATTGAAAAAAAAAAAAAGAAACAGCAGGTGTTGGTGAAGATGCAGAGAAAAGGAAACCCTTTTACACTGCTGGTGGGAATGCAAACTGGTGCAGCCACTGTGGAAAACAGTATGGAGTTTCTTCAAAAAGTTAAAAATAGAACTACCCAAGATCTAGTAATTATGCTACTGGTATTTACCCCCAAAATAAAATTAAAAAAAAAAACACTAATTCAAAGGGATACATGCACCCCTGTGTTTATTGTAGCATTATTTACAATAGCCAAATTGTGGAAGCAGCTCAAGGGTTCACTGACTGATGAATGGATAAAGAAGATATGGTGTGTATGTATATACAATAGAATATTATTCAGCTGTAAAAAGAATGAAATCTTGCCATTTGCAATGACATGGATGGAGCTAGAGAGTATAATGCTAAGTGAAATAAGTCAGAGAAAGACAAATACCGCATGATTTCACTCATATGTCGAATTTAAGAAACAAAACAAAGGAGCAAAGGGGGGGGGAGTGAGAGAGAGAGAGAGATTGGCAAACCAAGTAACAGACTCTTAACTACAGAGAACAAACTGTTGGTTACCAGAGGGGAGGTAGGTGGGTGGATGGATGAAATAGATGATGGGGATTAAGGAGTGCACTTGTCCTGATGAGCACCGGGCAATGTGTGGAATTATTGAGTCACTATGTTGTACACCTGAAAATAATATAACACTTATTTATGTTAACTATACTGGAATTTAAATTAATTAGATTACATTTAAAGAAAAACATAGTGTTTCTCAGATTGCTCATGGATCACCAGCATCAGAACCTACTGAGATATTGTTTAAATTGTAAATTTTGGTCCCCATTCACCTGAGATGTCAGGTTAAGGGGTTGGTGACTAGACCCAGGAATCAGAATGAGTAGCAACTGCCCCAGACCTCTACATGCTCACTGAAGTTTGAGAAGCCTGATCTGTAACTACTCCAAAAGGTGACCACTTGCGAAGGGAGTGGAGTGAGGAGCCACTGTGAGCGAATAAGGTACTTCTGTGTAACATATAAGAAGACCTCTCTACCTTAAATAATTAGAAATAGATGCCCCTCTCTCCCATACCCAGAGCTGGGACTTGGAAAGAAGTGGATGGAGAATGGGATTTCAGCCATCAGTTATTCCCTGGGCCAGATGTCTGTGTATGGCAAAATCAGTTTACTTTGGAGAGGTAGTCATTTGTATATATAAATGTGGCATTCATGTTAATAATGATATTGATGAATCAATGGCTGTTCTTATTTATATTTCATTGCAGTCCGGCTAAATACACAATTTGAACCCAGTCCCATACAATATGGTCAGACCTCATAAAGAAACAAATTAAAAAACTTGTTTAGCAGAAGCTTTCCAGTGATCTGTAAACCTTGTGGATCCATCATTTCTCAACTTCCCTGTTTAGGTTTTGGAGTTCCCTTTCGTAAATCCTCCAGTATTTACAAAACTATATTTAAATGGTGCCCACCTCTCAAGTGAGTGAAAGCTTAGTGGACATAAATCTCTTCACTTTGTACTTTCTCATTTTCACATGCCATGTACACCTGCGACTTTTTGGTAATACTTGCTGGAAAAACGCATCCATATATTGATGTTGCTGCATGTCTGTTCTCATTTGCATTATGTTCTTGCAATCTTTATTTTTTAAAGCCCCTTGTAGTTGTTTTCCCTTCGGTTACCTTGTGTGGTCCCAAGGCATGTATTTTAATATCTGGTCAATGAAAATCCCAACTTAAACTAATAGTATAAAAGGAAAAAAAATACTGGGAGTATAACTCCACTTAGAAACTATTTAGTTACATTAAGATATGTGTAGAGTTGATGTTTCTTCAAATTCCTTTTCTAAGATTTACGAGTGAGTGGACTCCTTTGGATAAAAACCAGGCTATCAAGTTTGTAGTTCCCACCCCTAGAAAATATAAGCTGTCCCTCTAAAGCTTGCAATTCCTCTACCCTGAGCATGAGAGATGCTTGTAGCATTAGTGTTTTACATTGTCTGGCTGAAATATGGTCCTGTTTAGATTTGTTTAGCCTTTGAAATGCAGCCATAATCTGACCATTTCTCTTTAACCATCACTGCTTCTCCCCTACCAGCCTGATCCAAGTTACCATCACTTCTCACCTGGATGACCTCTAGCAGGCTGAAAGATCAGCCTGCTAACTTTTCAGCCTGCTTACTGATCTTTCTACTTCTTTGTTCCTCCTCAGTTTATTCTTAGTAGAATAGCCACATGAATCCTATTAACGCATATATCAAATTACATTCTTCTCTGCTCAACAAACTTTGATGGCGGGCGCCTGGGTGGCTCAGTCATTAAGCATCTGCCTTGGGCTCAGATGATGATCCCAGGGTCCTGGGATTGAGCCTCACATCGGGCTCGCTGCTCGGCGGGGAGCCTGCTTCTCCCTCTCCCACTCCCCCTGCTTGTATTCCCTCTCTTGCTGTGTCTCTCTGTCAAATAAATAAACTCTTTAATAAAAAAAAAAAAAACAAACTTTGATGGCTTCTCATCTCATTCTGGGTAAATCAACATTTATTTGGAACCCTATGTGCCCCCCCCCCAATCTCTCCCACTCCCTTACCTCTGTGGTCTCATTCTCTACTGTTCTTCATCTACCTTACTCCAGTCATCAGGCTTCCTTGAACACCGCATCCATGCCTCTGCCTCAGAACCTTTGCAGTTGTTAATCCCTCTGCCCAGACGTTCTTCTTCCCTTAAATATCTGCATGGATAACTCCTTCATCACTACAGGTCTCTGTAGAAATTATGATTCTTATCCCTACCACCTGTCTTCCTTATCTCCTTTCCTTCGTTATTTTCTATAGGCTTTCACCAATTTACATGCTATAGACTTTTCTTATTTATCTGTTTATTATCTGGCTCCTTACCCTCCCCCACCCCACCACACACAAACAAAAGTAAATTCCATACGGGCAGGAATTTTTACCTCTTCACTACTTTGTCCCCAAAGCCTAGAATGATGCCTGGTATGTACTCAAGATTACTTGTTGAAAGATTGGACATCTGGGTGGGTGGATGAATGGTTAAAATTAGATATATCAGGATTCTGCCTTTCAGGATATGGCAGATAAAATATTCTATACATACCTCTTAATTGCCTTTCTAAAAACTATTAAAAGTCTTCATTAGGGGTCTTAGTTATAATTCTGAGTTTCCCTTCAATCTAACCCTCAAAATTACTCCCACTTCACCCCTTTTTTAATGTTAGAAAATAAACACAACACATGTCTACTGGAAAAAGATCTCCTCCTACTTTCTTCTCTCCATATTTCCCCACATCAACAAAATCTTGCACCTGGGTAGGAGACAATTGCAGTTATGTGAATCTCTATTTCTATTGTATTTTCTAACCCTCACAAATAGAGTGTTTAACCAACTATCATTTAGAGAACAAATGAATCGTTTTTGTAACTGAATTTCCTGAGAAATAATAGAATTTAAAATAGAACCAAGTGTTTTTTCAACCAAAATTAGAAGTATGAAAAAATGGCACAAAACCAGGAGTGAAAGGAGCACTACCTCTTGATTATAACAAAGGCTTTGGTTTTGATCATTCAGCAGAACTTTTTTTGCATGTGTTCACTTAATTATATTCTTTAATGGAATGTATAATATGCAGTGCCCTTGGGATAGAGATGCCAGTTTTGTTTCTATCTGACCTCACTTTGTTCATTGTTTCTAAAATAAACTGAATCAAGAAGAGACAAATTGTTCAGTTCAGGAACTGGAAATATGGAGTAGAATACATTTATATGCCACTTTACACTGACAAAGCACATAGAAATAAGTATTGTAACTGAGGTATCAACTAGTGCAGCATCCTTACTTAAAAGTAGTTGAACTTGAGACCCAGAGACAGGAAGTGTTCGGTCCAAGGTCTTTCATGTAGATTCTCTCATTTGATGATCACAATAACCTATTAGGTATGCTAAACTGGTATCATTAGCCTTAATTTACCAACAAGGATTCTGAGGCTCAAAGAAAGAATATGATTTATAAACAGAGCATCAGCTTTTAAGTAATGAATCTTGCTTTCTATTTCTGACTCTGACTTCTAACCTTTCTACTTAACCTTGGCCAAGTCTCTAACCCATTGTTGGTTTCAATTTCATCATCTGTGAACTAGAGAAGTGAAAATGAATGGATTTCTAATTCTTTCATGTTGTGATTCTACAGCTTTTTCCCTGTAACGTAGTCAGGTCTTGATTTCATTCACCCTACCTTTTGCCTCTTCATGCCTGGAGCAGGACAGTCCGTATTCTACTAGAAGAATAAATCAAAGGGAGGTACTGCTGATACTTGCATACTGAGGTTCTTAAATCAAGTTTGGCACCATATGGTTTCAGAATTGGGAACCAATAAACTTTTTTTGTTTTGTTTTCAATGAAATCAAACAATCACCTTCCAACATATTGCCTTTGACCCAGATGTGATGAGCAGATGGAACAAATCCCTCTTTGCAGTGGAGTAAGGAAGCATCTGCAAAAACATTTTCACTTTCAGAGGAAGAAAGTCCATTATCTCAGCCCCTTACCTGAAGAGAGAAACTTCACCTGTAGCATTTTGTCTGCAGAAAGGAAAGCATGTGTCTCTACTTGGTCTTACTGGGGGGAAAAAAGCACCGAGGCACAGATGAGTCCATCAGTGAAGAGTAGTTTCTACATATGAAGACTTTGTAAACAGCATTGGAATTGCATTGGCACCACAGGATTGGGGACAATTGTAGGATCATTGTTTACTAACGGGATAAGACATTGTGCCTTCGGAGTCAGGCAGACCTGGATTCAAATTTTGACTTATTTACATTTTGTGCTTCTTTGCAGTTATTTCTATCTGTGCTTCCCAATATATAAACAGAGTCTAGCACAGAATAGGTGCTGCATACATATCAGAGAAGTAAAATGCTACTTTTTCTTTGTGATTCATCATCTGTATCTATAAAATGTATATAATGATTTCTGTCTGACAGTACTGTTGTGAGGATTAAATAAGCAAATGTATGTTAGGATCCTATATTAGTTTCCCAGGCCTGCTATAATGCATTACCACAAATGTGGTAGCTTAAAATAACAGAAATTTATTTTCTCATAGTTCAGGAGGCCAAAAAAAGTCTGAAATCACAGTGTCAGCAGGATTAATTCCTTCTCGAGGCTCTGAGGAAGAAAACATATCATGCCTGTCTCCTAGCTACTGGTGGTTGCTGACAGTCCTTAGCATTTTTTGGTTTGTAACAGTATAACTTCAATCTCTGTCTTCACATGGCCTTCTCTATGTCTCTGTCTCTGTTTCTGTGTGTCCTTCTGTGTCCAAATCTCCTTGTAAAGAAACTACTGATTGGACTTAAGGCCCAGCCCAAATTCAGGATAATTTCATCTGGAGATCCTCAAATAGTATTATCTGCAGAGAACTTACTTCTAAATAAGGCCACATTCTGAGGTTTTGGATGAACATGAATTTTTGAAAAACACTATTCAATCGATTATAGCTCCTAACCCATAGTAGAAGCTCCATTAAATTTAGTTTCCTCTTAATGCTGGAGAGAGCATTATTTGATGATGTAGAAGTACACAATACCACCATAAATAAAAAATGGTACCATCTTCTATATTTTTGATTATACACATTTGTTCCAACACTGATTGAAATCTTCATGAACAAAATGTATATAATATATATATATATACATATATACATATGTATGTATATATTCTCCTCTTTAGTCATGTAATAAGAGAAACGTGTCATTGTAGGTATCTACCAGCTCTCTGAGATAGGAGTCCTGATTATGTGTATTTTATTTCCCTCTGTGGGGGGGAGAATATTTTTCCCCTACCTTTCTTCTTGGCTGAGAACCCCTGTAATAAAAGATTAAGGGAGAAAAACAAGTTTAATAACATGTATACCTCCTATATACATGGGAGAGACCCAGGAAAACTGAATAACTTCCTGAAATGGCCCAAGCTACCACCTTAAATACCATTTCCAGCTAATGAAAAAAGAAAATATTCGGTGGGGTAGAGCCAGGTTTTCAGGCAAAGCATAGGTAACAAGGGTTAAGTTCTTATTCAGATTTAAGTCCATGCCTTCTCCATTGATAAGTTTCTCCATATTTAGTAATCCTCCTCTTCCTGGTACAAAGAGGGAGATACCCTTACAAATGGAGATTTCCCTTATGGGGGCCAAAGGCAGGCCCTTTGCCCCCAAATGTGCTACTCTGGCATATTGATTATTTTGAATTAAAGTTACTTAAAAAAATAACCAGTGCAGTTAGAACACTCTGACCCTCCCCACCACACCCTTGTTGTCTCCACAAAGTAGGAACTAAATCTTACATGTGAACTATACCTTTCCTGTAACAGAAGTTAAAAGAGATCTCTTTATCACCAGAGATAGGGAATTCAGAACTGAGAAGGTTATATAAATAAACCTTGTTACTTTTACTCACTTATTACCCCAGTCAAAATTCTGTTGAGAATTCCTTACTGATTGAAGCTCCTAAACATAGGTTTTCTTTGTCCTGTCAATTCCTCGCAGATTTATGTCTCTTTGCCTAAAGAGTATAAAAACTGGCTTCCTTGGTCATTTCTTTAGGTCTCAGTTTTACTCTTAGGCATCTGTGTGCATATAATTAAACTTTTTTGAGTTTTTTTTTTCTCCTGTTAATCTGTATCATGACAATTGATTCTAAAACAGCTAGATGAATCTTGAAGGGTAAAGGAAATTTTTTTGTCCCCAACACACTTATAAATGTAAATCACTCTTACAAAAGGGGAACTAACTTTTACTTGGTTTTTAGAACTTTTCTCATGTCTGCTGTTTTTTGAAAGTAATCAGCATAAAATAGTCCTTATGCCAAGGAGGCATATTTTTGGGTAATAAATTCCCCTTTACTTCTTTAATACCTTTTATCTGCTTTTTCCTATTTCCTTCATTGTTTTAGCTCTGAGAAATTCTTATTTGTGTTCTATATCAATTAGAATTTGATTTAGCTGCCTGACACAAAAAGTCCAAAATACCACTGACTTAAGTAATAGGGAATTTTATTTTTCTCTCATCTAAAATATTTCCAGGACTAGACATCCAGGGCTAGTAGTACAATTTTTAAGTCTCCAGGGTTAGAGATTCCTTCCATTTTTCTGTCTCACCCTCCTAATGTGGTCTAAGATGGATACTGATGCTCTAGCCATTGCTTCTGTGTTCCATGCATTAGAAGGAAGAAGAGAGATTAGGCCATGAGTGAGTTACCTTTAAGGAGCTTTCCTGAATGTCCCACACACTTTCACTTACATCATATTGACCAAAACTTAGTCTTCTCACTTGTTTTTACTTCAAGGGAGGTTCAGAAATGTTTGGTAAAGCTTATTGACAAACCAAACAAGTTTGAGGTTCTATTATTAAGGAAGAAAAAAAAAGCAATATTGGGTTAGCAACTAGCGATCTTTACTACATTATTACTGGAGGAACTTAAGGAAGGCAAGAAGAAAATTCAAGGAGAAAATGTCCAAAGGATAGATAGGAAGAACAACGCTATGGTCATACCTTCCCGCATAGTATTTTTTCCATATCAGACTTATTTTAGATAACTTGGGTTTGTACACTTACCTCTGAAATTAAAAAAAAAATCTCACTCTCATAGTAAAACACAGTGATTTCCACATTCATGAGCACTTGATACTTGCGGTAATAACCTGACATTTCTCTGCCCTTGAATTAACTGATGACCTTAATACATTTAAACATGAGTACAAAAGGAATGGAGAGTAGATAGCTGAGTCTGTAGTTTGTGAGTTCCTTTGTTGAGTTATGGCTTTGTAATCCAATCTCTCCGTTTTGCCAGTGCTCATTCTTATGATGTATAAATGAGAGGTGACTACTTACAAATGAAGGAATCTATGGTTTAAGCATAACTTATTTCAAAACACCTACACACTGAGTTGCAGTACCTAAGTTGTTCATTTTCCTTGGAAAAAGGTTATTTTACTTTACTATTTATGACTAAGGCATTGTGCCACTTTTTTGGAGATTTTAATAATGTGCCGATGCACAGATTGGTACAAAAATGCTAAGATATTAATGATGAATCCATGTTGGACTCTCACTTAAACTTGTAAGGTAGAGATTAGTGAACCCAGTTTCAAAGGCTACTCATGCGGAGCCATATTCATTTTTGTTTGTCAAGAAAGGATGACCAGACCACTTTTGCATTATGCTCCTATAAGAAACAGAGTACTTAGCGAGCTCTGAATAAATGACATTGACATTTGTATGCAGATCTTCTATTTGAAACTCTCTTCCTCTTTGCTTCTTTGTCTTTATATTAGCAGATGTGTTAAAATCATTGTTCTTTCCAAGAATTAGAACAATCCTACTTTTTATTGATGCTCCTTACTGGTTTTACTTAATGCATCTTAAATTCCAAAGAGACCTTGAATTCCTATTGCCCCATCATCCATTATATTTTAAACCAAATAGAGTTTGTCTTTTGAATTCAGAAATAGTCTAAACTTGTATGGTGATTCTAGCAATTCAAAGAACTTTCCTAAAATGCTTCTCCATTAAGGAAAATAACTATTGTTTGGATTAATTAAAAGCAAAACCTGTTCATAAAAGCAAAACTGAGCAAACTGAGCAAGGTGCCCTCAAATAGCATAATTTTCAAAAAACTATGTTGAATTGTTTGCATTGTGTGATCTCCTTAGTCATGAGAAGCCATTAAAGGCTGCATGCACATGCCTTGCCCAGCTGTGAATTCTTCCTTTAAAATGCCAATATTTTAGTTGCAATTTTTCCCTTACACAACCCATTCACTTTGCTTTCACCAGGCTTTAACTGGGTGGCCTACCACAGATTCTCAGACCTAGAATATTTACTATGCGGAGTCTCTGGACTGGGGCTGGATACTGGACTACCAGTGTTTATTCATTCACTGAGCTAGTCATCCATATGGTATCCCATCCACTATTCTCTGTTTATCATTGCAGATATTGATCCTAGGATCTAATTAGGGCAATGATTTGTTCCATAAGAGGTGTTAATCCCATGCATCGTATCTGGCATCAGTAAGACTCCACAGCCATATCTGAATTCAAATGTTTCTATTTCATATTTAGATACACCTGTAGGTCAAGATTTAATTGTATGAAGGGCAGGTGAAAACACAACTCGTCATTACTTGCTTTGCTTTGTGGTCTGTCTTTTAACCCAAAATTACTAATGCTATTTCTAGCTTTCAGACTGATATGTAGTCTTTAATGGTTGGTGTCAAGATCAAAGAGATCAGAGTGATTTCCTCTTCTGTGGTTCTCCTCAGAGCCTCTGTCGACCCTGTCTCTGACACCTCCAAAACACAGAGGAGGTTGACTGACAAATCTGCAGATCATGTGGTATTTCTGGGTAGGTACAATAATTTGAGATTGAAATTTTCAAAAGGACTTGTCACTTGAGTAGGAATGTTTCTCTAACTATTTATTGCCCATTCAGTCATTCATTTATTCATTCAGCAAACATTTAATGAATGCCTACTATATGCTATGCTCTGTTCTAGGTACATAGCAGTGAACAAGACAAGTTGCCAGCATTCACAGCATTCACATTTTTGTGCAGGAGACACAATAAACAAGGACAAACAAATTTCTGATAAGTGCTATAAAGACAATAAAGCAGATAAGAAATACATAAATGAAAAAAGTGTGACTTCTGACACTATTTAAATGTTCTCATCAGGGCCTTGCAGCCCATCAAAGAGGTGTTCTGGGGTTTCTCATGTAAGTTTTTGAAATTCACTTGGAAAATGAGAGAGAAGATACCAACACAATCAATCACATTTCCAATCTAAATATATGCCCACAGTCCCTATTGAAAAATAGCAACCATCATTTCAGCAATGAGATGGAAGCCACTGGTGTCAGGCAGGCACCATCTATTAACTTGCTGTTTGTTGCTGGACAGAATGTCATAGAAATGCCTTTGCCAAACAAGTGAGTCTGATCCTATGCTACTGACCCAGAAAGCTGTTGTCGGTGATCACCACATGCAGGTTTCTAGACTGGTTTACTAGTGATGACTCTCTCCAACGGAGGAGAAATAAGCAAGTTGAGATGAGGAAAGCAATCGCAGGCTGTGTCAGTATGGGTGCCCTCTCTTGTTGGGGCCATGCATATAATTTGCCCCCAGCCCTGCTTTATTTTCTCAGTTTCTGGGATATCCTGTATGATGACTCTGTCTGTAAAAAATTTATCACCCTTGATTTCTGTTTGCTTTTCTGAATTTCTATCTCACTGCTGTCCTGAATTATATTTTATTTGGAGTCTGATTTCCTACTTCCAGTTTTTCTCCTAGTCATCTTGCCCTCTGGATACCCATTGCACAGCTCATACACTGGCACAATGACTGAGATATATGTACACACCTATCTGCAAATGACCTTATGGGCTGTGATCAATTGTGTTTTGAAATCTTCACAAAAGAATGATTTTTTAAATCAACTTAGTTCTGAAAAGTTCCTGTTTTTGTTTACTGTTCTTAGATCAAATCAGAAAACAATCTCCCATTTGCATTACACTCATCGTTCCTTCTCAGTTTCCACCCTAATTTTTGGTGGTCTAAGGTTAGTCTATACAAAGTTTGAAACTTAATTTTCCTTCCCCTCTAGTTAAAGACATAGAATGATACTTGGGTCTTATCTCAAATATGGACTTCTCAACCAGAGGTAGTTTTGTACCCTAGGGGACACTTGGCAATGTCTGGGGACATTTCTGGTTATCACAACCTGGAGAAATTTGCTACTGGCATCTAGTGAGTAGATGCTAGGTAGATATCACAAATTCTGCTACACATCCAACAGAGAAGCCCTCATAAGAAGTCATCTGGACTTGTGGGGGAGGGAAAAAAATTTCCTCACCTTTTAGATTCTTGGCTGGGAGCCCCACCACACCTCCACCCTTATAATAAAAGACAGTTTAACAGGAGAAAAACAAACTGAAGTTTAATGACATACATACCTCTCCTATACAGGAGAGATACCCAGGAAAACTGAGTAACTCCCTGAAATGGCCCAAACAACCACATTAAATACTATCTCCAGCTAAAGAAAAAAAAGATGGTGAGAGCACTGTATTGTATACCTGAAACTAATGTAACATTGTATGTCAAGTATGTTCAGATAAAAAAAAGAAAGAAAAAAGATGATATTGTGGGTGGGTGAGCCAGTTACGGGAGACTCTCAGAAAAAGCACAGTGACCAGGGGTCAGGTTATTATGCAGATTTAGGTTGTTGCTTTCTTCACTGGTAAGAGTTTCTAGAGATTTGGTCATCCTTCTTTTCCTGGTACAAAAAGGGAAACACCCTTACAAATAGAGATTTCCTTTATAAATGTAAATGTCTCTTACAAAAAGGTAACTTCTACTCAGTTTTCAGAGCTTTTCCTATGTTTGCTCTTTCTTAAAAATTATTTTTATAATCCTTATGCCAAAGAGGAATATTTTGGGGTGGCAAATTCTGCTCCCTTTACTTCAAGTATCAGTGGTGCTGAGAAACCCTGATATAGACTGAAGAAGGTTGATATAGGACTTTATTCCTCTGCAGTTTCCACATAAAGCTTGCTCTCATCTTAGAAATATATACATTATGATATCTTGAGAAATGGAACATGGAAAAGTGTGTTTTTAATGATGGCCTGGTGTGAGGAGAAAAATTTAAGACAAAAATGAAATATATGCAATATATTTTAAATATATACACATCATAATTTGTCATTACTATATTAGTAAATTCTCAGTGTATTATATTTAACTTAAATTTTGTAAATTAAGATTTTTATAGCCACTAGAAATATATGGTTTTACTCACATGATTATAAAATTACTAACTACATTCACATTGAGGTATTTTTTTGCTCTATACAGTTATAGCTGCTGCATTACAGAAATTGTACTTTTTTAAATTTTTTCCCCAAATATGTTTATTTTTTCAGTGTTACAAGATTCTTTGTTCATGCACCACACCCAGTACTCCATGCAATACGTGTCCTTCTCAATACCCACCACCAGGCTCTCCCAACCCCCCACCCCCTCCCCTCCAAACCCCTGTTTGTTGCTCAGAGTCCACAGTCTCTCCTGGTTCATCACCCCCTCCGATTTCCCCCCATTCACCCTTCCCTTCCTTCTCACAATGCCCTCCATGATTTTCTTTATACTCCACACGTAAGTGAGACCATAAGATAATTGACTCTCTCCGCTTGACTTATTTCACTCCACATCATCTCTTCTAGTCCCGTCCATGTTGATACAAAAGTTGGATATTCCTCCTTTCTGATGGAGGCATAATATTCCATTGTATAGATGTTCCACATCTTCCTTATCCACTCATCTGTTGAAGGGCATTTTGGTTCTTTCAAAATTGTACTTTTTGAATTTTGTTTGTTTGCATTATCAGATTGTAAGATGATCAGTGTTCTTCATTCAATCATTTGAACAGCATTCTTGTTTGACTTTTTGTTAATGAGAAATGGGGAACCATTTGGTGAAGGGTGCTGGATACAGTTGAAAAAGTATTTTTTTAAAGATTTTATTTATTTGTTTGAGAGAGAGACAGAGAGAGAGGGAGAATGAGCAGGAGGAGAAGCAGAGGGAGAAGAACAAGTAGACTCTGAGTTGAGCACAGAGTCCAACATGGAGCTTGATCCCAGGACCTTCAAATCATGAGCTGAGCTGAAATCAAGAGTTGAGCACTTAATTGACTGAACCACCTAGGTGCCCCCAGTTGAAAAAAAAAATTTAAAAATAAAAATGCTAAGTATTCTCATAATTACATATTATATAAAGAAAAAACAGAAAAGTGGCCCTTTATCTTTCTAGTAACATTTTAAGATTAGTTAAATCCTATAAATAACATTTGGTTTTTACTACCAATTTTTGCTTTCTGAATTTAAAACAATGAAATCAATATTCTGAATGACTGCTCAACTTTTATTTCGAAACTCAAGTTAGTGGTTTTATTTGGTAAACCAAAGGCCAGTATTTCCAATAGGGAAATACTCACGTGAACAATTTTGGCCTTAAGAAATGAGATGATTTAACAATTTATAGTCATGAACAAGGAAGGTACATGGAAAGGAAAATAATTTTTTCCAGATTGTATTTCCAACAATTCTTAAAAGATTCAAGACAATAACTCTCACCTCTAAACATTTCATGAAACTATTAGAACTTGCTTGTATAAATTCCATTTTATAGCATTTCCTCTTGCCTTAAGTACTTATTTAGGTAGAGAAGTAACAGAATCTATATTATAAGGCTTACTGGCACAGAGAGATAAGTGATTATTTATAGCGTTACATTTTCAAGAACTAAAAGAAAGTGGTTGCTGCCTGCATGTTTTTACTTAATTCTGTTGTTTCGTTGCATTTATAATAGTCTCCAGTGTGAAACACAGGGTCTGCAACAGTAAGTTTGGGAATGAAAGTCAGGATAACATAGTTAAGAGATTTAATGTCAGACAAACCTAGTTTCAGATTCATGCCCCGCTCTACTAACCATTGCCCTTTGGACAAGTTGCAGAGCTTCTCAACTAGTACTGCCAGTGCACGTAGGTGTTACTGGAGGACCATATTGCTCTTGTCAATCTTAGGGCAGCTAGAGCCCTGAGCCTCTAGCCTTTGGCCATGAGCAGTCTTATTTACCTCCCCGTACTATACACATATTAATTTCTAAGTTTGTCATGTGATGGAAAAGTTTGGGAAGTTGATAATGTCTGAATCTCAAATTCTTTCTGTAAAAAATGGGATTTCTGTGAGAATTGTTACATTAATATTCTGTCCAGTATACAGTAAGAGCTCAGTATATGTTATATGTGAGTAGTAGTATTAAGGGGTCAAAATATGTAATAAATGTATAAGAACCAATTATTTAAGAATCTGAACCTCCATACAAAATGTAAGAGGCATGGGAGAGAGAGTCATATATTTACTTTAAATATATTTTTTAAAGATTTATTTATTTACTTTAGAGAGAAAAAAAGAGCAGAGGGACAGAGGGAGAGAGAGAATACTCAAGCAGACTCTCTGCTGAGCATGGAGCCCAACACGGGGCTCGATCCCAGGACACTGGGATCATAACCTGAACCAAAATCAAGAGTTGGTGAATTGGGGCACCTGGGTGGCTCAGTTGGTTAAGCAACTGCCTTCAGCTCAGTTCATGATCCCAGGGTCCTGGGATTGAGCCCTGTGTCAAGCTCCTTACTCAGCAGGGAGCCTGCTTCTCCCTCTCCCTCTGCCTGCTACTCTGCCTGCTTGTGCTCTCTCTCTCTCTCTCTCTGTCAAATAAATAAGAGTTGGTGAATTAACAGATTGAGCCACCCAGGCACCCCATTAAGATTCATCTTAATCATGTGCATATATAACTTTTTCAAAAACTAGTGTCTTTTTCAAAAGGATTTTAACCTTCAGTGTTATCTTTTTTTTTTAGTATATGTGCTGCCGAAGGGAGCACATTCAGTGTTATCTTTTGAAGGAATCTCCATATGGATATATTATTTCCTTTCTTTATTTTTATTTTCACCTTCGTGGAGCTTCACCCAGGTTTTGAAATTAACCAGAGTATTTCCATTTTTGAATGAGCAGCTGTCAGAGGAAGATACTTTGTTTCATTCAGTAGTGGTTGTTTATTCTTTCTGACCAAAAACTATGTATGCCATGCTTCCTCACCAGCCTATCAAGTTTTCCATTATCTCTGGCTGTGAATTTGACAACTTCCTGGGCTTCATTTTATTGTCAGTCAGAAGAACAGACTCACTGTGTTGTGAGCCTGACACTAGACTTCACTTCCTAACTTTTTTCTTAATATTGACTTGAAAGAGCTTCCAACAGGACCTGTATCTCCATACTTGCTAGACAGATTCCCTACCTACATTTGGGTCCATCTGGTGCCCGCTATGAAGTTGTTAAATTGTACAGATAGAAACTTGACTTAAGGGGCTGCACCTGATCTTAACCAAAAACTAGGACACCACTGGAGACCAAAGGAAGGAGAGACAGTTTCATCCCCATGCCAGAAACCTGACAATTGAAAAGACCCTCCTATGTAAGATATCCTGAATTGAAGTAAATCTACCCATTTTAAAAAAGTATTGACCTCCTAATGTGTGCCAGGCAGTATACCTCAGACAGGGGAGACTAAGAGCAGAATTCCACATGTCTTGGACAGATGGAAGGCTCATAAATACACAGATTCTAAGTCTCCAACTACAGTAGGTCTGAGCTGTAGGCTCAGGAATCTGCATGATTTACAAGCACCTCAGATGATTCTGATATAGGTGACCTTTGGATGACACTTCAAAGAACACTGTCTAGTAGGTGACACAGCCAGATAAAACATAAAGAAAAGCTTGTAGTTGGGAATGATTATGGTGTTGCTGGGCAGTAAAGAGGTACCTTGATGGGAGAACTGGATCCTTGTTATGGAATAGTAGGATGAGTATACAGAGGCAAGGTCAGGCCGGCGCATGCAAACCTTTGGATGTCAGTCTGAAGAGGTTGAACAAATTCCACATGTCATAGCATTTTAGCTCTATCTAAGAGGTCATTAAAGAACCACTGGATGTTTTGAATAGAAAGGTGTTTTCATGAGACTTCTGTTTTAGGCAAGTTATTCTGGCAGAAATGTCTTAGATGAATTGGAGCAAAAGGAACTTAAGAGCTTCTAAAGCCAGGAAGCATCATTTGTATTTGTCCAAGTGTGAGGCGACAAGGATTCAGACTAAGGTAATAGCAGAGAACAGATATAAAAAGCATTTATTGGAAGGACTGGCAAGGAACCAAAAGGTTGCAGAGAATGAGGGTGAGAAAAGATCTAGAGAGGGCTCTAACGTTTGCTACTAGAACCAATGAAAAGTTGAAGATGGAACTGACAAACATAGGAAAGTGGTAAAGGAGAACAAATTCCCTGGGAAGATGAAGAATAGACATTTGGACCCACTCAATCGGGAATTTTTTTTAGGATTTTTAATTTTTATTTATTTGAGAGAGAGAGCACAAGAGAGAGAGCACAAATAGGGGGAATGGGCAGAGGCAGAGGGAGAAGCCGATTCCCTGCCAAGCAGGGAGCCCGATCCCAGGACCCTGGGATCATGACCTGAGCCAAAGGCAGACACTTAACCGACTGAGCCACCCAGGTGCCCCTCGATCTGGATTGAGAGGAGAAAATATTCAAAGTAGAGATATCTGGCAATTAAAGATATTGATTACAAAGAAAAATGCAGACCCTAGGTCCTAATAATGGTGACATGACGCCAAACTGTATTTTCTCTGTTGGGTTCTGTAAGATGAAAATTATTGTTGAAACACCATGAATGATCTTTATATGTCTATTTATTTTTAAATTGTAATATTTGCCATCTATGATAGAGTAGAAACTGCATAATTTTCTTAGTTTTCTCCTAAAGTTGCATTAAAAATGTCAGTGCATTAAAATGTCAGTGAACATTAAAATGTTCCTTTAAGAACAAGGGTAATGATTTTAGAGGAGGTATTTGGGCTAAAATAGCATGGAAGATGGTACAGGTACTCTCCTAATGGCTGGCCAAATACAAAATTCTACCATATCAAAGACTTGCCAGTGTTCAGACTTTCCAAGGGCACAAAACTCTGAGGAAACAGGTAATAATGAAAAGTGGAAACAGGTAATAGTGAAAAGTGGAGAGCCTGAAGTTGGTTGATTTAAAAATAGCTAAGATTGTTCATATTGTGTTTTGAAACTTTGTAGAAAGAAAAAACCTAACTCTGGCTCATTGTGACAACGGAATCAAGCAGTTCCAATAGAAGAAACAAACACATACTGCTTTAAATAACATACAGATATGTCACCCAAAGTGTTTATTTTTACCACAGTTTACAAATTATATAAAATTTTTTAATCTTTTGGGAAGTATGCGATGTCTGTTTTCAGATGATCAATATATCTGAAAGAAGCTATGTACTACTTTTTTTTTTTTAAGTCTCCAGGGACCAAAGAGCATGCTCTGGGCCATGTATCATGTAAAGAAACCATAGCCAATATAATAACCATTATTCATTGACTATAAAGAGATCCAGAAAAAGTTTTGCAGAACAGCCTACATTGGACAGTTAGGCCAAAAATAATAGACATCACTTCTTCTGCCATACAGATGTAATGGGATATTTGTATTTATTTTTCAAAAACAAAAACAAACAAAAAATAAGTAACTTACAAGTTTAAGGACTAAAATTCAAACCCTCGTCTTATAAGTGATGAGAATTCTGCCAATATATAATATTTTCAGTGATTATCTGTGTAGGTCAGGAAAAGTCCATGTTGACAGGTGAATTTTCAACTTCAAATGGTAAAAGGCAAATAGAATTTGACCTGGCTATTGTTTTGTTCCTGACTGGGAACTTTGTAATGTTTTATAATTTGGTAGATTTTAATAGTCTTGACTTTAATTGGCTTGAATACAAAATTTTAAATAATAATTTAGTTGTGTGTTGGCAGAAATTAAATATTCACAGGTAATAAGCTTAATTATTACAAAGTGTTTCTTTGAAGATGATGCAATAATGGCTAGGTTGCATTTACTCTTTGAAACATGGGCAGAGGAGAGTGTTAATAAAACTTAATATTTAGGCTAAACTTGATATTTAGGCTGATTGCATTAGCTGTAAGAAAGTGCTCTTCAAATATGTGAAAAGTGATTGGCTTCCTTTGCAGCCCATATGCAAATTGTAGAGGAGGAAAACTTTTTCCTTTTGCCCCTCTAGGTTCTTTGGCTGTTCTTATAATCAAATTGACATAGAACATATTAACAGAAGAAAAACAAATTTCATTTCTCATGTACAGGAGCCTCAAAAATATGAAGCTCAAATAAGGTCAAATAAGTGACCAAAGCAGGCAGTTTTTATGCCTTTTTGATAAGAAAACAATACATTTGTGAAAAATTGATGAGACAAAGGAGTTTAGGCTTGGGGTAGGAAATTAGTAAGTTAGTAAAAACATAGGAAGGTTGTTTATATAGCCTTCTTAAGCCTAAATTCCCCATCTCTGGAACCCTCTTACACTGTTGGTGGGAATGCAAGTTGATACAGCCACTCTGGAAAACAGTATGGAAGTTCCTCAAGATTTTAAGGTATTTACCCCAAGAGTACAGATGTACCCTTGATGTAGTGAAAAGAAGAGCCACATGCACCCCAGTGTTTATAGCATCAATGTCCACAATAACCACACTGTGGAAGGAGCCAAGATGCCCTTCAACAGATGAATGGATAAAGAAGATGTGGTTCATATGTACAACGGACTATTACTCAGCCATCAGAAAGGATGAATACCCACCATTTGCATTGACATGAATGGAAGTGGAGGAGATTATGCTGAGTGAAATAAGTCAAGCAGAGAAAGTCAATTATCATAAGATTTCACTTATATGTGAAACATAAGGAATAGCATGGAGGACATTAGGAGAAGGAGGGGGAAAAATGAAAGGGGGGAAATCAGAAGGGGAGATGAACCATGAGAGATTGTGGACTCCAAGAAACAAACTGAGGGTTTTCGAGAGAAGGGGGATGGGGGGATGGGTTAGCCCAGTGATGGGTATTAAGGAGGGCACGTATTGCATGGAGAACTGGGTGTTATACGCAAACAATGAATCATGGGACATTGCATCAAAAACTAATGATGTACTGTATGGTGACTAACATAACATAATGAAAAAAATAATAAATTCCCTATCTCTGGTGATAAAGATGCCTTTTACCCTCCTGATACAGGAAGGATACCTTCACATAGGAGATTTATTTCCTGCTTTCAGGGCAGAAAAGGAGGTCAAAGTGTTCTTCTTTCACTGGCTGTTTCTCAAGTAACTTTGATTCAAAATAATCAATAAGACAAAGTAAGCACACTCTGCTCCCCCTCAAAAGCATTCATTGCTTTAAAAGGCCCCCAAAATGAGGCCATCTGTCTCTGCCAAGGTGGATTATTCACTTCATGCCCCTCATTTAGGCTGGCATGTTTCGGCCTCTTAAGAGAGTTTTCCCAGTGATGTCATCTCAGCTAGTTGGAGGGCGAGTATGCATTCCTGCAATCCCAGGATTATCCAGATTTGTCTTTGAAGAGGAAACCTGATGCAAAATACAGTTGGCAGTGTAGCCCTGCATTCATTCTCCATTCTTCCTCCAAGCAACCTAGCTAGGCATAGCTTGGGAATCTAGGGGATATGAAAATAAAACAGATGTGAGTAAAATTACCTATTGCCTAATGCCTTTCTCTATGTGTCCACAAGTGCTACTGTTATGAGGGTCCACAGACTGAAAAGGACCTGGTGGTGAAGGAAGACATGTAAAACCTATTTCTGCAGGTTGAGCCCACCCCAAAAAGAAAGGTGAGTTGCATATCAGACCTCTTTCAGACATCTTAAAAAACAAACTTGGTGTCAATTCTAATACTTCTCTGTGTGCACTATTTCTTTCCTATCTAATGTTTGTTGAAATATATTGCTGCTTGTTATATTCTTCGATGTAATTCTAGAATAAGTCCCTGCCACTTCATTTGACAGTTTTACCACCATGTTTTTTTTTCCTGTTTCACCAGTAATAATGGGCCCTTTTGATGTTTTGTATGAGGAAAAAATATGTACCATAAAAAGTTATCTAGGGGCGCCTGGGTGACTCAGTGGGTTAAAGCCTCTGCCTTTAGCTCAGGTCATGATCTCAGGGTCCTGGGATCGAGCCCCCCCCCCCCCCCATCGGGCTCTCTGCTCAGCAGGGAGCCGGCTTCCTCCACTCTCTCTGTCTCTGCCTGCCTCTCTGCCTACTTGTGATCTCTCTCTCTCTGTCAAATAAATGAATAAAAATCTTAAAAAAAAAAAAGTTATCTATTAGAGGTAAGCTTCCTAGAGCATGGATTTTTTTATCTATCCTGGTCACTGTTATATCCACAGTATCTGGCACTTAATACTTTGAATGAATAAATGAGAAAATAAATGAAGGAATAAAGAAATGAATGAAAAGTTACATGCTTAAAATATGAGTAAAATGACAAGTCATGTAGAAATGAAGTTACTTTAACAGCCAATTAGTTTCTCAAGCAAAGCTTAGTGTTGTTCACTGATTGTTGTTCACTGTTGTTCACTGTTGTTCACTGTTGTTACAAATTAGCAGTAGCTCCTCATAACCTAAAAATTCTCCTTTCAGGAAATTGATCATGCTATGATTTCAATAGCTCACAGCAGAAATTCCAGTTTACCACTTTTCTTCCCAGAAAGAGGATAACGATCTTTAGGCAGTACATTTTAAAGTTTGAATACACCAGTATTCTCTTTTATTAAGCAAAGGATTCTGCATCAGGAATTCTCTGGTGTATCCGCTCTTTGTAGTCAGGGATGTCTATTCCACTGGAAGATATTCTCTTAGGTAAAAGTAGCCAACCATTTTTGTCATTAGTGTGAATTTTTACACCTCTCGCATTATTGAACAGGCAGTATACCTTTTAATGTTTGGTATATATTGGTCATAATTCTTACCCAAAAGTGAAATTACATTTGACTCTGAATTCCACAGGTAAACAATGTGCAGCTACATAATGAAAAGAAACTAAAACTGGAAAATGTTTCAATATATTGCAGTGTTTCTCCCACTTCTTGGAACCTTTAACACATGGTCACTTCTTTTGTTAAGTGTTTTACTGCCAGTTTTAACAAAATGTGTTTCCTCCTTGTACATTTGAATTAAGAGTAAAATGACAAGCAGCATGAAGAATGTGTTAGAAATTGCCTTCATTCCATCATCTGATAAAGCCAAATCTACTTCTTGCCTTACACTCTATTACTGACACTAAAATATATATACTTTGAAAATTCTAACATGTCTCTATTACCATCCAAATTTTGTAGCTTATAACAACATATATAGAACTCAATGCCCTATTCTTTAAGAAATAATGCTCACAAGAGGAGTAATAATTATTAAATACGTAATATGTAATTTACTATAAACTGTATAAATGAGTTGTGTACATAATTTCATAATTTGCTCCACTGAAATAATCTCTTTAAATTCAATCTTCCTTTTATTCCTCTACCATTCTTCGATATATATGTTAAGGCTCAAGGCAGACTGCCCCAGAAGGTATCACTTTGGCATGTGGATTATTTCAAGCTAAAGTCAATCAAGGCCCTAAAGATTCAGGAAGCTTTTATCTCCCCCGTAAGTGCCCCTAAGAATTTAGATAGAGGGCCTGGTCCAGGAAGACAGCTATCACCAGAGATAAGCAGAGGGAGTCCCATCTAGGTGTGGTAAGCTGGAGGGAGCGCCACAGGGCCTGTGTCCCACTGTCTGCATGGCACAGCAAACGTGTTTACCAAAATTTGCTCTTCCCGTCTTCCTGTGAACTGTCTTCCTTCCCTTTGAAGCTGGAGGCCCCTACCCCTGCCTGCTTAGCTTAGGATAGTATATAAGCTTCAACTGCCACTGAACCTCTCATGTTTATATGAAGTGCCTATGTGTATGAAATTCAATTTTTTTCTCCTGTTAATCTGTCTCATTGCAATTTAATTATTAGACCAGCCAAAGATCTAGAAGGGAAGAAGGGAAAAGTTCCCCCTGCCACATGTATAATCTTTTCTACATTATCAACAATAATCTGTTATAATTTCACCTTTGTATGCATTTGGCATATTTTTCACTCTTATCTCTATCCTCAGGAAAATGATTTCAGGCACAGTCTGAATGTTGGAATAAAGATATTATTAACATTTTTAAAAAATAATTTCCCTTTCTCCAGTGGGACTTTCTCCAAGTATGAATATGAAACAAAAGCTCCCATTATTTGTTTTAAAATTCCATGTTACTGCTATTATGCTTTTCAAAAATTATCCCAAGAAAATAATCTCCTCACTCCCTAAGAAAAACATACACAGAAATGCTTACTACAGCAGTGTTTATAAATGATTAAAAAATGGGACCAACATAAGTATCCAGTTATCGAATCCCAAAGATAATGTTACATCTGTGCTGTGGAATACACTGTAGCCATTAAAATGAAAACCAAGACTATTACAGAGTTACCTGAAAAAAATAAATATATTAGGTAAGGTATAAGAAGCCAAATGCAAATTCGCATCTATATTATGATTACTAGTATGTCAAAACAATATATGAATATACATGGAAACTAGAAAAGAACAAGGAACAGTGATAACAGATAAGCTGTTTTGAGGTGTGGAATAGGAATTTCTATTTTAAAAATGTTTTTACTGTTACCATTATGAAAATGGTTTATTTTTTAATGTATGTTGCACTTTCCATAGAACCATGTTTCCCCTAACCAACTGCTGATGATAATAGACTGTAATTAATGCATTGTTTTGTCCTATTTAGCCTTTGGCGTTGAACTCGGGCAGCATTCATGGGCTGTTAGGTTTTATGACTCAATAATGACAGAACAGTTTCTTAAAGTCTAAGTGACCTCCAAATAGCTAAAAGATATGTTTAGATTCTCTGCTATTAAAGAATAAATAATGTGGCCTCTTTTTTCAGCAGGGGAATTTATTTGGGTAACTAAAACATATAAAAGAGAATTATCTACGTGTTATTCATTGTTCTATATCCGTGGATGGAATGGGAGCTAAACAGCTTACATGAGCTTGCCAAAATAAGTATAATATTAATTAAAATATGAATTACTTTTGTCACAAATTCTAACTGGATTCAGCTCATTCAGGTTAATTTCCATATAACTTAATGTTTTTGACTCTCTGTCCTCTGACATTGGCATTATTCTAAATCTAGCTCATAGACAAGTAATATCAATTGTTCCAGCACTACAACTCCATGGGCAAGGACATAGAACTTTATGGATTAGCTTATTAGTATGGTTTTTAAAAATCACATAGAAAATAACATACCACTGCGTGTGGTAGGCAGAATAATGGCCTTGGAAAGATGGCCATGTCCTAATCCAAGAAACCCTGACCTGTGTTACCTTACAATGGCACAAGGGACTTTGCAGATATGATTAAGTTAAGGATCATGATAGAATCCTATCCTGGATCATTTGGGTGGGATTAGTGTATACACAAAAGTCCTTATAAAAGAAGGCAAGAAGGTCTTAGAAGGAGATGTGAGGATAAAAACATTGGTCAGAGGAGAGAGATTTGAAGATGCTATGCTGCTGGCTTTAAAGATGGAAGAAGGGGCCATGAGAAAAGGAATGTAGATGAATTCTAGAAGGTGAATAAGGCAAGGAAATGGATTCTTCCCTAGAGGCTCCAGGAAGAATGCAGCCCTGTCCACCATTGATTTTAGCCCAGTGAGACCCATTTCAGACTTCTGACCTCCATAACTGGAAGACAATGCATTTGTGGGTTTTAAGCCACTAAATTCGTGATAATGTGTTACCGCAACAGTAGAAATCGAATACAATGCGTTTCATAGTGTGTTCCTGAAAACCTAATGCCAATCTAAGGTTTTTTGAAAAAATTTAAATTTGAGTTCACGAATAATGTTACATTAGTTTCAGGTGTGCAACATAACGATTCAACTTCCCTATACGTTATGCTGTGCTCACCACAAGTGTAGCTGCCATCTGTAACCATACAATGCTATTACAATGTCATCGACTATATATTCCCGAGGCTGTACCTTTCACGCCTGTAACTTATTTATTCCGTGACTGGAAGCCTGTATCTCCCACTACCTTTTGCCCATTTTGCCATCCTCCCACCCCTCCCCCCACCCCCGGGCAGCCATCAGCTTGTTCTCTGTATTTATAGGTCTGCAAATCTAAGCTTTGAAGCGCACAAGACACCTACTTCTTTAAACATGGTGAGGAAATTCACTATTTCAAGGACACTCAAGGAATGAATCCAATTTTAAAGCAAAGACTCCTTTTCCATTGTGAAAATCCACCCAATCCTAAAATGATTTGTATGCTTACATTGTTCTTTGCTCTATTTTTCTAACACAGAAAATGTTAGAAAATACCCCACATAAAGCAACAAATGTTGCCTCGTCAGGATAGAAAAGTGTGAGATTCTGGACTTTTAAGCCTAGAATATGGGTCAAATGTTTCAGAACTTCAGGGGTCACTGGAATATTGGTAGTGATGGTTGTTGTTTGTTTCTCATGTTTCTCCTTCAGACCTAAATCGTATCCCCTGTGTACTGCAAGACTTGCCTCAGTTTGCCTCCAGATCTGGAAGTGAAATTCCCAAGAATCAGGCAAATCCCAGAATGAGATGGGGGCTCACATGTGAATCAGTGCGGTTTAGAAACTCACTCCCTTACTGAACAAAATGACCAGACCTCAGGTGGGGGCAGAAATGTCGATTAGGAGGCACAAGTGGCTCTTTCTAGCAGTTACAACTGAACTTTTTTCATTGTAGCCGCGGGATGTTTTCAACCATGACCTCGCCCATTACTCTAAAGAAACAAAATGACAATTTTCCCATAGCTCTAGGCTGCTACCCCACAGTGTAGCAAAGGTCAGAGTTTGCTACCACTCTAATTTTCATGAGAATAATCTTTGCTCATTGCATAGGAAGCAGCCTACAATTTGCACAATTTCTGCACCTTGAAGATGCAGTAAGATTCTTGGGGCATTCAGCAAAGACTTTTCATAAATTCCGTCTTACACAAAAAGTATTCCATCTTACACAAAAAGTACGCAGCATGTGGAGTCAAAATAGGAATCAGTTAAAGTGTGAAATAAACCAAAGTGAAAAACATTGAACTACGTAGCTATTTCAGTAGTTCTATTTCCTCCTGCTGTAATTTATTAATCAGTTTGTGAAACACATTATCTCCAACTCCTCCTTGACCTCAAATTGCTCATTTACCTAACACTTTTATTTTCTTGGAACTCAGAGGATACACAGCATATCTCCCGATTCTTCATAACTTCCTTCGACTTAATTGGCAAGTGAGGAATTCTGGGCTGCTTGATGACTGTGTTCCGGGTGCCAGGCTGGGAATCTAAAGTAGGGACAAGGATTGATGGATGCTGACCTCATGTGGATTTGAGTGTAGAGAGCTTGTTAGGCAATTTGGGAGCCAGACTTAGAGGTACAGATCAAGGTAGCAGTATAAACAGAAAGATTTGTCTGCTGCTTATCACAGATTCAGCCTCTATAACAGAGTCCACTATTTATTTCTTTCTACAAATGAAGATTTGTTGACCCATTGTTTGCTGCTAGTAGAAAATATATCAAACTAACTATGGTTATCGTCTCACATTCTTTCTTATTTTTAAGTTAGCATTTTCTTACTTTAATTTTTATATCAAATTTATTGCATTATAATCTATATAGAATAAAATGTCCATGAGTTTCGGCAAACACATATGGACATGTAACCATGGTCATAATCAAGATATAAAAGATTTCCACGAACCCAAATGGTTCACAAGGATGCAACCATGATAATAGCAAAAAAAAAAAAAAATCTCTGCATGACTTGGCCTTTACAAATTTCTAGATTACTTTCACTTATTATCTCTAAATTTTCACCACAGTCCCCTAAGATTAAAACATTTCCCCATTGTAGATACACAGAAACGAGACCCCAAGAAGGAAAATGACTTGCTAAAAGCCTGAGTGAGATTCAGAAAATGGCCATATAGAACTCATCCCTCTGGCCTCCAAGGATGAATTAGGCATCATATCACTCTTCTATCTCAGCACCCCATGGAAATCTCTGGACTTTGCTATCTTCTCTACTAGATTAGGAAATACTTAAAATGGGGAAGCTTGTCTTATTCATTTCTATGTCGCTAGTGTGGGTCTTGCACAGAATAGATACTCAAGAAATATTTAATGAATGAGATAAATGTTTAATAAATAAGCAAAAGGGTGAACAAATAAATGAACAGACAAACTTGGGTCTCCCAACATCTTTGGTAAACTGTGTCTCAATAAATGATAATCAAACAAAAAAATCTGTGCATTCTTCCCATGTTCTTTCCTTTTCTCTCTTCCCCCCAACTCACTCATTCACATGTGTGCATGCATACACACACACATACATGAGTGAGTTTTAATCAAAAAATAAGAAGACTGTACAGAAATTTTCAAACTGGAAACTGAAACTGGATTGAAGTTGAATATACTTTAAAAGGCACATCAAAATTGGAGAATAGCAGATTCTACTTTTAGCTATAACAGAATGGAGATCAGGGCCTGTGATAATAAATCTGTATTTTCAGAAGATATATTTTATAGACAGCCACTAAAATTTACTCCTTAAAAGTCATCTATATATCATTCACTTTAGTGTACTAAAATAAATGCATACCCATCCCGGAAACAGGGCATTTCACTTGCATGGAAATTATAGGTATAAGATGCAGTTAGCCAAACATCTCTTTTTTTTTCAAGTTCCAATTGTATGTTTGGATGTACTTTGGGTGATGGATAGCACTTCTGTGCAATAAACAAGAAACAGGCTTTATTAACTGTGTGTACTGTCTAGCCGACCGGAGAGAATTGTACTATCCATAGCCAGTGTGGGAACAGGCCCATATCCTTCAGAATATAAGTACAATGGCTGTGAGATATTCAGGTGTCCATTTCCTGGAATTAAAAATGAATAAGGAAAGCAGATGAATGTTAACAAAAACAAAATCAACATGAAATAAAAATAAAAGCATAAACTTAGCTGACTTTTATAAGCCAAAGGGGTATGTCTGATGGAAGCCATGTTTGTGACATTTTAGATCCTGGTTTTAACTCTCTAGCCCTTTCCTTTCCTTATCCAGCGCTGCTCACCTTACCCTTCAATCAAGTGCTATACAACTTAGTAGCTTTTTTTTTTCAAAATAACATTGAATTTTTTTTTTAATTTATCATTCCAGAATGCCATGATGCTGGAGTATTACAAAACAAGCAAATTTCACAGCAAAGCCAACATTTTTAACCAGGCAGCCACTGCTGGAACAATGAGTCCCATAAGTCACCATACATGTTTGACAGTTGGTAACGTTTTTGCCACATTTATACATACACACACGAGTGCATGCTTCTGTATATGTGTATTTTTCTTGAACCTTTTGGAATTAAGTCCCAAGAATCATGACTCTTCATCTCTAAAACTTCAGCATGCCTCTTGCGAAATTAAAAATATTTTCCAACATAACACAAAACCATCGTCATCCTAAGGAAATTAACAATTTCTGAATCTCTTCTAACATATAATTATTTTTAAAAATTTCACTACTGTACACTAAATATCTTTTATGTATTTTTTCCAAACCAGAATCCAGTCAAGCTTTCCTTATTGCATTTGGTTGTTAGTCTCATTTCATCTACAATATTGACTTTTTCATGGCATTGACATTTAAAGAAATAAGGCCACTTATCTTGTATCTTGTATAATCTCCCACATTCTTAATTTATCTGATTGCTTCCTCTTGGTATCATATAAATTGTTCCTCTATTCTAAGCCTTCTTTTTATTCATTTCGATTCAGGAGAGAAAAAACATGTGTAACAACACAAACTTGTCTGGATTATTGCTCTGCTCCAAGGTAGTTTGTAGTTGTGGGACAGAGTCCCACATGGGGCTCTGTGCTCAGTGAGAAGTCTGCTTGAGATTCCTTCTCTCCCTCTCCCTCTGTCCTTTCCCCACCCCCAGCTCCCACTGTCTCTCTCTCTCTAAATAAATAGATTAAAATCTTTTTAAAAATGTGTATCTCTCAAACAGTTGTTTTCCTATACTTAGTATTGCAGAGGAAAAGTCTGAGGGCAGCCTGACATTTCTAGGCAGTGACTGTACTTTTAATATATATATATATATATATATAGTTTTAATTTACCTTTATAACTAAGTTTTTAACATGATGTGTCTTAATGAGCCTATTTTTTTATTATTTTTTCTGACTGACCGATCCTTTCCATGAATACCATAGGTCCTATAGTTGCTGCTGTTATGAGTTATTTTTTTCTTAGATCTGCATGGATTTATTGGTAGAAATATATTTAAGTGTGTAATACTTCCTTCTTTATGTATATACCCGTATACCACGCTTTAAAAAAAACCCCATTATTAGCACAATGTAATATTTCAAATGTTAAGTAACTGAAACAGCTCTTTGATAATCAGTATTTTTGAATTGTGTTAATGTGTGGAATTCTGACTCCCAGAACACAAAAAAATATTTTTTTAATATTTAAAATATGAAATCAACATAACTTTTTAATTAAAAAATCTAAACAAACAGTATAATAAATAACTGCATGAGGAGGGTACTCAAGGTATAGATCCTTGATTCTATAGTTTTGCAAAGAGATTTTTAACAAGGGAGATTTTTTTCATTATGTCAAGAATATTAATATTACCTTTGTGCTCCTAACTATTTTCATGAGTCCCTGAAAATGTCACTCAATTAGAATTAATTGTTCTAAAATTTAAAAGTCTTAAACTTGGGGCACCTGGGTGGTTCGGTAGGTTAAGCGTCTGCCTTCAGCTCAGGTCATGATCCCAGGGTCTTGGGATCGAGCCCTTCACCAGACTCCTTGCTCAATGAGGAGCAAGGAGAAGCCCTGCTTCTCTCTCTCCTGTTCCCCCTGCTTGTGTTCCCTCTCTCACTGTCTCTTTCTTTGTCAAATAAATAAAGAAAATCTTTTTAAAAAGTCTTAAACAATGAATCTTGGAACACTGACAAAATAAAACTAAATTTAAAAAAGTCAAACTTTTTCAGTATTTTGTCACATAGGCAGGTTGAAAAGCATCACTGAATCACTTCACTTAGACATATTTGTAGCTGACAAATACCTAAATGAATCAGTTATTCCTCATCATTAAGAAAATGAAAAAGGCTGGGAAAAAGTATTTATGATACATATATATTTAATAAATAAAGATTATTATCCAGAATATATAAATTACATCTACAACAGAATAATAAAAAGGTAGGGTGCTGGGTGGCTCAGTTGGTTGGGCGACTGCCTTTGGCTCAGGTCATGATCCCGGAGTTCCGAGATCGAGTCCCATATCAGGCTCCCGGCTCTGCGGGAAGTCTGCTTCTCCCTCTGACCTTCTCCCCTCTCAATCTCTCTCTCTCTCTCTCTCTCAAATAAATAAATAAAATCTTTAAAAAAAAAGAATAATAAAAAGGTAAACAACTCAATTAAAAGCCACACAAAAATTTGTACAGTCTTCACAGAGAAGATATACAAACGGCCAATAAGAACAAGAAACTGTATTCAACAGCACTGTCAAAAGTCCATAAGTCCATAAAAGGCACCAGTACATTTACACTAAAATGGCTAAATTTAACAAAAGTGATAATAGCAAGTATTGGTGAGAATATGGAAAAACTTGGAATTCTTATGTTTGCTGTTGGAATTGCCAAGTGGCACATCCACTTTGGAAAATCTTTTGGCAGTTTCCTACAAAGTTAAACATACACTTACCATATGACCCAGTAATTCCACTGTGTACCCAAGAGAAATTAAAATACATCTACATGAACACCTGTGCATGAATGTTCATAGAAACATTATTCACAATAGGCACAATCTGGAAAGATTCCAAATATCCTTCAACCAGCCAATGGATAAACAAACTGTGGTCCAACTATACAATGGACTATGACTCAGGAATTAAATGGAAATGAACTATCAATTAACACACAACATAGATACATCTCAAAGTGATAAGGAAAAACCGTACTCTAAACTGGCCAACCAAACCGGCAAGGGAATTCCAGTCCCTGTCTCAAAGCCCTTCCGGGTTCTTTCCTACCCCGTTTCCCATGCACGCCAAAATATCAAGTATCCAGAAGTAGGAGGGTATAAATTACCCTCCCTGCTTGTGTTTGGGGCTCAGACCTTTGGAGAAGGGTCTCTGAGCCCACTGGTGTTAAATAAACCTCGCATCCTCCCAAGTCTCTGAGTGCCGCTTGGTTCTTCCGCCAGGATCCAGTTCAGGTTCCATAACAACAGGTGAACAAAAGAAATCAGACACAAGTAGCCCATACTCTCTGATTTCATTTATATGGCATTTTGGAAAAGTTAAACCTAATCTATGACAAAAAGTAGATTGGTAAGTCTCAAATATTCTTGGGGAGGAATAATTGATTTCAAAGGGGCAGACAAGCTTCCCCATTTTAAGTATTTCCTAATCTAGTAGAGAAGATAGCAAAGTCCAGAGATTTCCATGGGGTGCTGAGATAGAAGAGAGATATGATGCTTAATTCATCCTTGGAGGCCAGAGGGATGAGTTCTATATGGCCATTTTCTGAATCTCACTCAGGCTTTTAGCAAGTCATTTTCCTTCTTGGGGTCTCAGTTTCTGTATATCTACAATGGGGAAATGTTTTAATCTTAGGGGACTGTGGTGAAAATTTAGAGATAATAAGTGAAAGTAATCTAGAAATTTGTAAAGGCCAGGTCATGCAGAGATTATTTATTTTTATTTATTTATTTATTTATTTATTTATTTATTTATTATTTATTTATTGCTATTATCATGGTTGCATCCTTGTGAACAGAAAGGTTAGGGGAAAAGTTCCAAGTATTATGAACCACTCCCCCAACTTGACTTGAAACCAAAGAATTAGGGTCAAAAGTGGAATATTTGGATGAATAAGGTACAAAAATGTGCTTCCTACAGGATGGGTTTCAGAGCAGGTTGCCCCAAAATGTGCCGCTTTGGCCTGCAGTTTATTTTGAGTTGAAGACAGTAAAGGTCCCAATGACTCAAGAAGACCTTTTTACCTCTCCTTTCACTACCTAAAAGAATTTAGAAAGGGGAGCCTGTACCAAGAAGAGAGTCATTACCAAAGATAACTTCAATTTACATCAGAAGGACTTCTTCATTTAGCATGGCAACCATTTGTTTACCAAATATTTGTTCTTCCTATCTTCCTGTAAATTGAATTCCTCCCCTTTCAAGTCACACACCAGTACCTTCTTAGCTCAGTACTACATGTAAGCCTCAAATGCCTATCAGTGGGTCTCGTATCTTTAGGGCATATGAAAATTGATTAAATATGTTTTTCCCTGTTAATCTTTCATTACAGAGGATGTCTAGCCAAGAACTTACAAGTCAGAGGGAAATTTATTTCTTCACCTCCAGTTTTGTGAGCTAGTCAGGAGAGACGGAGACATACTCACTCTGGAGCCTGCAGACAAGATCCTAGAGAACTGAGAAGCCAGAAGAAGGTAAGAATTCTTACCAAAGTCAGCTCTCCTGGATCTCTTTGTATGCCCAGTAGAGGGAGGAAGGTAAAAATTTTTTGTCCCTTCCTTTTCTAAATTTGGATTAGCAGGAGAAATTATTTGTGGAATTAGTTCATTGGGTATAGTGACTTTGGTAAAGATTCGTTAATGTGTACTCTTGTTTTCTATTGATCCTCTTACTCCCAGAGATGGACATTGTTTTCTTTTATCTGTCTTTTGTGTTTGTCATAATGGATGCATTTTGTGTTTTTTTCTATGTTCTGAGAGCTTGACTTAGTGAACAATAAGAATATTCTCTCTACTTCTACCATCCAGAACGGGCAAATACCTGAGTGCATCTGGTGGCCAGTCAAATAGACTGGAATTTTGATACATGATGTCACAAGCAGCATTCTTTTTGTCCACTTATGCCAGCTCTTCGGGCAGTTTTCATAAGGGGACCTTGTCATCTCAGCCTTTGTTGTCTTGTTAGTGCTGGAAAAGTCCCATTCTAGTAGTGCCCGACTGGTGTCATGGATTAGCAGGTCCATGATGGGAATTGTCTCATGTTCCCGTAAGAAATGAGAAACATCATTTTCATGACACAATTCTTACCAACTGTGACAATGAAGGCCTTTGATTTCTGCAGCTAACTGTGGAGTAAACTTTCTAGATCTTGTGAGGGCTGCATTTTTTGCACTCTTTTTTGGGATGCTTCTTGTGTCCATGGTTAAGCCATAAAAAGGCTTATTGATTTGAGTGGCTATTGAGATGAATAGATCTGAGTCATCACTGGCCAGGCGATGGATCCTTGGAATTAGAAAAACTTCTATAGTAAAAAAAAAAGAAAGAAAGAAAGAAAGAGAAAAACAGAAAGTTTGAGAGCTCTCATCCTAAACAATTATCTTATTGATACCTATGGAAAGACCAAATTAAAAGGTAGATTAAAACAATGGATACAAATAAGTATAATGGCTAGCCTTAGGGACTCCCTAATGAAAGAACAGAAATTAAACTTTAGAACAAAAGTAAAGTTTACATCCAACATAAATTCCTTTTCTTCAAATCTGGCCCCTGCTCCTCAGCAAATTCCCTTAACTCCCCAAACTCCTCCACCTTCCCCAGAAAATCCCTTAAACACCCAGCTGCCTATTTTAACTTTCCTTTTCCTATAAGATTTACACAGAGCACTCATGTCTAATCTCCAGGCCTAGGATATACAGATTACTTGTGTAAATGCTAAAAGCCAGGAAATAAATTTAGCAGAAGCACCTGGGATGGACAGTAAGTCTCATTTTGCTCTATAATCAGACTTTGCCAGCTTCAGGTCTTCCTATGCAATGTCCTTTGCAAATATATGTTAGTCCTCGACCTAAAGAACTCATGTTCCCAAGACAGCAGAACAGAGAAATCTTTTTCTTTTTCTTTTTTTTTTAGATTTTATTTATTTATTTGACAGAGAGGAGAGAGATCTCAAGTAGACAGAGAGGCAGGCAGAGAGAGAGGGGGAAGCAGGCTCCCTGCTGAGCAGAGAGCCCGACGTGGGGCCTGATCCCAGGACCCCGAGATCATGACCCGAGCTGAAGGTAGAGGCTTCTACCCGCTTAGCCACCCAGGTGCCCCAAAACAGAGAAATCTTTTGATTTCCATCTTAGTTGGAAGTTTTCTCCCCGATATGGAAAGTCAAATTCAAAATAGTATGGTTGAACGGGAAAATTGATCTCTAAACATAATAATGGAATAGGCTACCTAATTCTTTGAAGATAGGTTGCAGTAATGCAGATGAAAAAATCTTAAAATCAGCAATTCTTTTTTTGTTTTGTTTTGTTTTAATTCCAGTATAGTTAACATAGTTATATTAGTTTCAGGTATACAATTAAACAATTCTTAATTTACAACTTGACTTTTTAGATAAACAAAAGCATAACTCTGAAAGCAACTCAAAACTCACTCAGACCCTTTCCTATTTGCTTTCAGATTATTTGCAGATAATGTAAAACATCAGGATATTGGAAACAAAATGGTCTTTTAAAGAAAACTTTAAATAGTAATTACCCTAAACTTTTGATAATAGACAAATATACCCCAAAACTCTGAGGAAAAAACTTGCATTCTTTTTCTGTCTCTCGAAACTGTAAATCATCATGTCTTTGAAATGAAAAGATAGCCTACAGTCTTCTGAGACTGAAAGGAGAAAAAGGTAAAGAGGCCTCTAAAAAAAAAAAAAAACAGGGGCGCCTGGGTGGCTCAGTTGGTTAGGCATCTGAATCTTGATTTCGGCTCAGGCCATGATCCCAGGGTTGTGACATAGACCTCCCTGTCAGGGTCAGAGCTCAGCAGGGAGTCTGCTCCAGATTCTCTCCCTCTCCCTCCTGCCTCAATGCTGCACTCTCACGTGTTCTCTCTCTCTAAAATAAATAAATCTTAAAAAAAATAGAAACTGCTAAAAAAGGATCTCTTGCCCAAACTCTAGACCACAAACTTTTGAGATTACTTCCAGGGACGAATACAAATCTTAAGTCTTCTGCACAAATAATAAAATGCTTTAGTTACCTGAACAGGTAAACTTAATTTATTCCAGCTGTTATTTATTAACTAGTGAGTTTTATGTTGTTTTAAAACAGAAGCTATAAGATAGGTTTTTATGTATGTCTATGTATGTCTGTTATAATATGGTATTGCCAAAATTAATTTGTAAAAGAGCTCCACTTAATTGGTTTAAAAAAAGCACTCGCAAATTATTTCTAAATCCCAGAAATAGAAACTAAACCAAACATTTTTCAAGTTCATATAATCTAGTGTAATTTTTGGTAAATAAAGTTTAAGATTGCTTGCTTGATTAGAACAAGAATGTCTTTAGGGTTATCACCATTAAATAAAAAAAATTTTTTTTTTTAAAGATTTTATTCATTTATTTATTAGGAAAGAGAGAGAGTGAGAGAGAGCAGGTCAGAGTGAGAAGCGGACTCCCCATGGAGCCGGGGGCCCGATGTGGGACTCGATCCCGGGACTCCGGGATCATGACCTGAGCCGAAGGCAGTCGCTCAACCAACTGCGCCACCCAGGGGCCCCAGATATAAAATTTTTATTCTACATGGATTTACTCTCAAACAAGTTTATGAAATCTCCGTTACAAAATTTGCCAGCCAGAAAAATTACTTGGGATGATGACTGACATTTTCAATGTCTAACGAAGTTTTTTGTAAGTTATCTAAACATGATTATTAAGAACACATGAATTGAATAGATGTAAATGAGAGCAGAGTTTTTAGGTGAACTTTTAGCAATGATTGTTTTATTGTACATCTACTTAAAAATAGTTACCCAAATTCCCTGGTTACTTACACTGTTGAGTTTTATTAACTTAAATCAAATGATAGAATTGCATTTATATCTGATCATTTCCAAATAAGATAAAATACTGAAAAATTAATTGCAAAGAATTCTAAGCTTACCTACTTTTGATCTCTTTTTTACAAATGAAATAAAGATATTTGGGTTTATTAGTAAATATGCCATATGCCACATTTTTAAAAATGGGCTATGAGAAAATGAATGTTTCTAGAAATTATGGAATGTATTCATAAAATTTGCCAATCTAAAGAATACTGATATAACAGACAGTTCACAATTCCTTAGTTCTTAGTTTTCACTAGAAATTAAAGTTTCTAAGGGTTAAAAATTCTTTTTTTAAAGATTTTATTTTTAAGTAATGTCTATACCTAATGCGGTGCTTGAACTCACAACCCCAAGATCAAGAGTCACATACTCCACTGACTGAGCCACGTAGGCACCCCTTTAAGCGTTAAAAATTCTAATTAATATATTTAAAGCTACTAGAAATAATAAGAGAAACAATTCTGTACATAAGATAAGTGGGATATATGTTTTTGATAAGAAAAATTGTGAGGAATGGAGATGCATTTTTGGTGAGGGAAAAGAAAGTTATTTTGTTCTAAAGCTGATTATTTCTGAGTAGGAAAGAAAACAAGGGATAAACTAGAATAGGCATAGGAAGTTATAGAAGTTTTTTGAAAAAGGAATCTTGGGAAAGAAATTTTATGTGTGATTAGGCTGGATGAGATTGAATGAATTTGTTGTAAGGGTTTTAAAAATAAGCTTTAATATCAACAGTGTACTTATATAAAACTGGTACTTAATTTCCTTTCATCTGCTTAAAGGACAAAGTTGTTTGGACTATTGGTCTGCTTCTGATAAGAGATTATGAAAGGTTTTCCTTTACCTTTTATAGTAATCTGCCTAGAAAACAAGGATTCTGTATTTTGGCAAAATAATTTCCTGTGTTTATCAGGTCTATGATTACTAAAGTAAACCTAGTCCTCTCAATATTAAAAGAGCTAAGTTTTGCTTAGAATTATGTAGTCTTCTATATTTGCCTGTGGCATCTTTCTCACTTTAGTTAAATAGATAACTAATTATTGTTTTATAGTGACCTATGATCCTATTTAACCGAGTGTTTCAAAAACTTTTTGATATTTTTGACAACCTTCCCCCAAATCAAATTCTAGAGTCTTTTTGACCTCAAACTAACTTTGGGAATTATCAGAAGATCCCTGGGATGTCTCAAAGGATTCTCCTCTGTCCTTATAAAAAGAGAGATGTTACACAAGTTAGACTTCCTTGGCACATTAAATTACATGGGTAGCATTGTCAAATAAGTGGTGATAAACCCTCCTAGATTATATAGTATGGGTGAATGTTATTAATAGTGTTCTAACAATTGTATAAAATTCCTAAAATTCTGATATGTCCTGGTATATTGTTATTAGTCATAATTCTAGTTATTGTCTTAAAATGTGTGTCACAGAAATAACCAAATTTCCTTGTCAATTGCACTGTAATGAACTCTCATCAGCTTTTTAATTGTGGCCATTTTAAGTCTCTTGTCTTTTATACATAGTTATTGTTTTACTCAGATGCTTTTACAAAAGCTTCCCACAAATGCGTTTCATTTTCAGAGAAATTCATGTAAAGGAAACTGACAAGTAATTTCAGATAACTTTTAGATCATACCATTGAACTGAGTAGGAATTTACAGAACCCTAAAGGAGACACTGATGCCTCCATAAAAATTCTAACAGAAGATCAAGAACAACCAGGATTAATTACATGGAACTGAGGAGGATAATTTTAATTTTTTTAAAAGATTTTATTTATTTATTAGATAGAGCACACGGAGGGGGAGTGGCAGGCAGAGGGAGAGGGAGAAGCAGCCTCCCCACTGAGCAGGGAGCCTGATGTGGGGCTCGATCCTAGGGCCCTGGGATCATGACCTGAGCCAAAGGCAGCTGCTTAACCGACTGAGCCACTCAGGTGCCTTGATAATTTTAATTTTTTTGACTTTTTTATTCTAAATATTGCTGAGCTTTCTAATGTTTTGCTTTCCAGATTTAAGGAAAACTTTTTCTCTTTTCTCTTAAGCTACCTATGACATAGAGCAAAGATAAAGCATTTATCTTTTTCTCCCTACCTGATCTTTGGAAACTCTTGATGAGTATTTTTATATTTTCATGGCAGTATAGTTAGTTGCATAAAGTCAGTAAGAATCTCTTCTCCTTGTAACAGGACACAACTGGAAACATTGGGTATATTATGAAGACTTTGACTGGAATGTCATATTTGAGAGAGGCATATATAGATTCAGATATGCCAGACAGTTTTAAGGAACTAAAGCTGACTTTAAATAAAATCATGATAAATAAATAATAATAAATAAGTAATAATGAATAAATAAAGCCCCTTGGAAATATTGGCCCAATACCTTGCTTACAGGGTTCCCTAACCAAGTGATTAAGGAAGGTCGCTTTCTGGCAGGCCCAGGAACCTCAGGACATTTTGGGGACCTCGACGAAAGAGAAATGTACCTAAACCTATAGATATTACAGGTAAAATCTGATGGCAAGTCCTTGGCTCGGCTTCTTAGTCTTGAGAAGCTTTTAAAAATTCAATCTAAAATTTCTTATGGAAAGTTTCAGCAAAGCAGATTTAAAGAAACCTATATGGCCAGTCACTATTTTTTTTTTTTTAAGATTTTTTTTTTTATTTATTCATCTGACAGAGAGAGACCACAAGCAGGCAGAGAGGCAGGCAGAGGGAGAGGGGGGGAAGCAGGCTCCCCGCTGAGCAGAGAGCCCGACATGGGGCTCGATCCCAGGACCCCGAGAGCACGACCCGAGCCGAAGGCAGAGGCCTAAACCTGGGCGCCCCGCCAGTCACTATTCTTGCTAAAAATGTGTAAAACTACAGCCGAAGCCAAGATTCAGGTGTTCCACTGACTGAGCCACCCAGGACCCCCAGCAATTGCTGTTCTTGCTGAAATTATGTACATAATCCAGTCAAGTTTATAGTACTAGACTTATTTTGCAAACAAATTAGTCTTATCATGGTTATCAGTGATAAGAAATGTGTATGATTGTAGAGAGAGAAATTATATTTCAGTAGAAAGTAGAATATGTAATGTGTGGATATTAGCTTCTAGTTCTGTTAATTGTCTTTGAGGTTTTGTTTTCTACCTGCAGATTGGACTATATCCTGAATTCTTTTAGTTTGCTCTGATATTTGACTACAACTCTCCAAACTAACATATCTAAATTTTCTCCCACCTTCCTGACTTGAAATCATTGAGAACTACACTTTTCTCAAAGCTATGCAAGCTAAAGTTGGACAACTTGATGTAAACATCAGAGAAATCACCACAACAGCTCATGTGTAGACAGTCTTTATGCCTGTTGCTATGTGGGCCATTCAGAAAGATCACCAGAGACATGCAAACTATAAACCAGGAAAATGTGTCAGATTGCCACTGCTTGCCCTCACTCTGTATGAAAATGCTTTGCAGTGGACATCTGCAACTCTTCTCAACTGGCTGCCTTCAACGCTCAGAAACTGAGATTATAGTCTGCCCCAATCATTAACCATTGTTTTCTTTGCCATAGAAGTGCCTCTTACTAAATGCCTGGTTGCTTGTGCAAAATAGGCCTAACTTTGGGAGCTCAACTGCGTTTGATTACTGCCTCCCGAAATGAGTCACAACTGTTTGCAGGACTAAAAGACTGGTTCCATGAAATATAGAGCAATCTAATGCTTAGCTACTAACCCAATTCTGCTCTCCACAGTCAGGGAGAGCAGCTCACCTCTTAATATTAAAAACTCCAGGGAACTGATGGGGTTCAGGCCAGTTTACCCCCAAAATGTGCCACTTTGGCATGCGGATTATTTAGAGCTGAAGAAAATAGAGGCCCCATAGACTCAAGAAGAGCTTTTTACCTCCTCCTTAACTGCCCCGAAGAATTTAGATAGGGAGCCTGTGCCAGAAAGAGAGCTATTACCATCGTGGTTTTTTTATATAACAGAGACATTTTCTCTTCCCATCTTCCTCCTTTTTGATGTCCCAAACCCGTACCTTCATTTCCTTAGTTCAGGACTGTATATAAACCTCAACTGCCTGACTGCCTGGGTCTCACGAAGGAGCAGAGCAGGGCTGGCTCCTTTTGCTTACACCTGCCTTCTTGTGTGTGGCCCCCCCACAGGACCTGCCTCTGGGAGGGTCTGAGTGTGGCTCAGCCCTCCCTTGAGCTAATTAGTCCAGACCGCCTATGGGTTGGGTTTGGGTTAGTCAATAGGAACGTGGAACCCCTGCCTGGGAAAGAATATAAACCCCGCCTTTTGCCCGTCAAACTTGCGTGCCAATTCTGGCCAGGGTGATAGGCTAGTTCAAACAGTTACTAAGCAACTTTCTGTGTGTTACAAACTCATTGGCCACCGGCCACTCTAAAACTGTTGCGCTTTTTGAAACTCGCTCTCTTTCTCTACACCACGCCGCTGCGTTGGTGAGTGTGAGAGACTGAGCTCAAGCTAGCTTGAATAAAGGGCTCTTTTGCTTTTGCATCGGACTCGGCTCCCTGGTGGTATTTGGGGATCTCAAAATCTGGGCATAACATTCATACCTTTAAGGCCCCTGAATGTATAAAATTAAATTAAATGTGTTATTCTCCTATTAATCTCACTTATTTTACAGGGGGGTGTCTAGAAGGTAGAGGGAAATTTGTTTTTCTTCCTCTACACAAGCCTGAGGAATCCTTCACTTTACCCAATAAATCCCTAGTCTAGATGAATCCTTTTATTTGTCCCTACTGCTCCATCCTCCTGTCATTCTGCTGATATTTACAAGGTCAGCTGTCTGCCTAGATTATCATGTTGTATCATCTATTTTAGTTAGTCCTCAATCACTTTGCAGTTTTTACCATCAATAAGCACTTGGTATGGAATATATACTATGGTTGGCTTTTATTTGCAACATATGCTTTTCTGTCTTTCAAACTAGATGTCACTCCTCATAAGTACCCTCTTAGTCCTCTCAACATTATCTAGTTCTTACACTTGCATTCATTTATTCATCCAATTAGCATTTACTAAGCACTCATTTTAGCTAAGGCATTAATATAAATGCTTAATTTTCTCATTTAATAAATATAACAACTATTTAAGCAGGCACTATCCTTATCCCCATTTTACACTTAAAAAATTTTTTTTAGAGAGGGAGGTGGGAGGGCCAGAGGGAAAGGGGGAGAGAAGATCTTAAGCAGACTCCCCACCCAGCACAGACTCCAACTCAGTGCTTGATCTTACCACCCTGAGATCATGACCTGAGCAGAAATCAAGAGTCACTTAACGGACTAAGCCACCCAGGTGCTCTTCATTTTGTGCTTTTAAAAGTGAGGCTATGTAGTGGAGGAAAAATAATCTCCCCTCTATCCTTCTAGGTTCTTGAGACACCCCTGTAATAAAAAGATAGATGAACAGGAGAAATAAATAAGAAAATAAATGAGTTCAATAACATGGATCCCTCATATATACAAGGAAGATACCTAGGAAAACTGAGCAACTCTCTGAAATGGCCCAAGCCACTGACCTTAAATACTGACTCCAGCTAAAGACACAAGAAAGATGTTGGTTGGGGGATGACTGGGATATAAACAGAAAAAGCATGGTTCACAATGGTAAGATTGTTATGCAGATTTAAGCTGGGGGCCTTCTCCATTGATAAGAGATTCTAGAGATTTAGATTCATCCTTCTCTTTCGGATACAAAGAGGGAGACAAACCTACAAATGGATGTTTCCCTTATAAATGTAAATGTTCCTTACAAAAAGGTAACTTACTGCTCTTTTTCAGAGCTTTTCCTAAGTCTGCTGTTTCTTAAAAATAACCAAGTCAAAATAATTGTCTGGGAGCAAAAATGTCCTTTCCCTTCAGAGTCCTTCTAGCCAGATGTAGAATCAATCAAATTGACATGGGACAGGTTAACAGGAGAAAATGAAATTTAACTTCATACATATGGGGAATCCACACAGACATGGAAATTCCAAGTATAGTCAGGCAAAAGGAGGCATATACGTCATCCTGAACCAAGGAGAAGTTGATAGCAGTCTGGGACTTCAAAGGGAAGGATTGCAATTCATAGAAAAACTGTAAAAAGTAAGCACTGATACACAAGTATTTGCTGAGCCATTCACAAACTATGGGACATAGAGGATTTTGATCAAACAAGCTTTGCTAGGTTCCTCCCTGTCTACCTATGATAGTTTGTATCAAAAGGTAGTTATCTCTTTTCCTGGAGCAGGTCCTCTATCTAAATTCTTTTAGGTAGTTGTGGGGAAGGTAAAAAGCTTTTCTTTGGGGACTGGCAGCTCAGGGAATGAAAGAATTCATACAAGGCAGAACAAAAGAGATGGAAGTTTATTGAATACACGGTGAGGGAGCAGTGAACAAGACATCAAAAGAGAGACAATCTGCCAGGAGGAGGTGGTGAGGAGCCACAGTTATAGGGCAGAGGGAGGGAGTATGGGGCTGGCTGGAATTTTCCGGTTTTTTGGAATCTTAGGAACTGTGCCTGGTTGTATTTGGTCAGTTAGGGCCTTTGGGTATTCCACGAGGGGTTGCTTAATGAGCCTGATTGCGTTCACTCAGTGGTCTCTGTGGGCCCTTGTGCCTTGCTAAAGTTTCCATTACTCAAGCTTAGTGCTTGAAAGTGTCCTCTACATTTTCCTGAATCAGCTGGGTTTTGACTGCTTTTAACTCAAAATAATCTTTATGACAAAGTGGCATATTGAGAGGGGGCTGCCCTTGGCATCTACATGATATGCCAGAGGCATATTTGGGGGTGACAAATTCTCCCCTTCAACTCCCTTCATCTAGCACAGTTCTGTTAGATTTTGGAAAGGCAAAACAAATATAGTTTTAACATTCAGTAACTTTAAGTAACATTTTTGCCATTCAACACATCATTTTTTGAGTTGTACATTACATGTTACATACATTTTTCTCTCTCCATAGAAATTAATGACCATGTTATAACTATGTTTTGAAGGATATAAAAAGTAATATTATAAAGTTTTAAATTTGAGATAAATGTTTCAATTACTACATTGAATGTTACATTTTTGATAGAGATGATATATGTACTATAAAAATCCAAAAGCTCTGAATGGATAGATGTGTTTCCATTTCCTCCATTATTGCCTTATCTTTCATTTCCTAGTGAAAGAGAAAGAGAATTGAAAAAGGAAAAATGATCAATAACAAGTATAACTATATTTCCCCAGTAATTTATTTTCAAGGCTGATGTTGGAGAAAAAGTTTAATGAAAATTAAGACTCTTCATTCTTTAAAATATATTGATAAAGCGGTATTCCAATGTCATAAGATAAAAAAAGAAAAATTTAATATCAACTTGTTTTCTGTATGTATTTGTGAGTAAAGGTGAAATATTGCTTGGAGAGTTGAAATTCTCAACATTGCAGTATTCATAGATCTGATCATTAATTTCTGAAGCAGAGCATGCATAATTTGTGATACATTTTGCCTAAAGAAGTTTCCCCAAAACCCCATAGAGAAAACCCAAAATATAGCCAGATTCATCAAATAGGACTACTGTTTTCCATTCAGACCTTTCTGTGTTTTATTTCTGTGATTCAGGAAGCAGTCTCTCAAATTCCAAAGCAGGTTTAATGAATTCTTTGAACATTGGCACAAATTAATATCACAGTAATGAGTTCATTTGTGTTTCAGTAGTAGATCACTTCATTTCAGTTATTAAAGATGCCCAGTACCATTCTGATAGTAAGAGAAATACATAAAGCATCTACTATATGCCAGTCATTGTCGATAAAAAGCTAAGACAGACAACATTTGCCCTTCTGGAGCTCACAGACTCTTGAGGAGGACAGACATATGAATCGTCAATTACACGAGTGTGATAGACATTGTTATAGACAGGCCTAGGGGGCTGGGCAAGTGCAGAGAAGGAGTTAGCATGGCCTTACATGGGGATAAGATGGTAAGAAAAGGCTCCCTGGAGCAGAGACTTGAAAGATGTTCTCCTTGTGAAAAACAAGAAAGTGGATCGTCTACCCCAAATATTGTAACAACGTGAGCAAAAGTGAGAGGTAAGAGAGAAGAGGGCTTGTGGAGGAAACTGCAGGTATGACTGGAAACTAAATATAAGAGCCATTGCAAGGGCAAAGACTTACAGGTGCCTGATCATGAAGGGGAATGTTTGATGCACTAAGAAGCTGTGGCTTTATCTTGAGGTCAGTGGGGAATTGTTAGAGTGCTTCAAGCAGAGGAATTAAGTGGTCAGGTTTGTGTAGGAAGTATAAACGTGCTCCACAGCTCTTGTTGCAAGAAACAGCACAAAATTTAGTTTCAACTAAAACCAAATTAAATCTGGCTTTGAGCACCCAGGATGGCAAGAATTTAACATTGCTCATGTTTTAGAAATTCTTACCATTTTTCCTAACTTGCATAGATTCTTTGTTCTTTATTTAAGTTGTTATTTGAGGATGAACTCAGGGTGATATTTTTACACTTGGGTTTTTTTCTTTTTTTTACCCTTGGTTTTTATTATGCTTATAGGATTAAATTGTTTTCCACTAATTAATACTGAACTAAGTTTTTTTTCCCCAAATATGTTTATTTTATTTTTTCAGTGTTACAAGATTGATTGTTCATGCACCACACCCGGTGCTCCATGCAATATGTGCCCTTCTCAATACCCACCACCAGGCTCGCCCACACCCTCCCACCCCTCCCCTCCAAAACCCTCAGTTTGTTGCTCAGAGTCCACAGTCTCTCCTGGTTCATCACCCCCTCCGATTTCCCCCCATTCACCCTCTTCCTTCTCACAATGATTTTCTTTATGCTCCACACGTAAGTGAGACCATAAGATAATTGACTCTCTCTGCTTGACTTATTTCACTCCACATAATCTCTTCTAGTCCCATCCATGTTGATACAAAAGTTGGATATCCATCCTTTCTGATGGAGGCATAATATTCCATTAATACTGAACTAAGTTTTATAGGAAACTGAAGACCTGCATGGTTCAAAAGCTATTTGAAAAACAACTCTAAAGTTTCTGAAAAAATAATTTCACCCAGAGGTTCCTGGGTGTCTCAGTCTATTTAGTATCTGACTCTTGATTTTGGCTTAGGTCATGATCTTAGGGTTACGAGATTGAACCCCTTAGGGATTCTCTCTCTCCCTCTCTCTCTGCCTCTTCCCCCCCCAAAAAATGAAAAGAAAAATAATTTAACCTATAGCTGATTTTAGCTCTCGATGTGTATGGACTAAAGCTTACTTAATATCCTATATAATGTACTGTGGAGTATGCTATTCGAGAGGAAATGGAAAGGGTAATGTGCTTATCTCCTTTCTGAAAAGTCCACACTCTCTCTTCTAGGTCTTGGTTTTGGTCTTAACACTAGTCTCTCACAGTGGACACAAACTCTAAAAGGAAAGCTTGTGTGTGTGAGTATCTTCCAGATTTTCTATAATTTTGGATTTTGAATCTGCTGGAAATAGAAACAAGATTGTCACCTCCTTAGACAAAGAAGCTATAGGGGAGGCAAACTAATTTTCTTTTTACCTTTCTAGGTTCTTGGCTATAACAAAAAAGCAGATTAACAGGAGAAAAACAGAAGTTGAATAACATAGATACCTCCTGTACCCATGGGAGAGACCCAGGAAAACTGAGCAACTCCCTGAAATGGCCCAAACCACCACCTTAAATACCATCTCTAGCTAAAGACACAAGAAAGATATTTGGGAGTTGAGGAGTCCAGCTATGGGAGGTAACCAGGCAAAACTCAGTAAACAAGGATATGGTTGTTATGCAGCTTTAGGTTGTTGCCTTCCCTATTGATGTGTTTCGAGAGATTTAGAATCATCTTCCTCTTCCTATTACACATAGGAAGACAGCCTTATAAATGGACGTTTCCTTATAAATGTAAATGTCCCGTATAAGAGGGTAAATTCTACTTGGTTTTCAGAGCCTCTCTGGTTCTGCAGTTTCTCAAAATAACTAGCCCCAAATAATCCTTATGTCAAAGAGGCATATTTTGGAGTGGCAGATTCTGCTTCCCTTCAAAGCAAACACCCTAAACACAAAGATTGTGATTGTTTTTTTGAGAGAGCAAAGTATATATTTGCCTCTGAGGAGGAGCAGAATATGCCATCTCAAAATGTGCCACTTTGGCATGTGGATTGTTTTGAGCTGAAGGCAATTAAGATGCAGCAGACTCAGGAAAACCTTTTGTTTTAATGATTTATTTATTTATTTGAGAGAAAGAGAGAGAGAGAAAGAGAGCATTAGCAGGAGGGGCAGAGGGAGCGGGAGAGAGAAAACCTAAAGCAATCTCCACACTGAGCGTGGAACCCAACACAGGGCTCAATCCCACGACCCTGAGATCATGACGCGCGCCAAAACCAAGAGTTGGATGCTCAACCATCTGAGCCATCCAGGCACCGCTGCATGATCTCACTTGTATGTGGAATCTAAAATAGTCAAAGTCACAGAAGCTTTTCCTGGAGGGCTGGCAGCACAGTGGGTGAAAGAATTCACCCAAGGCAGAACAAAAGAGATAAAAGTTTATTGAATAAACTGTAAGGGAGCAGTGGATAGCAAAGGAGAGACTGTCTGCCGGAAGGAGGTGGTAAGGGGCCACCTGCACTACCAGGTGACTCAGGAAAAGCTTTTTACCTCCCCCTTCAACTACCTAAAGTAATTTAGATAGGGGGCCAGTGCCAAGAAAAGAGCTATTACCAGAGCTAACTCTTTGTATCAGAAAGACTTCTGTGCATAGCATGGCAAACATTTGTTCAGCAAATATTTTCTCTTCCCATCTTCCTGTAAATTGTCTTCTTCCCTTTGAAGCCTCTACCCCCTTTTCCGTGGTTCAGGATTGCACATAAGCCTCAGTTGCCTGACTGCCTTTGAGTCTTCACGTCTTGGTGGGGCTCCCCTAAGGGCATAATAAAATTTGTTTTTATCCTGTTAATCTGTCTTATGTTAATTTGATTGTTAGAGGAGCCAAAGAATCCAGAAGGGAAGAAGAGAAATGTTTTTTGCCCCTACACCCCACTCTTCCAAAATATTTCAGCAATCATAACAAAACACAAAAGCAATATCCTAATAAGCTATCTAGGCACATTTGCTTTGAAGAAAGTTCACTATTATATCAAGAGCAGGTTTGGGGGAGTGTTGTTTGAGACAGACTGAAAGCTTTATAAACTAGTCAGGAAATTCACCCAATCATTTGTCCATTACCTCAATAAATATTTGCTACTTTGTACCAAGCACTGTTCTATGCACTGAAAACACAGCAGGAGATAAGAGAGATACTGATCCTTGCCTTCCTGGAATTCACATCATTTTTGAGGATGAAAGCAAATAAACAAAACAAATTAGTAAAACACATAGTATTGCAGATTGTGATAAGTGATGTGGACAAAATGAAGCAGAGGAGGAAAAAGAGAGATAACAGGGAAAGGTGAGTTTTATATAAGGTGATTGGGAAAGGCCTTACTGAAAAAGTGATATGTGTGTAAAGACCCAAAGGTGATGAGAGAATAAGATGTTAAAGTAAAGAGATTCTCCCAGGCAGAGGGAAAGGTATGTGCCAAAGTCATGAGATGAGGTAGGAGCTGGGTCTCCTGGGCTTTTGTTTTCTGTTCCATGAGTCAATCTTTTTCTTTCTATCTCTTTCTCCCAACACCACCCTGCTTTAATAGCTATAGCTTAATAGTAAAGTTGTGTACACCTACCTTATTTTGCTTCTTCACCAGGGTCTTGAATATTTGTCCTTTGTTCTTTCATACAACCAGATTGCCAATTTTCCTAAAAAGCCTTGTCGGAATTGTAATTGGTATTTAACAGACTCTATAGATCAATTTGGGAAGAATATGATACTGAGTCATTTTGTCTATTAACATACTACATGTTTCCAATTATTTAGCTCTCATTAATGTATTTCAATACTATTTTCTATTTTATAATTTTCCCTATACAAGACTTGGCCATCTTTTTTCTTGTTTTTTTATTTAAATTCCAGTATAGTTTAACATACAGTGTTATATTAGTTTCAGGTGTATGATACAGTGATTCAACAGTTCTTTACATCACCTGGTGCTCATAAGTGCGCTCCTTAATCCCCATCACCTATTTTACCCATCCCCCCGCCCACCCCCCCTCTGGTAACCAACAGTTTGTTCTTTATGGTTAAGAGTCTTATTTCTTTTCCCTTTGCTCATTTGTTTTTTTCTTAAATTCCATATATGAGTGAAATCATATGGTAGTAGATTCGTTCTGAAGATATGTCTATTTTGTTGATATTATAGAATACATCTTCTAAAAATACATCTTTAAGTTCTGCTTCAAGGATATAGCAGTGTTGATTAAATATAGCATAGTGGCTATGAACTTGGTCATTGGATGTAGTCTACCTGGGTTTGAATCCTGGCTCTGCAACTATAATCGTGTAAATTTCTTTGAATTACTAAAATTTTCTGTGCCTCAGTTTCTTAAAGTGTAAAATAGGAATAATATATTGTTGTGTTGTTGTGGTTATTGAAGTTAGTTAAGATAATTAAAGTGCTCATGACAGCACCTGACTCAGAATAAATGCTATGTAAATGCATATACTTTTTCTTGTTAATGTTATATATAATTTTTATGCACAATCTCTGTACTAAATATTCTTTATTTCTCATAATTTGAGGTAAGTTTTGCTTTTCTTCGTAGACTGTAAGCCAAATCATCTGTAAATAATGATAGTTTTGTTTCTTCCTTTCCAATTCTTATGCCTTTGATTATTTTTTCTATTGTCTAACTATACTTGCTAGAACCTACAGTACAAATTAAGGTACAAGTGCTGATGGTGAATCTCTTTCTCTCCTTCCAGATTTTAAGGAGAATATTTCACATGTTACATCATTAATAATGAGGTTTAGTATAGATTTTTAATAAATAACTTTTTTTCAGATTATGTCAGTTCTTTTCTATCTGAATGGATGCTATAGAATTCTCCCCTTTTCTTGGTGAAAATTGGAATAGTCCAACTTTAAGAGTTTGTTATTCAGTGTTTTTTTATGCACTGTGGTGAACTGCTTAGATAATTTCTGAATTATTAATCTAGCTACTGTAATAGCTAGTTAAACTCCAGACCATCAAAATAACAAAACCAAGGTAAGAAAATTCTTACACCTGTACAAGGAATTTCAGTCAGTGGAGGCAGCAGAAGGTTTTCATTATATCCCATGTTTTAGCAAGGCTCCTGTGTGATGTTGAAATATGAGAATCCACTTGGAGCTGCTCAGTGAAGCTGCACTATGAATTAATAATGTTCTCTGGTGACCAGGCTTTTCACTACATTTCTGTGTAAACTAACAACTCATAATAGTGTCTCTGCCTAGAACTAAATGCCATGAACAGTAAAAATAAGATTGGGGAACATCATTTTAAAGACAGTTTATACAAAGGAAATTGTTGTCGTGCTTTCTTCAAATTTTAATTATCCAATTAGGTTCTGAATTTTAACAACTGTTTACCTTTAAGAAAATCATGCAATTATGTTCAGAGTACTTATTTTACCAGACAATAAAACTATAGGAGACTAGAAAATTCTCTCTTGTGGTTCACAGAAAATAAGGATAAGAAAATATACTAAAGGGAAAATGAAAGAAGATAGAAAGAAGTTAATGTGTTAGAGACTGCCAAGGGAGTCGACAGCATTAAATATCAGTGGGGAATGAACCTGACTTATTTTCTTTCTAAATTACTTTTCAATTCCCATCCCAAATGTTGCATGTCAATATTTTAGCTGGTGCCATTTTAAAATTCATCAAAGTACATACATATGGCACAGGCCCAGTTCATCTGGAATTCACAAAGTTCAAAGGCTTGGTATTATTATCTTCAGAATGCTGGGATGAAGAGAGCAAAAAAAATTGCCTTTTGAAAATATAGTCCTTTATATCAAGCACCATGGGCTCACTCAACAATATTAGGGGAGTTGTTTTGAGTTGTTTGCAGATACGTCTGCAAAACTTCTTTTCATATGGATTGCGATGGGGGACTAGGTTTTTCCAGAGACCTTCCTTTGATGAGCAAGCATTTACTGAGTAGCTATATGTCAGGCTCTGTGGTGAATCAGTCAAAGTTGCTCTTCGGTAGAACTCACAGTAGGCTAGGAATGACAAATAAAAAGAAAATTACAATGTATGCTAAGTGCTCATAAAAGTAAGCATTGAGGATTGGAAAATATGGAGGAAGACTTGACTAACCCTGCCTATAGCATTCGGGATGGGGACAAGAAAGGCTTCAGAGAAGCACTGGCTTGTGAATAGGAAATTTAAGGCAAGAGCTCCTTTGCTTACTTATGGAGCAGGACCAACTTTCTGGACACGTCACCTGTGGAGGCACATATGGCCTCATGCACTGAAGGAACCCATGCTTGGTTTAAGTTATGCTGTTTCCAAATTGAATTTCTTAAGGTGCCCTATATTTTTACATTTTTACTTTATATGGGGGCTTGCAAATTTTGTAACCAGTCCTGCAGAGGAAATAGGGGACTATAAAAAAATCTGTATTTTCTCTGTCTTCTTTAGTGGCTAGTAGAATAGGAAGGGAGTAAGTGGCTTATATTGAGAAAGAAAAAAAATGGTATAATGCAATGGACTGAATGTGGTAAAGACATGAATGAAATATCAAGGCAAGTTAGAGAAAAGAACAGTTAATTTTTTCTGAGATGGAGTGGATAGAGAAGGTGTTCCTGATGTACCTTATGTAGAAGAAGAAAACAATTGAATTAGATTTTGAGAAATGCTTTGCTGATCTCAAAAAAGGTGAAGAAAGGCATTTTTTTAAAAGATTTTATTTATTTATTTATTTATTAGGAAAGAGAGAGAGTGAAAGAGAGCAGGTCAGAGTGAGAAGCGGACTCCCCATGGAGCTGGGAGCCCGATGTGGGACTCGATCCTGGGACTCGATCCTGGGACTGCGGGATCATGACCTGAGCCGAAGGCAGTGGCTCAACCAACTGCGCCACCCAGGGGCCCTGAAGAAAGGCATTTTAATCTGAGAAAATAACATATGCAAAGAAAGGAAAGCATTCACTCACTTAAAAAAATATTTCTTGATTGCCTGCTATGTTCTAGACACTATTTCAGGTGCTTGGGGATAGAGCAGTGAGCAAAGCAAAGTTCCTTCCCTGGTAGAGCTTGCATTTTCGTGAGAGAACTGGACAATGAACAAATAAGTGAATAAATTTACAATGTCAGGGGCACCTGGGTGGCTCAGTGGGTTAAAACCTCTGCCTTCAGGTCAGGTCATGATCTCAGGGTCCTGGGATAGAGCCGAGCCCCACATCGGGCTCTTGGCTCAGCGGGGAGCCTGCTTCCCCCTCTCTCTCTGCCTGCTTCTCTGCCTACTTGTGATCTCTCTCTCTCTGTGTCAAATAAATAAATAAAATCTTCATAAAAAAACTTACAATGTCAGATGATAGTAAGTACTATGAAGAAAAGTAAAGTAATGTAAGAGGTTAGAGAATGGGGAGAAGACTTTTAAAATGCAGTTTCTGAGGTGATGGCATTTGAGTAGAGATTTGAATGAAGAGAACATGCAAGGTGGAGGGAACAGCCAGCAAGTTTTATATCGTGATGCAGGAATGGCACTAAGAGCTAAGTAAATGTGGACGCCAGGGTGAATGGAGCTCAGGAAGGGAAAGAGTGGCAGGTAGTGATGGTGGAGATCTAGACAGGAATCAGACCATCGAGAGCCTTGTAGACCATGGTAAGGACTTGGATTTTATTCAGAGTGAAATGGCTGGTGTTAGAGTTAAGACCAAGAGAATAACTTGTGTGACTTGTATTCAGAAAGTTTACCTCAGCCACTCTGTTGGTAACAGATGTAGAAGGGCAAGAGGAGTAGAAGCAGATAAGAGGTGATGGCAGTGACATCATCTAGAATGGCTGTGGTGAGGCACTGAGATATGCTTATATTTGGGACTGTGTTGAAAGCACAGGCAATATGATTTGCTGATGGATTAGGTGTGGGGTGTGCAAAAGGACGCTTCCAAGGCTTATGGAGAGCCCAAGAAAATGGAAGACTGAAACTGCCTCTCAAGTTGGGTCTTATAGACTAGGAGGAGTTTGGACATTACCCCCCAGAAATGTAAGTCACAAAATAACATAATAAATCCCTCATTTCAGAAGGATTATTTTGAATGTCACATAGGAAATCCTTTGGAGAAACGGGAGAGAGAGAGAGATCAACAAGGAGGCCGTCATAACAGTCCATGTGAAAGATGGAGAAAGTGCTGGCAGCTGACTTAGAGAAGAGGGGGTGAATTTGAGAGAAGGTCCTGGATTCTTTTATACACTGAGTATTTTTTAGCACCTGTTTTCTAGGCATCGTTTTTGGGGATTGATGATACACCAGTGAATAAACCTGATAATAACTTACTCTATTATAAGACTTACATTCTAATGAGAGGAGAAAGACAATAAAATAAGTAGTGTATGCATGAATTAAGATAGTGATCAATTTTATGAAGAAAAATATAACCGAGAAGGAGGATAGTGTAGGAGAAGGGGTGCAATTCTGAGTACGGAAATCAAACCAGGCCTCTCTGACAAAGTGACATTTGAATGAAGAGGCAAACGCTTTGATTTTGAATTTCTATAAATCCATTCATTTATTCCATAAATATTTATTGAATGTATATTGTGTCCCGAGACACTTTGTTAGGTACTGTTCAGTAGAGCTTAATTGTATTTTTCCCTAACATCTGGAAGCATAAACAATGCAAATTATGTTTTTAAAAGGCATTGGCAGTGTTTGCACTGCCACTGCCATGGCCCTTGGGGATCCCAGATACCCTTTATTGAATGTCCCCACAGACCAAATGCCACTACTGCAATAGCAGTTATAGGGACTCTAGGGAGGAATTAAAATATTTGGCCGCTGCAGTGAAGAACTCTAGGGAACTAAATGAGGATATGAACTGAGGCTTAACCTGATAATAGTGCTCTTTGAAAATGCTTGTATAGTTGAAATAATGTAGGAAAAGGTTTTGTAAGTTTTAAAGCCACATCTAATCAGAGAGACCTTCCCTGACAACTCCATCTAAAAATAACAGTGTTGGCTCAAACACCACTCCTTCCCCCACTTTCCTGCTTCATTTTTCTCCATATTGCTTAACCACCAGCTGATATATTCTCTATTTCACTAAGTTATGTGGGTTTTTGCCTATTTTATTTATTTATTTATTTGTTTGTTTATTTATTTATTTAACAGAGAGAGAGAGAGCGATCACAAGTAGGCAGAGAGACAGGCAGAGAGAGAAGGGAGAGCAGGTTTCCCACTGAGCAGAGAGCCCGATGCGGGGCTCGATCCCAGGACCCTGAGATCATGACCTGAGCCAAAGGCAGAGGCTTTAACCCACGGAGCCACCCAGGCGCCCCTTTGCCTATCTTTTTGAACAAAATGTAAGCCTCATGAGTCAGAGATTTTCTGTTTTGTTCACTGCTGGATGTTTAACATTTAGTATAATGTCTGGCACATACTATGAATTCTTATTCCTTAAAAAAAAAACTTTTAAATTGTTAAATGTATAGATTTTATGCAGGAGGAAGAAGAGGAGGGAGACTAGGAGGATGATGTTATGAGCTCCTGACCCAGTAGAAGTTAGCAACGGTGATAAATTTTGTCAGGTATATCCGTACAGTTTGAGCCTATCCTCTCTGGTCTTTTGGTATGTATTTTTGGTGTAGCTGGCCAGTTGGGGGGCCGACCATTCTGGTTTCCTTGGGACCAAGGCTTTTCTCAAGAGAGTGGATTTTCAATGCCAAGACTGAGAAAGCATCAGGCAGATCAGAATGGTTGGTCACCCTCTATTCAAGGGTATGGGTGGCATTTGAGAATGCAAAATGCAACCAAGTTGGCTCAGTGTAGTGTTCATATTCTACTTCTTCTACTCAGTCATGCTATGAATTTGGCAATTCCTCTCCTGCCATGAGGTCTTTATTTTCAACATCTAGAGAATAAGGATTTGAGCTAGCTGGTTTCTAATAGTCCTTCCAGCTCTAATAGTCTGCAGTTCTTATTGCCATACATAGGAATTGAACCCATTATATTGATCTACCACAGTGACCTTCTTAGCAACAACTGAGTGAGCTAGCCAACTGAGTCCAACCACTTAAATTAATAATTGGGATAATATCACTTGTCATGGGAATTGACATCTGCATTTGTTTTAAGATTTTATTCTAGGGCGCCTGAGTGGCTCAGTTGGTTGAGCCACTCCCTTCAGCTCAGGTCATGATCTTGGAGTCCCAGGGTTGAGTCTAGCATCAGGCTCCCTGCTCAGTGGGCAGTCTGCTTCTCCCTCTGACCCTCCCCCTTCTTGCGCTCTCTCTCTCACCCTCTCTCTCTCAAATAAATAAAAAAAATCTTTTTTTTAAATAAAATTTTATTCCAATATTATTATTGGGTGTTATTTTCCAAATTCAAGTGATTCATGTTGGAGCTGACTCTAACAAGATTTCCCCAGTGCTTTTGATGTGGTCCTTGTTGCCCTTAGGCTGATTAGGGAAGTGGAGGGAAGGCTGATTTTTAGTGATTCTGAGGAAAGACCTATGTCTGGCCCAGATTGCTCACACATTTGCTCCTGAGACCTTAAAGTCTATTCATAATGGCATAAAATCTATGAGGAAAATGTGTATTTATCATGTATATCATAACACAGTCATATTCCCTTATTCGAAATGGAGTGAAAGGCCTGATATTACAATTCTTTTCTCAACATAGATCATCAAGGAGGAACAGGAACACCCAGAGGACTAAAAGGCCAAGATAGGGAAGAGGGCAAAGAGCTTACCTTTGAATTGAAAAAGCCTGTGGGACCAGGTATCACTATTTTGCCCAAGGCACCATTATGGATCATGTATCCCCAGGTCTTTGTATTCCTCTGTGGTCTGGGTCCCCCGATTAGTCAAGTAGTATTTTTATAGTGACAACCTTCTATCGCATGCTCCTTATTATTTTGTTTCTCTTTTCCCCCTCAGACTGATTTACTACTTCAGCACTGATGACACAGACATTTATCTGACCTACAATCCTTATGAGTTCTCTTAACTCTAATCAATTCCCAGATCGTTGACATCAAATTTGGGCTCATACATAACTGCAGTTAATATTACATGTCAGAAGAGAGATAAAATATTTGCTGTGGATGGTAAATTTTCATGAAATGAGTAAATTTTTTACCTGTCTTGCTTTCTTGCCTGCATTTAGTCCAACTTCTATATGTAATGTGTCATATTCACTTGTACCTTTCCCTTTCCCTTGTCTTGTAGTCTGAGTTTTGCCTTGATACCTCTTATTGACTCCAGTTCCCCCCTTCAGTTTCAAATTATATTAAGTATAGGCTATTTAAAAAATAACTCTAGTCTCCTATTTTCAACCATGATTTAGAAATACCATTTTGGATACCATCTTATAGTTTGTCTTTATTATTCCAAATGCAGTAGTTTCATATTGGCTGGACTATATAACTAAAGGCAACTATATTTACATAGTCATAGAATTTCTCAGTCTTGAAGATGCTGCAGAAGTCATTTATTTCCAATTCCATATATGGTACTTGAACACCTTTTGGTCTGTGTGTAAGTATCTCAACTGGTGGGAGCTCAATATTTTGGAAAACAGTTCAGTGTAATATAGGGCAGCTCTACCAGCTAGAAAAATCTGTCTTACTTCAGCCTGAAGTCTGTCTGTCTTCTTAGATGTCTGGCCATGGATTCTAGCTCTACTCCTTGACACTACCTAGAATAAATCCCCTTTGTCCAAGTAATAGCCCTTTAGAGATTTGGAGAGAACAATGTCCTTACGTCCTACTTAAATCTAACCCTCTCCAAATTACACAGTCCCGTAGCTTCACAAGTTCATTGTATGATATGGTCACAGGTCCCTTTATTCTCTTCTCTGGTCATACTCCTGGGTATGGTACTCATTCTGTAGACGCCTATTAGAACTAGTGGAGAATACTTATATTATTACCTATTTTGTTGCATAGATTTTGCTTCTGCTGCCTAAACTGTTGCAGTAATTTTTTAAAAAGATTTTATTTATTTATTTATTAGAGAAAGAGAGAGTGAGAGAGAACATGAGAAGGGAGAAGGTCAGAGTGAGAAGCGGACTCCCCATGGAACTGGGAGCCCGATGTGGGACTCAATCCCGGGACTCCGGGATCATGACCAGAGCCGAAGGCAGTTGCTTAACCAACTGAGCCACCCAGGCGCCCTTTTTTTTTTAAATACTCATACTACACCAGTGATTCTCAAATGGTTGTCCCTGGACCAGGAGCATCAGGGTCAGCTTCACTTTGGAATTTGTTAGAAATACAAATTCTTGGATTGGACCCCAGACCTGTTGAATTAGAAACTTAAGCAAATGAAGCCCAGCAAACTGTTTTAATAAGCCCTCCCAGTGATTGTAATTCATGCTTGAGTTTGAAAACTGTTATATTCTTGACTGATATTCAATCCCCTAAATATTTCTTCCACATGCTGCTTCTATGCCAAACTTCCTATCCCAAAGTACTTAGATATGTGGCTTATGTTTGCTGAATTCAGTAGTGCATTTCATCAGATTCATTCCATTGTCTCATTTTGTCAAATGCTTCTTGGATTCTAATTCTCAGAGTTATGTCACCAAGATGGTGACATAGGTGATTCCTGACTTCACTCCCCCTCACAAGGACAGCTAACAACTCTCCATGAACAAGATACCACTGAGAGAATTCTAGAACACGGGAGCAAGGCTGAGGTACCCCGCTGCACCACAGAGGTCAAGAGAGCCTGCATTAGAAGGGTAAGAGAAACGACTACATGCTGACCTGACTGCATTGCCTCTCCCCGCAGGCTGGCGCTGCACTTTCGGGAGGGTTCTGATTCTGTTCTACAGCGTACTTGCTAACCCTCACAAATTTGGCTTTGTGTCAATGGCAGTTTTGATAGACTTGAATCAAATATTTGTTTTAAAAAGGTTTCATTTTTAGGGGTGCCTAGGTGGCTCAGTCAGTTAAGCAGCTACTTTCAAGCTCCACCTTGGGCTCCCTGCTCAGGGGGGAGTCTGCTTCTCTCTCTGCTTCTCCCCACCCAGACTCCCCACTGGTGCTCTCTCGTGCTCTCTCGCTCTCTCAAATAAATAAAATCTTTAAAAAAAAAGTTTCATTTTTCTATGATAGAGCAATGTTCATAATTTTCCTCAGAGGAAAACTTATGTTTCTAAACTCCTGAAACTGACAGCTTCTTAAGGGGACTGTGTTCAAAGTAAGCTTTTGTGTATTGATTTACTTGTCCAAAGAAGCTAGAGCTTGAGTCAAGTACTGAGAAAAGATGTTAATCGTTCAGAAAGAGGCAACCCTGGGTCCAGAATGGGCCTCCAGTCCACAAAGTGAAGAGGAGGCAGTTCATCAACTTTTCTTGCTTCTTTAGCTCAGATTAGCTCTTATGGTTCTCAATCAACCCTGACATCACTTTGGAATCACCTGGGGAGGCTGAGAAACTAATACCCCTAAGGACTCAATTCACTTGATCTGGAGTGAGGCTTGGGATGGATTTTTAAAAAAATAGTTTCTGGGTGCCTGGGTGGCTCAGTTGGTTGGGCGACTGCCTTCGGCTCAGGTCATGGTCCGAGTCCCGGGATCGAGTCCCACATCGGGCTCCCAGCTCCATGGGGAGCCTGCTTCTCCCTCTGACCTTCTCCCCTCTCATGCTCTCTCTCGCACTCTCTCTCAAATAAATAAATAAATAAATAAATCTTTAAAGAAAAAAAAAGTTTCTGACATGAATCTAGTGTGTAGCTGGGATTGATTGAGAAACATTGAAATAAGGATTTTTAGGGACTTTGGCATTTACGTAAGTGAGATGGCAGCCAGCACAGAGTTTCGAGCAGTAGAGTGGTGTGATCTGACTTGGGGGTTAATGGGATAACTGGCTTTCCTGGTGAGAAGAGACTAAGATATATGACACAAAAGAGAGCCAAAGCGCTATGGGCATTCAAAGAAATGGGAGCTTCCTGCTCAGGGATGATTAGGGAGTCTTCGTAGAGGTGTAGGCTGCATGGAAGCAGATTTTGCAGCTGGGCAAAGTAGGCACGTTAAGCGGAATTCCAAGACGTGAAATGACATGAACAAATGGCAGGGAACATTGTAAGTCAGAAACAAGAGAAGACAAGTAGGTTGAGGCTCTAACTTTGCAGGTCCTGAGTGCCATGGTCAGCATTTTAAACTTATTAATACAATCGAGGAAAAGCAGTTGAGAGCTTTCAAGCTAGAAAATGACATTACTGAAGCTACGTTTGCCTGTTTCTTCTCAACCATCTCCCCCACATCCAGTTGCTCATTAAAAATCACCCTTCTGTCTCCGATGTTTCTCCCAAATTTATGCTTTCTCTTTCACGATTTCTATCACTCACTCTTAGCTGAAGTTCCCATTCTCTAAATGCACAGTGCCAACGATCTCCTCACTGGCATCCCCACATGTGCTATCTGAAAGATGGAGCAGACTTGCACTTTAGTTTCAAACGTACACTGTACTGTTTTCCTTTTGCATCCTATTGCATTCAAGACCCTTTTTAATTGTTCCTAAGATACTTTACCAGCTTTTCTCCTGCTCCCAACACACAAACACACATACACACACCTTAACCTTCCTTTTCTTTTCACCTTCAGCCACATCGAAATTCTCAGTTGTGCTGTATCACAAGAATTCCCTCATGTTGCTGTACTTTCCAAAAGCATAATTATCAGTGGTTACATAATATTTCATTGGCCATCCTCTGCTGTTGAACATTTAGATCCTTATAATTTTGAGAGGTCGTAAATTATCTTTGTGCGCCTATTTTTTTTTATTTCCCCAAGAGAGATTTCCAGAAATGGGATTACCAGCTCAAAAGCAATGAAGAACTTTGTGATTCTTCATACATATTTCCAAATTGCTTTTCAAAAGTGATGTAAAAGAGTACTGGCTTCTCTGCCCCTTACCCTTCTCAAAGCTCTTACCAGCACTGGGGTAATCCCCACATTTAAATTAATGAATCATAACTTATATCTTCTCTTTTAAAAATGTATTTTGCTGATTCTTTGGGTCATGATATATGTTTGGTATTTCTTGTTTGTTTTTGTGAGATTGTTTAATTTCCTTTGTCCACTTATCTACTTATGTCTTCACTGATTTTAATAATCTCTAAATATACTTAAGATATTAATCCTTTGCTCTTTGATTTGATGGACTTGAATATTTGGCCAAAAGAAGTAACACAGCTCTAGAGTATACTTAGAAATAGAAAACATTATGGTTTCCTTGGGAAGGAACTTCTGGGAGAATGGTACTGCTGGGCAATGTGAGGTATATTCATGTAGCTGGTATATTTAAAGAAACCATAATGTGATTTCACACAAAAAAGATATTTCTCACTTGTGGGTAATATCAAAATCTGAGGTTGTGATACCAAAACCTGAGCTTACCGTATGTTTATCATTCTTCCTCTACTTTTCCCTGTGCAATGCAAATTTACTCATAATATCGTTCTAGTGACTTTACTTTTAGTTCAGCTGCTTCTGCCAAATAAATAAGTATAGCTCATCCAAACTTTTCAGGTATTTGTGAACATAGACCATATGACGGAATTACTCATATGTGCTTTCCTTCCGTTCATTAGAATAATGACTATGATGTTTTTCCCTAAAATAGGGTTTTATAAAAATTCTCAGAAAGTCATCTTCCATAATTATTTCATAGTTCAATTTAGCTAAAAAGTATAATTATAATACCTCTGATTACAAAGTCACAAAAATATTCCCTTTGAAATAAACATCACAGCATTATAAGACCTGTCGATGACCTTTCTAGAGCCCATATGAAGATTTTGTCCCTAGGGAGCAGGGGGATAGGGTAGGAGATATTCACACTTTTTCTATAGTTGGGCGTGCTCTTTTGCTTTGTAGTTCTCTGGTGCACACTTAACTCTGAAGTCCCCCCTCCACCCCCCATCCCACCCTAGACAGAATTGTTGGCTGTGGTTGCAGTGGTGATGGTTGGGCATAAAAGGGACCTGTCCTCTCTGAAAGAATCATAATGATGGATGCTGGCATTTTCATAGACCTTCTATTATTTTATTTTCTTTTTTTAGATTGACTTATTTATTTTTGAGACAGAGAGAGAGGGCAAGCAGGTAGAGGGGCAGAGGGAGAGGGAGAGAGAATCTCCAGCAAACTCTCCATTAAGTGTGGAGCCTAACACAGGACTTGATCCCACAAACCTGAGACCGTGACCCCAGCTGAAACCAAGAATCAGATGCCCAACTGACTGAGCCACCCAGATACCCCATAAAATCTGTATTATTTTAGAACAGAATTTGGGGCTTTTCCTCTTGATATCTCTCAAATCCACTAAGGCTGTACTTTGCACAATATAGGTGCTCAATAAAGGTCTATAAGATGGAAGCATGAAGCTGATGAATGTAAATCATCATGGAATGTAAATGTTACGAATTTAAAGGTGAACCCGAAACTCTTCAGTAAAGCATACATGTGGAATCAAGCTAAAAATCAGTTGTAAAGACTGTGGCAAATTTAATGTCAATTTTCGATCAGACAGGTTTGTCAGTTGTTTGTGCCTTACCTGTGGGCTGGGAGAACTGGTTGAGAATCAGCTTCTAGCATGGAGGCATTTGGTAGTGATGTTAGTGGGGAGGGAATATATACTCTTTCTCTGGGGGTGGGGGAGGGAAGTAATTGGCAGCAGTGTGGGGGGAAGAAAGAGAATATAATATTTTAAATTTACCTGTCCCCAGCATAAGTGTGTGGGTGGGCATTATATACAAAACATTCAGTTTCAGTGTGCCTTTACCTTGTAGCTTAAGATTCCCCATTCGGTTTGACTTTTAGAAAGAAGGATGACAGTAGGGCACCTGACTGGCTTAGTCATTGAAGCACACGACTCTTGATCTTGGGGTCATGAATTCAAGCCCCACGTTGGTCATAGAGCTTACTTAAAATTAATTAAAAAGAAAAGAAAGAAGGATGACAGTTTCTACTGTAAAAGCCTCACCACCATTCCCATACTTTGCTAAGTGTTCTAGCTTGGTTTTGATGTTTCTTCCCTGGAATCAGGATGAAGTGGGTGCCCTCCCAGAGTAATTTCAGGAAAGTCAGGTTGTTATGTCACATTGCTCTACCTGGTCTTCTGTTTCAGATCAATTATTAAGAAGCAAAGTAGTGTGGAGGTGGTGCTGTCTCCCTCAGATGGGGCTTGGTACGCCATCTAAATTAGAGATACAATCATTTTGTTTCTGTTAAGTGATGGCTCTACCATCTGTCCTATTCAGAATCTCAGATGATTTTTAATATTAAAAATCATTATGCCAAGAGAATATTTTGGGTCATTTTCCAAATTGCTTTTTATACAGTGGGAAGTGCTCCAAATCACTGCAAGTCAAAGTTTTTTGTCAAGATGAGACTGAAGGGTGAATTCAGATTGGAACTGAGGTTAAGATGAAAAAAGAGAAAAAGTTTGGAAAGTGTAGAGAAAGGCCCTGTGCCATAAAATGAAGAGCTTTCCAAGGACAGGGTTCCTTACTCCCCAGCCATCTTAGCAAGGGTCCTTCCTATAGGTCAAGGACAATCAAAGGGTGGAGTGGAATGCTTGGGTTACTTTCCACAAAACTCTTGACAGGGCTCTTATAAATAAGATAATATATAGAAACAAGTTACTATATTAGCTGGTATATAATAAGCATCATAAATAGCAGTTGTTATGTAGTATAACATAACAAAAAAGATTTGGGATCAATTACCAGTTTCACCATTTCTTAACTGTATGACCTTAGGCAAGTAAGGTAATCTATCTGAACCTCAGCTGTCTTTCTGGTAAAATGGAGGCAATGGTAATAATTCAGTTCATAGAGTTGTGTGGATTAAATCAGATCAAAGTATATCCAGCCCATAGAACAAGATTTAACCCCCAATAGCTTTCAGTGTGGCAGCTTGAACTAAAATGACCACTGTTTGCAAAGTCACATTATTTCTCTGCTGCATTGCCTTTTTCTAGCTACCCCCAGACTGTTTCATCTACTGCATTTGTTTTCATCATTCTCGAAAGAATGGATTGCTGTGCCTATTTTATGATGATAGTTGCACTTAATCTGTTCTGAATTTATCACTAAAAAATAAGTAGTTCGGGTGCCTGGGTGGCTCAGTTGGTTAAACATCTGACTCTTGATTTTGGCTCAGTCATGATCTGAGGGTCATGAGATTGAGCCCCGCATCGCATTGCATCGGGCTCCATGCTCAGTGGGGAGTCTGCTTGGGATTCTCTCTCTCTTTCTCCCTCTGTACCTCCTTCCCTTCCTCTCTCTTAAATAAATAAATTAATCTTTAAACTAAATAAATAAATAGTTCAATCCCAGGCATTTTGCATGAGAAGAAACAGGGTCCAAAGAGGAAAGGGATTGTCCAGCTCATGCATTTTGCTACTGACAGCACTGAGCTGGGACCCAGATCTATTGACTCCTTGTCTGTGGTTCTTTCCTCAGTGCCATCATGGTCCCTCTTAAGGGCCTGCCTTTTTAGTACCCAGATCATTCCCAGAGCACATCCAGCCTCCCTACTCACTCATTGTAGGTTGAGACATTATTTTCCTAGTTTTGCTTTTGTTTTGTTTGCATGACACAAGATTGAATTAAAATTTAAAAATTCAATTCCTCAATCACACTAGACAGATTTCAAGGGGGCAACATGTGACTAAAGGCTACCATACTGTGTATCAGGGATATAGAACACTTTTTTCATTACAAAGAGTTAAGTTAACAAGGTCTATAACCTTCTTGCACTAGGGAGAAACTTCAGAAAACCAGACCCCCACCTGGACCAGGTCTTACCTTGGCTGCCTGCTCACTAGAATCACTGGACAAAGTTTTCCCTCTTCTCTCTACAGTGGCCAGAAGGGAAAGACATTTTATTTTTATGATTGTTTACATCTATATATATGTATTATATATTTTTGTATGTATTATATATTTACATATGTAATAATTTATATTATATTAATCTCCGATTTTTTTAGATGAGAAAACTTAATTTCCTGTGCACCGTTTGTTGGAGGACCAGTCTCATAGGAAAAGAGCAAAAAAGCTGTATAGTGTCTATGGTTAGGGTACTTTCTACTGCTTATCCATAAGAGTCCTTGACGATCAGGAAGAAAGAGACCCATCAGAGAGCAACTATGCTGCTTTAATGGAGATAGGTGTAAAGGACTATAAAAGCATATATTTCATAAGTATCTCAAAGTGAGATCTGTTCATTGCAGCATGGTTCATAATAGGAAAGATATAGAAACAACCAAAGGGTCCATCAATGCATGAATGAATAAAGAAGATAGAATATGAATCTGCCATAAGAAAGAAGGAAATCCTGCCATTTGTGGCAACATGGATGGACATTAAGGGAATTATGCTAAGTGAGATGAGCTAGACAGAGAAAGACAAATACTGTATAATATCATTTATATGGGGAATCTAAAACGTCTAAAAATGAACTCGAAGAAACTAAGAATAAAATGATGATTACCAGGAGTTGGGGGATGGGGAGTTGGGGAGATGTTTAAGGATACAAACTTAAAACTAGTAGATAAAGAAGTTCTGGAGATCTAATGCATAGCATAGTGATTAGAGCCAACAATAAGGTATTATAAACCTCAAAGTTGTTAAGAGGCTAGATCTTAATTGTTTTTACCACAAAAACAAAATCATGTGATGTGATAGAGATGTTAGCTAATGCAATGGTGTAATCATATTGTAATATATAAATGTATCAGACCAACACATTGTACACCTTTAACCTATACTATGTTATATGACAATTATATCTCATTAAAAAAGATTTTTAATTTACTTTTCATACTACCTTTTACATATTTATGCATGTATAGTTCATAATCTTCTGATTTAAGTTTTAGAAATTTGATCAGCTACTCTTTTTTCTGAAAATAAAGAAAAGGACAGGATGCCTGGGTGGCTCAGTTGGTTGAGCATCTGCCTTTGGCTCAGGTCATGATCCCAGGGTCCTGGGATCCAGTCCCACATTGGGCTCCTTGCTCGGCGGGGAGCCTGGTTCTCCCTCTGCCTGCTCTGCCTATTCTGCCTACAGCTCTCCGTGCTTCTGCTCTCTCTCTGATAAATAAATAAAATCTTTAAAAAAAAAAAAGGAGATTAATTAGGAAACTTGTTCTGTGCTAGGAATTACATGCTTACCACTGGGCTAAAAGCATGGGGAGTAAGAGGGAGGGACTCAAGGGCTTGAGCAAGGGGGTGCTGGCAATGACTGAAATTTGGAAAACTGGGGAAAGGACAGAGCAGTTTCCAACTCCAATATAAATCCCCCCACCCTGTTTTTATATGCTGGAGATCATTTTACTGAAAATCTAATAGGGAGTGGATGGTATTAAATTATCATCACAAATCCTCATAGAATTTTCATTTTAGAAGGATGTTTAATTTCCATGACATTTAGGTGAGCAGAAACTGCCACAACTCAATAGATTCTATTTCTGGGGACAATTTCCACTGGATTTTTTTCTAGTCTAAAACATTAGAATAGTGTTACTTTTTAAATTATGGAAGTGTTAAATTCATATAGCAATTTTAGAAAATACTAACAGATATAAAAAGGTATTTTAAAAGATTGTTCATAACCTTCTGCTCCAAAAGAACATTATTAACATCTTGGTAAATTTGGTTCATGCCACAAATATTCAATGGAGCATCTGCCATGTGCCAGGGACTGATTGGGCAATAGAGGTATATGGAGGAATAAAACAGGCAGAGTCCTTGCCTTCATGAAGCTTACATTTTAGAAGGGGGAAAGAAACCCAATAAATTATTAAATAAAGTAAATCAATAAATAAAATAATGTCAAATATGAAATACTGCAACAAAAAATGTAGCTATGTAAGGCTGACAGAGTGACAAAGATACAATTATAAATAAACAGAAAGTCTAAGGACATGGTATTTGGTATTGGAGCCAGATGAAAATAGGATCCAGTTATGTGAAGATTAGCCAGAAAAGCATTTCAGGTAAGTGGAGATAGTTTGCAAAAGGAAGCCATTTACCGTATGCAAGGAACTAATAAAAGGTCAATATGGCTGCAGTGTTGACAGAAAGAAGGAGGGTAAATCAAGCTGAAGTTGGAGAAACAGGCCAAAAAAAAAAAAGAAAAAGTTTTTATCTTGTTGTAAGTGTGATAGGAAGACATTACAGTGTGTTAATCAAGGGAGAAAAGTGACCTGATTTATGTTTAAGGAAATTGTCTTGACCGACCTATGAGGTGCCATCATGCTGGAATTTTCCTGTATTGAATTTCTTGTTTGCTGAATTCCCTCTTTTTCTGGGTTTATTCCTTATTTTGATATTGCAAATTTTCCAGAGCTTTCTTTTTAAAAGTGCAAAGGAGATTAATTTGTAGGCACTATTTATCTGAAAATGTATTTTTCTTGTACTATTGATTGATATTTTTTCTTGATATAGATTTTTAAGTTGAATATCATTTTCTCTCATTTTGAAGGCATTGCTTCATTATCAAATTAGTTTCCAGTAATGGTGTTGAGAAGTTTGATGGCACTGTAATTCCAGATTCTTTGTATGTGACCTATTGTTTTAACCTCTCTATAAATTTTAGACTTTTCTCTTTATCCCCAGAGTTCTGAAATTTCGTGATAAGCTTTTCTATGGTGACTTTATCATGCAGTGTGCTGGGGAAAAGGCAGAACTTTACAAATTATGACCTCTTGTCCTTCAGTTTGAGGAATTGTTCTTATATTTTAAGTATATGTTTGCTCTGTTCTTTCTCCCTCCTTCTCCTTCCTTCCCGTCTTCCGTCTCCCTCTTGCTGTCTCTTGTTCTCTAATATCTCCTTATAATTTGGATATCTTAAATTGATTCTTTAATTTACTTTTCTTTTTCTGTCTACTGTGTTTCTGATCCTTGTTTTAAGTTCCATTTTTTGCATGATATACTGGTTTTTACTGCCTAGCCTCTACTGAGATTTTCAAAAATATGTAACCATATTTTTATTTTCTAAGACCATTTTCTTATTTGGGGGATGTTTCTTTTTTAATATCTTTTCCTATTTTATGGATTTAATATATATCTTCTTTATCTGAGATAGTTAATGATTATTAATAAGATTATTGATAATATGTTTTGCTCCTTACATTATTTCTGTTTCTTAGTTTTTCTCTAGCCTTCCTTTTGGGAATTTTCTCAAATGTTTGTTGTCTCTTGGATCTTTGCATATTTAAGAGTGAGACATAAAAATGCATTTGGAAATTCTGAGCTAGTACATTGTGCTGTTGACCAGTGGACTTCAGTGTGGTAGTTGGTCATGTATCAGTACTTAGAAATCATTAATCCAGAAATGGATATTTTAATCTTTCCCCTTGGGATCTAGCCTAGATTCTGAGAACTGTGCTGGTGAAGGGAGATCAGAAATCTATATTTACCTAAGTTTTCTTATGTTCTTTAATGACTCGATGCTTTACATGTAACTTCTTAATTCATTTAGGATGCATAATAATATATTACAGCCTAACATACATAAGATAGCATAATATAACATAATATAATATTAGCAGTTCATATATATATATATATATATATATATATATATATAGTCTAGGGGTCTCAGACAGAGCCTGAGTTTGAATCTCGATTCCACCAGTCACTAATTGCATGATCTTTGGCAGGTTATTTACTGTCTCTGTGTGTTAGTTTCCTCTCTGTAAAATGAGGATAAATAGAACCTATTACATAGGGTTGTGAGTATTACAACATGTTAAGACACGTAAAACTCTTAGAATAGTTACTGGCATACAGTGAGTGCTATCTAATGATTAGTTATCATTATTAATTACTCTGTATCAGTACCAGAGTGTTGTAATATTAAAATTACAGTGTTTTAAGACCTGTGGAAGAAGAAGTAGAGTTTTTTCTGTGGCCTCATATGATAAAACTAGGACTAGTTAAAGGAGGTCTTAAGGAGATGAATGTGGTCAAAATAAGGAAAAGAGGGGCTTTTCTAACTATTCATAAGTTCCCAAAGATGGAATAGACAACCTCAGGAGTTATGAGTTTTCTGTCAATGGAAATGTTCAAGAGAATGTTCATAAACCAGTTAGAAGGTGTTCCTAGTAGCAAAAGACTATTTGCATTGAATGAACATTGAAGCACTTTTAAAATCTGATATTTTACAATATTATACTCAATACTATAATCAGAGAACATGAATGGGTCAGAAAGGCAGAAATAGCAGTGTCATTTTGGCCCTAGTTTTTAATGGCTCTGCAATTTTGACTAGGCAAAAATAAAAGAAGGTCTTTGTTAAAATATAATGGGCTATCATATACAACAGAACTGAAATCACATGTATATAAAGTATGAATTATGGGAAAACAAGTTCAAGTATAGAAAAAATATAAAAATTTAGCTAAGCTTTGGAATGTCCAGGCAAAACTGCTTCATGATCAAAGGAAATTAATCCATATTCCTTATCCTCAGTGACATTTATAATTCAATAAAATGAATAGTCAATGTCATGATGCTTGGTATTAAATATAATGTTATGAGTGGGTAGCCAGTGGTTGTGAAGAAGATAGAAAGCATTTAAGCTGTAAAGCAAAACATCTTTCCTGGCTTAATAGGAGCAAATGTGTTTGTTAATGTTCTGGAATTCAGAATTTCTTCTCAATCCTTCAAGTTACACTATATAAAGACATCTTTATCTCCCATTTTATCAATCTTAAATTTCATTTTCCTTTCCAATAATTACTGAGTTCTGCTTGCAATAACACTCACTGTGACAGTTCTGTGTATTAAAAGAACCTAAGTAAGTACCAAGGAGATTGAAAGCAAATGACCCCTGAGTGCCCATGACAAAACTTACTCAGTGGGAGTGAGTCATAAGCTTTGAGTTGCTTTTCCAATGGGCAGATCATATGTAGATTTAGCCCCAGCTCTTTCCGTGTTCACAAAGACACATATTTATGAAGTGCTTGGGTTAGGTGCCAGCCAGAATCACAGAACTAGAATATCTTGAGATGAGACCTGTGACCTAGGTTGGGAATGAAGGTAGTGGATAGCAGTTAAGAGCACAGCTTTTGGAATTAGCACATCTTGACTGTACAATCTCAAGTGTGTCCTTGACCTTGCCAAGCATCAGTTATCTTTACCTGTAATATGGCAATGAAACTGCATCATAGGGTTGATGTGAGGATGACAAGAGATGATGTATATAAAATTATCTGCATGGAGCCTACTGCTAGTAGGCTCTTAAATATTGAATTATGAAAAGTGATGGCCAGTCACTTTAACTCTTGGGAAAGAGCACCGGGGATAGGAAGTCAATGTGGATAAAAGAAAGCACAAACTATGTCTCCCTGCCCAACAGAATTACTCTGGCCTTTAAGGTGTAGCAATCTTAATCCCAATCGTTCTTTCTACTCTTCCTCCAACTCTTTTTTTTAAAATATTTTATTTATTTGAGAGAGAGAGAGAGAGAGAACATGAGATGGGAGAGGTCAGAGGTCAGGGGGAGAAGCGGGCTCCCCGCTCAGCAGGGGGAGATGTGGGACTTGATCCTGGGACTCAAGGATCATGACCTGAGCCAAAGGCAGTTGCTTAACCAACTGAGCCACCCAGGTGCCCTCTTCCTCTAACTCTTAAAATCCCTGCATCTTCCCAGGCCTGTTGGAGGTAAGTAACTAAGCCACTCAGTGGCAACAACCTCATACCATTTTTCTTGCCACCTGGGTGTCCCACACCTTGTCTGGCTCTCATCAGGAACTGGATTGGTCTTTATTTCCCAGGGAAGCATTTCATGTCGTCCCTCTATAAACTTTTCCCCACTTACCACACATCTTTCCCTATCATACTCTCTGGCATTTGACAAACATGTGCTGCATAGCATTGGGCCATATTTAACTGAGCTATTAGATAAGGTGGCAAAGCCACCTTAACCATAGTCTAAACATCAATACTTCAATATTCTGTTAAGCATGGGTATATGGAAGCATACATTTCCTAGTCTTTGAAAATAGGTTCATCAACTTCCACCAATATTGAATTGACCTTGAAAGGTGCCTTTCATTGTATTCTAAGTCAGTGCCATAAAAAGTCATTTACAAGTGGCCCAATTGCATAACATCAAGGGAATGGTAAATTATGGTACATCCACATGATGGACCATTATGTAGCTATTAAAATGATGTTTACAAAGAGTTTTTAATGACATAGGAAAATGCTAATGATATAATGCCTAGTGAATAAAGATAAGCTACAGAAATGTTGCATGTAAGATGATTTAAACTAAGAAAATATGATGTGTATATATATTACTGCATACAAAATCATACAATTTATAATATTTGGAGCACATAGACCAAATGTTAAATGTATTTATTTAAGCATGCATGCATGTGTGTGTGTTTGTGTGTAGTACTAGAAATAAACATGATGTCAACAGTGATTATCTATAGATGAAAGAATTACAGGTGATTTTTGTTTTTTGCTTTGTGTTTTTCTCTTCTTTTTATCCTTTATTCTACAATATGCAAGCAATGCTTTTGTAATCAGTGGAAAATAAGAATTCCTTATTCCAAAAAATTATCATAACCAAAGTTAGTTGTGTTTGAGCTGTGAAATCAGTTCATCACCTAGGTAGTTGAGATCTGAATCTCTGACTGCTTCTTATCTTGAGTGTAAATGGTTTCCCTAGACGGACAAGGCCAGATGGAGAAGCTTTACCTTGTAAACTGTGGTCTGAAAATATGCTAAGTAGTCGAAGAACTATATGAACACAGACTCTTTGTACTGTAAGCCAGATCCTGTTCTACGAAGCAGGATCTGAATAATGCAGGAAGCTGAATAATGACCCCCCACCAAAGATATTTTCCTGTCCTACTCCATGGAACCTGTGAGTGTCGTTTTATATGGGGAAAAAAAAGGTAGATGTAGATGTGATTAAGTTGAATGTGTTGCGATGGAGTCTCACATGTAGGCTGTAGGCAAATGCCAGAGGAGAATACAACGTGACCATAGAGGCAGAGATTGAAGCAATGGGACCACAAGCCAAGTGATGCCATAAGAAGCTGGAAGTGGCAAGGAACAAATTCTCTGGTAGAGCCTTGGAGGGAGTAGGTCCTGGCCAACACCTGAATTGTGTCCCAGTTAAAATGAGTTCAGACTTTAGGTCTCCAATGTGCAAGAGAATACAATTCTGTTGTTTTAAGCCACCATGTTGGTGGTAATATATTACAGCATCCAGAAGATTCCAATACATGGTAATTGTGACATGCATGAAACATGGTATCTGGCTATGAATCTTCAAAGACTAGGGGGTAGAGGAAGGCATAAATACAGAAAATGACAATATGATGTTAAACATGACTAAAGCTCCCTGTGAGGTCTGAGGAAATCATTTTCAAGGAGAGATGATACTAGAGCTAGATCTTAGAGAATTGGTACAAGCAACAGGATTTGTTTGCCAACAAATCTTATGGGATGGTACTAGAGCCTTGAGGGAAATGATTTGTAGTTTCAGTCCCATTTGGGTAGCACTGTGCTTAGCTGGTAGCAGTAGTGAGTAGGGCAAAATGGCGAGGCTACCAGACTGATTCAGGAGATAGATGTTCTGTCATTGCTATGCCACTCACTGTGTGACGTTGGGCAAGTTACTTCTTAGATCTGAGCCTCAGTTTCCAGGTTTCTCCTGCTATCTGAAGGTAGAGCGTCTCTATGAAAACTTTCCTATGCCAAAATGGCATAAAGCAAAGAAGCAATTACCACTAATTTATATGGAAAAATTTGTAAGTGTTCCCAGTCCCAAGAAAAAGAACCTCTTTTGGGCTTTCCTGATACCTTAGGATATATCTTACTAACAAGTGCACAGAATAAATAGAGATAAAGCATAGATACTCACAGACAGAGTTCAAAGTTCTGGTGGCTTGATGCTGAGATGCTGAGTGTGGTGAAGGCTCTTTTCACATTTTGCCTTTTCTCATAAAAGTGAAAATCCTCTTTGGATTTCTTTTTGTTAGTGAAAATGGATACTAACATAGGTCTTTCATAAAAGCAAAGTGTCATGACACAAACTTTCGAAAAGCACGAGATAGCTGTATGTAAAATGCAAAGTTTCGCCTACATTTCTAAGCATCTTTTGCCATTCTAAATTTCCATAAGCCTATATTTTGACAACATTAGGGAAGTGAAAATTGAGAACCAGTATGTATGGACTGGTACATTGCAAGTATTTATAAGACTGAAGTAAGTGTTCTAAAAACTCAAACTACAGATTTAAAATAAAGTGCATAATATTTTGCTATGAGAATAGATTAATATAAATGTAAGTCCATGTAAATATTTGCACATTTACACAGCACTCAGAAGACACAAGTGTTTATTGCACGGTATGGTGTTTACCAGATTTTCTACTATTAAAATGTTTATGTTAAATTAAAATAGACTCCTAACCCATATTTAAATAATACAGCAAGAGACACTGAATTGGAATCCAAGGGAGAAAAGATAACTGAGAGCAAAAAAGGTTAGTGCTGGGTGAAAAATGCCTTTTAGTCTTCATGTTATGTCACAGTGATGGAGTATAAGGTGCAGAGGCTGGAATGGTTTAATCAACCCAGCTTCCTAAAAAAAAAAAAAAAAAAAAAAAACTTGTTCTGATCTTTTGCTGAAGCCTTAAGAAGGTTAAGACTGTCCCCTAGGGTAGTAGATGGGATGAGACAACCTTTGCTCATGCCAGCACTACAGATCATCGGCAGGAATGAGTCAGTGACTCAAAGGAACAGGTGAGCAGAAAGAAATTCAGAGGTTATTAACCAATTTCTTTTTCCTGCTGAGCTAAGGAGGAGCTAAGCTCATAGTCTGTTTTCTTCATGGCATTAGGACCAGTCTTCTATCAGACCATAGATAACATTGCATCAGTGGTGCGTATCTGTATGAATCTGAAATCCTCTGTGGAGGAGACTTCCCTGAGGATGTGGCCCAAGAGGAGGAACAGTGAGTCAGGTGAAGGAAGAATTGGGTGTCACACAGTGTGAGCCTTCAGGCAAAAGCAACAATAAGGACAACGGGCCAGGTGAGAAACAGTTGTGAGCAGAGAACTTCACCTGCTCTGGCATTGTTGAAACATATATTGTGGGGCAGAGACTGGTGCGAGTTGAGCCTAGAGTGTTCGCCAAGGGCCAGGTCACAGAGCCTTTTGTCTTTGTAGCCAAGAGGCTTGGATTTGAACTTGTAAGCTGATGGAGAAGCTTTGCAAATAATACTGACAGTAGAGTCAGGTGGACTGACAGCTGGAGGAATACACACAGAAGGAAATCATTTTGCATAAATTATGCCAAGCATTTTACAAAACATGCTGGAGAATCAGTATAATTGAAAAGGGAAATTATAAAATACATATCAAGGGGCACCTGGGTAGCTCAGTTGGTTAAGCAACTGCTTTCGGCTCCAGGCTTGATCCCAAGGTCCTGGGATCAAGCCCCACATCAGGCTCCTTGCTCAGCGGCGAGCCTGCTTTTCCCTCTCCCTCTACCTGTTAATTCACCTGCTTGTGTTCTCTCTCTGTGTATCAAATAAATAAATAAAATAAAATAAATACACATCAAGCAGTCGTATGAACTCTGAGTTAGAATAATGGCTCTGACTTTAGGCAATGAGTTGAGGTTAGATTCAAGGGCCAGAATTTCTTTTGGGTAAGTTATCGCCTGCAGTTCCAGCAAATTCAGAGTTGCCTGAAGACAAATTCTATTTGTCTTAAAGGATCATGTCCTGAAATAAGGTGAAGTTCCCTAGCAGGACTTTTTAAAGTCTCTTTACTTATCTCCTTGCCTTTGGTCTTTCTTCCCTTTATTCCATTTTACATGCTGTGATCTGATTTATCTATCAAAGCACGGCTGCGATCATGCCCTTGTTACAAAACCACCATTGACTCACATCTCCATTTAACCACTGCCTAAAAATACAAATCTAGATTTTTCTGTCCTCAGCTCTCTGGTTCCAAGCTAAGGTTCTCCTATTAACCCTTATTATTCCTTTTCATATACCGGATATTATAGCCAAACTAAACAACTGTTTGCTTCTCTTAGCATCCTACGTGTTTCTGACCATGGTTGTCCTTCGTGTCCTTGTCATCTGTGCCCATTTGCCTTCTATTATTGCCTAGGGCTCAGCTTAGGTGTTTGGTCTGCTATTATGTTTTTCCTGATCCAAATTGTAAAATTCAAGCTGGATGTCTTCTCTTTCCCCTACCCTCTTCCTAGTAGGTTGTCTATATCTGTCTTATAGTTCCTCTACTTTCTGTTGTATATCAATGTCCCTCAACTAAGCTCACTGAGATGAGAAAGGATCCAATATTTACTCATCATTGTAAACTCCATTTTCTATGTGGTCGCCTTTGCCTGGAATCCTCTTTCATCTGAGAGAAGACCTGTATACCTTTTAAGGCCTGTTTCATCTATTATGCCTCCAGTGTCTTACTTCTTTTTCCCCAGTGGAGAAGAAATTTTCTCCCACCCATGGTGCCCCCATAGCCTTTTGTTCATTCCATTATGACCCTTAAATTGTAAGTATTAATTGAGTACTGGAGTTCAGTTCATGCAAATGTCACTTTTTTTCTCCTTCAAGTCAAATTCTGACAATAAAGAACATCAGCATGAAATCTGAAAGCATGGGATCTTTCTAGACATGCAAAAATGGCACAATTGATGTCTTTTGTGAAAGCATCATCAAGTCCATGAGGAATGACAAGATGTAGGTGCATTAAGCCTTGTCCAGATGTGTTATCCCACATTTCTTTCTCCTGACTGGCCATGTAGAAGCTACCATACCTAGGCTCAAGCACTGCTGGAATTGATTGTCCTTCTGCCTTCATCAGTGCTCCTCAATCTCACAATTATCCTCAAAAACAGGAATATTTCAAATACATATAGAATATTTCCAATTTGTTTTCACTTGGCTGATCAAGATATTATTTTTTAGGAGTAATTTATTTCTCAGAATTTCTGCAAGTGTTGTTTATTTAAAAAATTGTTGCAAACTGACTCTATAGCAATTTAAATGAAATTAGGATTAAACTAATTCTTGTAGAGTATGTAGACTCATTTATCAGGAGGAATTTTTAATGAGTATATTATGCAGGCACCATATCTACACAGGTTAATGTCAGATGAAGAGGAAAGTCTTGAACAATTGCCTCAAACTTCAGCCAACGTTAGAAACTTGCTTTTAAGGCATGATTTCAGGGCTGGAACCTAGCTGAGGTAAATGAGACACTCAACTGAGATGCAAAATTTAATATGGTGCCAGATTTAGTGGTATCCATATTTAAAAGTTTGGGTTTTAAAAAATCATATCTTGAAAATATTTTTGATTTTTAAAAATATTTCGTTAAAATATTATTTTGCTTACTGAGTTTTGTGGCATCCTCCTTAATTTTGCACTTAAGGTGGGTGCCCCACTCACCTCACACTACCCCGGTCTTTCTTGGTTTATAGCATACTAAGGCTTACCCTTATTTTGTCTGCCTCACCCCTGGACCTTTAAAACCAGGTGACTAACTCACACATCAGGCTTGATGGTATGTTTGCCTGCTTTCAAGATCAATGAATTTCGTGTATACTTTCACTCATTTGAGAGACAGAGAGAGCATGAGGGAGGGGAGGGGCAGAGAGAGAGGGACAAGCAGACTCCCCACTTAGCACAAGGTGGACACTGGGCTTGATCCCAGGACCCTGAGGATTATGACCTGAGCTGAAAGCAGAAACTTAACCAACTGAGCCAACCAGGCTCCCCTCATGAGTAACTCTTGATGAACATCGTCTTGTCATGGGTCTTGGGTACCATATTAACTTTACTGAGAAACTCAAACAGTCCAAATTGGTAGACTGCTTTGCTTATGAAATCCAAAGTGTATTTCAGCAAGTAGGGGGAACTAAGGGATTGGTATATTAATATGTGAGAATTTTGCAATTCTTCAGGATAAAGGAAGCTGACTATAAGAAAGTAAAATCATCTCCACTGTTGGCATAGTAGTCTGTAAAACATTAGTTTTCTTGATTCACACGCATCTAATGGTATTAAGTGAGGAGCATTTTTAATTTCTAAAGATTGCAGCACAGGATGGTGAGCCTTTTCAGTAACGTCTGCTATACAGCACTGTACCTGGCTACTTAGGAAGAAAAATTAATATTAAGCACATGAATTCAAGGGCATCTGTCCAAATTCTCAGGTGGATTTCCCCATTGCCTTTAACATCTAATAATAGTTCAGTTCACACAGTACAAGCTCTCACAGAGCTTTCTACTCCAGCTTATTAATCATCAGTATCCTATGATTTTTCTTACAGAGCTTATAACCTAACTGTAATAATGCTGGGAAATGTCATAGCAGCTAATGTTTAATCTTAAAGTACTTTTTAAATTTGAATCAGATAAAGATTGTAATTTGCTTTTTTGGAACTTTGAACATAACTAGAAATTTATGTTGTTATGTATAGCATATGTGTCAGTAAAACAAGTGAGAATCAGAAATTGTAAGGATCATGGAAATCGTACTTTGCAGTAACTTAATTTCACAAATGGGAAAACTGAGACCACAAAGGGAATACTGTTATTATATCCCATGCTTCCTCTCCTTAGATGAGCCTTTGAACATGGGTTTGAACTATGCAGGTTGACATATATACAGACATTTTTCAATAAATATAGTATAGTACTTTAAATGTGATTTCCTTAAAATTTCTTTCATAGCATTATCTTTTCTCTAGCTTACCTTCTTCTAAAAAGACAATACTGGAGGGAGAGACAAACCATAAGAGACTGTGGACTCAGAAAACAAACTAAGGGTTTTGGAAGGGGGGGTTGGGGGGGGAATAGGTGAGCCTGGTAATGGGTATTTTTTTTTAAGATTTATTTATTTATTTAATAGAGAGAGAGATCACAAGTAGGCAGAGACAGAGAGAGAGGGGGAAGCAGGCTCCCTGCTGAGCAGAGAGACCCATGTGAGGCTTGATATCAGGACCCTGAGATCATGCCCTGAGCCAAAGGCAGAGGCTTAACCCACTGAGCCACTCAGGCACCCCTGGTGGTGGGTATTAAGGAAGGCGTGGATTGCATGGAGCACTGGGTGTGATGCATAAACGATGAACTTAGAACACTGAAAAAATAAAATTAATTTTTTTAAAAAAGACAGTATAGAGTACATATAGCATACAAATATGTATCAATTGACTATGTTATCAGTAATGTTTCTGATCAACAGCAGCTTAACAATAGTGGTTAAATTTGGGGGGAGTCAAAAGTTATACATGGATTTTTGACTGTGTGGGGGACTGGCACCCCTACTCCCATGTTATTCAAGGGTCAGCTGTATTTATGTGTGGCCTGTGGCTTTATTTAATGAAAAAGTATATGAATGTAAATTTATATTTTTCCATACTCATCTACCTGATTTAGGTGGGCACATTTTATCTCTCTTCTTCTCTGCTAAAAAATAGTAAGTGCCTTCATGTGGTATTGGGCTAAGTACTATATATAATGAATGAAATGGACAAGGTTTCTCTGAGCCTTTTTTCCCCTTGCACTTTTAAATCACTTTTCAAGTCTTCTTTAGTAATTTATTTTTCATTTCTTCTTTCACATCTAAATATTTCTCCTAATAATTGGCACTATTTCAGTTTTATGAGCAAAATATAGGTTCTGCAAAGGGAGAAAGGAGTTAAATAAGGAGAACAGACAGACAGTTTTTCAGTTAGGCTTTGGGGAACATATTAAGACATTTCAGTTAAAAAAAATCACATCTTTGAACCTTAATTTTACTCCATTTCTATCTGGTATACTGGGTAGTGGGAAGCACTAAGATCTAGGCAAAGGGTTTGGAATCAGATCAGACTATCATTCCAGAATCTGCTATCTTCCAGCCTGAATTTGTCTTGGTTGAGACTTCCTTGTGCAAAAACCTCTTGCGTTTGGAAGGGGGCTTGTAGAATTGTCCTACTTTTCCATACTCATCTACCTGATTTAGGTGGGCACATTTTATCTCTCTTCTTCTCTACTAAAAAATAGTAAGTGCCCTCATGTGGTATTGGGCTAAGTACTATATATAATGAATGAAATGGACAAGGTTTCTCTGAGCCTTTTTTCCCCTTGCATTTTTAAATCACTTTCTTATGGAAGATTTTCCATTAGTTACCCTAAATGAAAAATAATTCACTTAATAATATTCACTCAGGATTTGAGGCCCTGGTTATATGATAATGTACACGACTTTTAAGAAATTGCATCCTTATGGAGGAAGAAAATACTCCCTCATAGTCAAATTCCACCCCTGACTCTTCGCTTATGGATAGCAAATTGGCTATTATACTAACAAGGAGCGATAACTAAATGCTTCCCATGTCGGACACCATGCGGAGGATTTCATGGTCTGAAAGTATAGGAGGAGAAGTGAGCTAACAGAAACACTTCTACCAGCCTCCATAGAAACTATGGAGAGTATCCGAAATGGAATGCAAAATGAAAACTTTGTCATGTCTCCTCCAGACGATAGGAAAATCTCTTACAACTAAAACCTGATTTTTACTTAGGACACATTCTTCAACCACCTATTATATTGACAATTGAAGCCACAGTAAATGAAGGAAGTGATTAATGGTAGCTTGTATAAATGTAGCCTAAAGGTACATGAAACCATTAATATAATCACGTGAAATTCTCCTTTGTGGATACTTTAAAAAGGTTTTCCTTCCTAAAAACCATGATGGAGAGATGCAAACAAAGGCAGTAAAGTGTTTTTGAGTAATTCCTTTGTGAACATACTTGACATGTGAATTAGAGCCCAATAGATGCATGCAGAAACCTTTTTTTTCCTAGGCACTGAGCATGCAGATGTGTGTGACATGAGACTCTCTATTTTTTTTCTTTTAACAGCCTTTCATTTAGTTTGGTGAGACCTCCTTGAGCATAGTATTAACAACTTAATGCTCAGTTCCCTAGGAACTTAGTTGTCAAGAGAGTAAAAATGTACTTATAAAATCCAAGAAACTTGACAAGATGAAAAACTAGAAAAGGCTTCTGGCTCACTCCTATAAAATGCACCTTGGAGAATTCATGGAAGGGAAATACGTATTTTAACCCTGGTTGATGAACTTTTTTTTCCCCTCATACCCACAAACAGAATTTTCAAATATGATATACCCAATCATGTATTTTAAGTTGATGGTTTAAATTTATCTTTATGAGTTTACACAGTTATAATGGTTTAATTCTTAATATACTGTGAATATTTACAATAAAACTATTATCATGCTTTTAAGTGGAATTCAGTGGAATCTAAATACCATTTACATGAGACCTTGATAATTCAATAAAAGGGAGACAACGGGGACACCTATGTGGCTCAGTCAGTTAAGTGTCTGCCTTGGGCTCAGGTCATGATCCCAGTGTCCTGGGATGGAGTCCTTAATTGGGCTCCTTGCTCAGTGGGGAGCCTGCTTCTTCCTCTGTCCCTCCCCTTGCACACACGCTCTCTCTCACTCTCTCTGTCTAATAAATGAATGAATGAATGAATGAATGAATTCTGTAAAAAAAAGGAGACAATGAATTATGGATAAAGGAAGATTGTTTAGTAAATGATATTAGGAAAATAAGCTCATTATATGGAGGGGTAAAAATAGAGCTGATTTCCTCTCTACCACCATATATAATGTGGGACTCTGGATGAATTAATGACCTAAATGTGAAAGAAATACTACAAAGTGACTAGAAAAACCAATACATTATTTTTATTATCTAAGTTTGGAGAAGGAATTTGCTATGGACTGAATATGGGTGTTCCCTTAAAATTCATTTGTTGAAGCATAATCCCCAAAATGATGGTATTTGGTGGTGGGATCTTTTGGAGGTAGTTAGGTCATGATGAGCGAACCCTCAGGAAAGGACTTACTGCCCATATCAAAGAGACCTTAGAGAGCTAGCTCACTTTCTTTCCACCACATGAGGCTACAAAGAGAAGTCAGCAGTTTGCAACCCTGATTTCAGACTTCCAGTCTTCAGAACTGTGAGAAACAAATTTCTGTCATTAATATTTTGTTAGAATAGCCCAAACTAAGACAGAGTTTTTAAACAAAACTCCAAAAGTGCCAAATGCAAGGCAAAAATCTGATGAATTTAATTATACTTACTAAAAATAAGAGTTCTCTTTAACAGAACAGACCATGGACAATTTTAATAGAAATGTGATAGAGTGAGAGAAGATAACTTGTAATGTCTAAAACAAAGATGAATATATAGATTATTCAAAGGACTCTTCCAAATCAATAAAAATGTAAAACAGTAACCTCGAATGAAAGATTGGCAAGGGGCATGAACTGCCATTCTACAGAAGTAGAAACCCAAAAGGGTTACAAGACTATGAATCAGAGAAATGAAAATTAAGAAACAATGACATATTTTTAATCCATTAGACTGTTGAAATATATAGAACTTGATCATACCAAGTGTTTGTGGGAATGTGGGGAGAAGGGAACCCACATGCCCTGCTGGTGGTATGCACACTTGTGAGTCATTTTCTGGAAAGCATTCTGCTGGCATTTAGTCAAAGTACAATAGAGACACACATACTTGTGGACACAGTCATTTTGATGAGTGTCCCAAAAAGAATTACACAAAGGTCCACACATGGACATATACAAAGATATTTGTTGCAGTTTTTATTTTATTTTTGGCTGTGAGAGGGGTTTGGATGCAATCTTGACTATTACTAGGGGAGTGGTTAGGTAAATGTAGTGGGTGTGGCAGATGTAGACAAAATGGACCAAATCCACATATAGCAAAATGCTGAGGGAAAATAGCAAGAAAGAGGATGAAATCATAACCTAAAACCACTTACATAAATTTAAAACTATGTATAGATATAATACAAAAAGGTAGTGTACAAGACATATGAATAAAGGGGTATGTGTTAAATCAATTACAATGCTTACAGTGGTCATCTTTTGTGGGGAAGAATAAGAGAGCATATTGGGACTAAAAAAGAATAAATAAGTATATGTAAAATAAAAAAGGGCTTTACAAAGACTAATAACTACAATGTGCTGCAAATTGAAAAATAGGACTAATGCTACACTTTTCCACTTGAGATTCCACTAACAGGAATGAAGGAAAAGGTTCTGAGGAATTTGGGACTTAAGTCTTGCCAATACATTCTTTTTCCATTGTGTTGGCCCAGTTGTCTATGCTACTGAGCCACTGGGTCAATGTCTCACTGCAGATGGTCGTATATTGAGTCTAGTAAAGTGAGCGTAAAAAGTTAGACTTATCGACTAATTTGAATAAAACTAATTCTGATGTTGCCATCAGTTTTTTTACCTTCAACTCTTTTGGTTAGAAAATGTGGCACAGTGGGAAGAGAATGGCCTTCAAAATCAGACACCCCTAGTTTTGAGCACCAATCTGTCACTTATACCAGTGTGGCCATGGGAAAGTCACTTAATCTGTCTGCATCTCATTTTTTTCATCTATAATATAAGGCTAATGATGCCTATCTTGTTGAATTGTGAGGATCAGTGATAATGTTTATAAATGATTTGGCCATCAGTGAATGGGGGAAAATATTGCTGTTGCTGCTGTTGTTGTTAGCATAGATTATTCTATGAGACACAGAAATGTGTCAGCAGTACACTGGCCTGCTTTGTTATGTTTATTATGTTTTTTAAACAGTAATTAAAATATTAGAAAACAAAGTATTTGAACCCAATAAAAGAGAATTTCCCCTTAATTCAATATGACATGCTTTTATGGTGCATCTACTACGGCCTAAGCACAGTATTAGGGACTGGAATGGGGCTAGGGAGGTAAAGAGGGAAGTAACTAGAAATAACCGTAGTCTGGGTTTATCTTTGCCTCAGCCTTGGGGCAGTGACAGACACACAGCATAATGAATGTGAAGCAAAATGGACTCAATTATAAATATTTATAGCTCTTCTTTCTTTTGCTGTTTCTGTGATTTTCCCCAAATTGCTATGCTATAAATGGTGATAAGGCTGCTGGAGGGAACTAATTCTGTCTCTAAACAATTATTCTATTAGTGCCTATTCTGTGCTAGTTACTGAGGTGGATTTAGTGGTGAACAACCATACAGTCGACCAGAAACACATATGAAATGTCTTGTTCAAAACTCACACTTTGGTTATTTGGGCACCATACCCTGAACTAATTGAAGAGACTTGCATGTATCTTGAGTATTGAGAGTTGAATGAAATGTGTCCCTTTATGGTCTTGCTGCATTTGGGGAGGAATCCTGTCTGGTATTCTGTATGAGAATTTAGAGAGGAAGTGCCCATTTCTCTGATAATTTATGGCAGCTGGAATCCTGTCTGTTTGGCATTAGAGTTGGTAGTCTTGGCTGGTTTTCTGAGGCTCAACCTCTTTTTGTCTTTCATTCTATCTCAATTTCTATCTTGTAATCTTTCTTTTCTTTCCTTTAATTGATCTTTTCTTTCCTTTATATGATTCTTTGATATATGATTCTTTCCTTTTTTTCTTTCCTTTATATGACTTCCTCTTACTTAAAGGCACTTATTAAAGTTTTAAAAAGTTTCAGAAAAAAAGTGTAGTTAATAAAAATAGCTAATATCTGCCATTGTAATTTACAAAGCATAAACGTGTTTCTTGTCTCATTTGGACCTAAAAACAGTCTTTTAGGTCATGTTGTAGGAGTTAAGCCATGCATCAAAATTTGGACTTGAACTGCAAATCCACTCTTGAGGATTTTTACTTTTCCATAATGACTCTTAAGATGGGGAGTATCCACTTTACATTTTTAATTATGAATATTCATTAAGTAATTAAAGTAAAAATAGGTTGAGAAAACTTTTGAAAAGTTCAGTAACAATTAAAGTTGAAATTTCCTTTTGTCTTTTCATTTCTCCTTTCTTTCTACTCTGTAGTATCTTTAGTACTAGGCTAAACTCACAGCAATGTGCATTCCATTCACTTTCTTCTGCCTTCTTTGGGCCTTACTCCATTAAGAATGTCGTCTTCTCTTTTGTACACTCAGTCTTCTCCACTAGCTACTTCTTCTTTGTTATCAGGCACAGTCAAACATTTCCTTTCCTAAATAGGAAAGTTTTTTTGCCCTATATGCATCCTCATCTATGTCCTTTATTCTTCAAATAGTTTAAGCTTTTTGAAATAAATAGCTCAAGCTTCTTAAAATTATTTAGTCCTGTTTTCTGAGCTCTTGTCCTTTTCTCTTCAAATTTTTGCAAACTGGTTTCTTTTCTTACCAGTCTACTGAAACCTCTCTGTAAGGTTGCTAGCCTGTTAAACTGGTTGGTCCAAGTTTAGCTGCCTTAGGCACGATCTATTGCATCAAGCGATGGCAATCATTACTGCTTTTATGACTTACCTATGTAGATGATATAGTGGGTGGGGTGACAGGGTTTAAACATTGCATTTGTTTTAGCGTCTCTTACTTTGGTGCCCTAATTCAGGAGAAAGTTTTCCAAACGAATTGAAATAGGCCCCCTAACAAGGGTGAACCAACAAAGTAATGAGTCTTGTGGAGGAAAGATTCTACTCACCTAATGTTATCAAGCTGTTTAGGTGACCTTGATCAAATAATATTTCCTCTCTGAATTTGTGTTTCCTTCATAGGAAAACCTAGTCTACTTCACAGGGTTGGCGTGAGGACGAAATGTGTATGAAAATATTTTGTAGCCTGTCATGTGTGGCATACACTTGTACTTGGACTCCCAGCCTGTGTAGCCTAAAAGAGTGTCCATTAGTGGTTTGAGTAGTTCTCTAAACTTGTTTGGTGGACTGTGGCAATGACCATTAGGAGACTGCATGGTTCGAGGGCCTCCTGAGCAAAAACACACAGAAATGGAAGAAAGAAATGGGTATAACAAGCTTGACCTACTGCTTTAGCCTTAGTTGTTGGGAGAGAGGAGTGGTTTTAAGAAGAGTTTGGAAGCTGTTACTCAGTATTTCCCTGGTCCAGTTCCCTTTGTGTGGATGTAAGAGTCCTCAGCAGAGAGATAACCATAGATGAACATGCAAAGTGCTGTTTCACTGCTTAGATGTGTGTCCCCTCTCACAGAATATAATACAGAGAAGTTGAGCATTCTTTCCCACTCACCAAAGACAAGTTTGATCATTGAAGGGTTCTAGCGCAGCAGTAGAGGAGATGGCGGGAGTGTTTGTGAGAGACTAGTGTCTGGCACAAGACTGAGAGCTCTGGAGGAAGTCGGCCATGTCCAGCAGGAGAGAGCGGCAGGGCCTGTCAGAGGCAGCAGTGCTCAGTGAATGTGACAAAAGTTAAGAGCAAAGGTAGGTGGTGTACAGAGCTGCCTGGACTTGTTCATGAGAACAATGCATGATCCCCTTTGGGAATTTCCAGAAATATTTGAAAGTGTGAGAACCAGAGGCTGAGGTCCTTCTGGAGTGGGTAGGGTGAGAGGATAAAACATTTGGGTTGGTATTGTTAAGCCCACTCAGCTGGTCCTGATGATCTCTTGAAGCCTGGAGAAAATTGACTTACAGACGCAAGCTACTGTTTTATTATCAATCAGCCTATTTATATTTCTGCACATATATTTTTATTTACTGCACAAACACAGGGAACATTGTTCATATCATAATCTCTGGTAATGACATTCCTTTGAGTTATGCAGCCCTGGAGGTAGCCTATTCTTATTAGGTAAGTGAATTTTTCTCTACTCCCTTGTTGCTCCCTAGACCTCACCTTCTTTTAGACATGCGCTATAATTGTGAGTATTTTGTATAAAATTCATCTCCAAAGAGGAATATCTTGGGAGAAGTGTATTTAAAATTATGTATTAAATGTTCAGACTGACACAGTCACATTTATAGCTCGAATGAAAGCCAAACCTCCCAAGGTTTAGAATGTCAATAAATGACAATTAGGCTCCCTGGCCCCTCATTCTTCAGTGCTTTATCACCAGGCAAAATTAGAAGGCAGTTCATGGTGATATTTTAGGGCCTGTGTGGAGTCCTCACCCTCTGCCCAAATAAATCAGGTGAACAGGATGCAATCACTTCTTTTTTAGTGTCTTGCTTTAGCCATATTAAAGACACCACTGGCAACTAGAGTTGGAAAGTCTCATTGAATGCAATTCCCTCGCTATGAACACTATACAGTCTTCCTTCTGACTCATACTATAACTAAGTAATTGGTATGACAAAACTCTTGGGATTGCAAGTTAATAAAATTCAAATGAATCTAGGATATATTTCAAAAAGCAAGTCAGTCTTACACAGAAATAAAGCAGCCTACATATAGTGGTACAGAAATTGGTCTTATAAATGACTATCATAGCAATATTGTGAAGTCATAAGACAGGCCACTTTCTGCCAACTAAAATGAAAAAAAAAAAACCATCTGTGGCACAGTGATCCCTAGTGAAGTCCTCAGTTTACGTGTTGATTATAAAACAACTTGGAATTGTGTTCTAGTTTAAAAGAAACATCTTTCGTTGTGGCAGCCTCTGAGAAAATGTATATCTACCTAGATGTGTGTAGCTAGACTTGACAAAAAAGTTGTTAAAAATGAATTTACATGTAAATTTAGAAATTTGAATAAATATTTCAAAAAGCCATCTGGGTTTATTTGTGAGAGAAAATTTGAAAACGAGGACATTTGAATTACATGTTGGAATGGTTCTGATAAATATATAACCCCTCTCAAATAGCTAATTATCCTAGAATTACTGAAGAAAATGTAAGTGCTATCTTTTCATCTGTGGTAAATAGTCACTTACTGAGTATGTGAAGCATCCCGTTGTCAAGTCTTTCTAGAATAATATTTTTAGAAAGATGTGAGTGCCACAGTTAGCTAATTTTTATTAATAAAACATGAACCAAGTGTAAATTTTACCACACAAAATAGAACATTTTTTCTGTTTTGCATATCTTTTGGAAGAATATCATCATTCTTAATTTAATATTTCAGAACCTGCTCAGGATATGTGATGGTAATATTAAAACAGCACGTCATTTATTACCTATTACCTTTACTAGTTGGTAATTTTACTGAGGTTCTAGGAACTGAAGTCAGTCCCTCAAATTCTCTAATATATTGCAGTAAATTGAGAATTTAGCATGAAGGGGATTCTGTGCTCAGTGTAACACATATGTTCAGTTTCTGCAACTTCCTTTGTCTTGAAAATGCTTCATGCCAATTAATGAATACAGAACTTCTTCCTTGTCTAGTCAGAAGATAGATGTTTTTAGTACCTCTTCTATAATTTACTAGCTAGATGATAACTTTTCTGGGACATAGTTTTCATTCTGTAAACTGGGACTGATAATAGCTGCCTAACTTAGAGCTTTTTTTAGGGGTCTCACAATCAATACTGGCAAAAATACAGTGCTTATAAAACAAAGTATAATGGAATTTTGAATTTATAACACAATTGCTATTATTAATATATTAGTCAGTAAGTGAAGTTAACAGATCACTTTCATATAGAGCACCTTATTTTTTTGAAGCCTTTCTAAATCTCAATAGGAGCCACATAGATCTGCATTCCTACCCCAGCCATCTCACAGGGTCATGGGGAGGATTGCACGAGAAAATACTGTGCTGTAAACATAATGCATTATTGGTATTGTCCTGCTCCATAATATCTTTTATGAACCATTTGTTTACAGCTTCAAAGAAGATGTTTTACTCCTTTTACTGTTAACAAAATTGCTCAAAATTTGTTTATGGAAAGTGCCAGAAATTTTCTGTTCCTTCACTTTTCTGAGAACACTGACCTTTGAACACAAGCCTACATCAACCTCTTTCCTCCCTTCTTCCTATGCCAGGTGCCAACTGTTGAGTAATTTACACATTGTCCTCGACTGATTAAGTCATTGTCATGAATCAGTCCCTTTCAGGTGGATTTCACAGGTAAGTTATCCTTGGGCTCAAAACCAAAACACATATGATTCTGAAACCAAAAGTCTCAAGAACAAATGCTGTGGGAAAGAGAAAGAACATGCAAGATTTCATTGTTTTATATTTTCAAGATCCTGTGTCTATCGCGAATACAGTACTCTGGTATTTTAAAAAATTTATATAGATGGTATAATGATAGGTATTGTGGCTTCTGATGTTTTCACTCAGTGTTGTTTCTAAGATCTACCCAAGGGGCACTAAGGCAAACTAATTTATTGCTTCTACTGCTGCAGAGTATTCCATAGTATGTATCCACATTTGTTTTTTATCCACACCCTTGGTGATGAACACCTTGGTTGCCTCCAACTTTCAGCACCACAAACAACTCTGTGGTAGATATCCTTGTACTTCCCCTTCTATGGTCCTGCAGTGTGAGTTTTTTTAGAGTGATACTCCAGGAGTGGGGGCTGCAGGATCATAGAGTACGTATATACTTAATTTAACTAAGTACTGCCAGATTTGTCCCCAGAATGGCTACACTAGAATACATTTCATTGTACATGAGAGGACATGGTACCTCCCAGCATTTGGTATCAGATTTTCACATTTTTTTACAGGAGTATGGAGGTCAAATGTTAGTTTGTTGTTTCATTTGCATTTCTTTGATCACTGGTGTTGTATATTCCGTTTTCCGTTTCTGTGAATTGACTGTTCATATTTTTGTCCATTTTTCCTATCAGTATCTCAGAGTTTGTTTTACTGTTAATTTAATTTGAATATCTTGGATAGTCTAGATATTAATCCTTTACCAGATTTTGACAATGAACATTTCTTCTCTTAATCTGTTACCTGTTTGTTAAGTTTACGTGTCTTTTGCTGAACAGAAATCCTTATTTTGAGCCATTTTATTGAACAAGTGGATCAGTAGATAGTATTCAAAACACCCAAAATAATTTGTTATGTTTATGTAAATCATGAAATGTGATGATACAATAACGCACATGAATCCATCACCCAATTTAGGATCAGGAAATTACCAGTAGTGTTTAGTGTATCGTTGTCTTCGGCATAGCAATTCCACCCAATGCAACCCCCTCCCAGAGGTAACTGTTATTCAAAAAAAAAAAAGGTTTGTATTCTCATATGTTCTCAATTTTAACCAGTTCTTATATACATCCCTAAATAATGCATTGTTAATTTTTCCTGTTTTAAAACTTAATAAAATGGTATCAATCTGTGTATATTCTTCTGACTTTGTTTTTCATTCAACATTATGTTTCTAAGATTCATCTATGTCAATATGTGAAGTTATAGCCCATTTATTTTCACTGCTGTATAGTATGTCATTCTAAAGATTTTCCGGAATTTATATATGTATTCTCCTGTTAATGGATATTCAAGTTGTTTCTCGTTTCCTGGTTTTGTTGCTGGGGAAGAAGGTAGGGAATAATGTACAATGCTCCAATGAACATGTCTATTTTCCATATGTAAGACTTTTTTTAGGCTACATCCTTTGGGCTGAATTACTAGATTGTTGGATATAAGCCATATTATTTTATTTTTATTTTATTTTTTTAAGATTTATGTATTTATTTGAGAAAGATGGGGGGGCACAGGGAGAGGGAGAGAAAGAATCCCCTGAGTGCAGTGCCCCACTCAGGGCTCCATCCCAGGACTCTGAAATCAAGACTGAGCCACTCAGGTGCCCTGAGCCATACAATTTTAAAGATAATTCCAAGTTGCTTTGTAATGTGCTTAGACCAGTGTCATCTCACATCAGCCGTGTGTGAGAATTGAATCACACACGGAACTTGGAAATGTCTAAAGTTTTCCTCAATCTGAGTATAAAATGGTGTCTTCTTATTTTTAAATTTACATGTCCATAATTCCTAATTATGTGGAGTATAATTATGTCACAAACAATTCGAGTATTCTCTTATGTTAAGTGTCTATCTACATTTTTGTCATTTTTATTAATCGTCACAACTTTATTTATCTTATTTTTTATTGTGTTCAGTTAGCCAGCATATAGTACATCATAAGTTTTTGATGTAGTGTTCAACAATTCAATAGTTGTGTATAACAGCCAGCACTCATCTCCACACGTGCCCTTCTTAATACCTGTCACCTGGTTACCCTATCCCGTCATCCCCTCCCTTCTGTAACCCTCAGTTTGTTTCCCAGAGTCCAGAGTCTCTCATGGTTTGTTTCCCTCCCTGATTTCTTCCTGTTCAGTATTCCCTCCCTTCCCCTGTGATCTTCTGCACTGTTCCTTATGTTCCACATATGACTGAAATCATATGATAATTGTCTTTCTCTGCTTGACTTATTTCACTTAGCAAAATCCCCTCCAGTTCCATCCATGTCAGTGCAAATGATGGGCATTTATCCTTTCTGATGGCTGAGTAATAGTCCATTGTATATATGGACCACATCTTCTTTATCCATTCATCTGTTGAAGGACATCTCAGCACCTTCCACAGTTTGGCGATTGTGGACATTGCTGCTATGGACATTGGGGTACATGTGCCCCTTCTTTTCACTACATCTGTATCTTTGAGGTGAATACCCAGTAGTGCAATTGCTGAGTCATAGAGTAGCTCTATCCTTAACATCTTGAACCTCCATACTGTTTTCCAGCTTGACTGTACTAGGTTGCATTTCCACCAACACTGTAAGAGGGTTCCCCTTTCTCCACATCCTCACAGACGCTTGTTGCTCCCTGTATTGTTAATCTTTGCCATTCTAACTGGTGTCAGGTGCTATCTCATTATGGCTTTGATTTGTATTTCCCTGATGGGTAGTGACGTTGGACATTTTTTCATGTGTCTGTTAGCCATTTATATATCTTCTTTGGAGAAGTGTCTATTCATGATAACTTTTAAAAATATTCTGGAAACTAACTTTTTGGTGGTTGTATTGTAGCAAATATATTATTCTAATTGTAATCGTTCTTTTCAGTTGTTTTATCGTTTTTGGAAAACATCAACTCTAAGTTTTAATGTAATTTAATTTAGCAAACTTCCCCCTTATGAATACTGTTTTTTGCCTGGTTTTAGAAAAATTTCCCTACCCAAGTTATAAAATGAATTATGTATTTAATTCAAAGATATTTAGAGTTTTACATTGCCGATTTAGGTATTTCATATATCTTAAGTGGATTTTTATGTGTGGTTTGAGGTAGAGATCCATTTACATTTCTTCCATATAGATACACAGTTGTTCTAGCAAACTGCATTATGTTTATTTTTGTGGTTTTCCCACTGATCTGCAATGTCACCTGCCATCTATCAAATTTTATGTATCTTTGGGCCTGTGTTTGGACTTTTAATCTCCCCCACCCCCACGCCGTGCCTCTTTGCATTTCATCAATGAAGTTACATAATTAAAATGTATGAAATATCAAATGTTGACAAGTGCTGGGAAGAAAAATAGAGACAGAGGATAGGAAGCGTCAGATGGGTTAGGATTGCTGTTTAAATACAATAGTCAAGGAAGACCTCATTAATCTTAGTGGAAACCTAAAAAAGATAACAAGCTGAGTCACATAGACAGCTGAGGATACAACTTAGCAGGTAGATGGAACAGCTATCTGAAGAGGATAGCAGTGCAAAGAAGCCAGTATAGCTGAGAGAAGAATAAACAAAGGGGAGACAAATTCAGAGAGATTGCCTGGGGCAAGAATAATTATTATACCACACTGTTTCAATCACTAAAGTTTTATAAAAATCATGGTATTTCGTAGATCAAATCTACCCATCTTCTCCTTCTACAGGAATATCTGAGTGACTCGGCCATCCTTGTATCACTGTTTCCCTAAATACAATTTAGAATCGACTTATCAAATTCCTATAAAAGTCTGTAGAAATTTGATTGACATTACACTGAAAGTACCTATCAATTTGGGAAACTGTGATATTGTTCTATCCTTCCGATCATGAATTTCCTGATGTAGAAACATGGTATCCCTTTCACGTACTTAGGTCTTCTTTTGTGTGTTTGAGAATGCTTTACTACTTTTTCCATGAAGCCTTGTACATACATTGTTAGTGTAAAAACCTGCATATGGGTTCTGTTTGCAACTTCCCTCACCCCGGTCTACACGGTTTTCACTATATTGCTCTCCTTTCTGTCCCTCAAGCATTTCAAGCACACTTGTACCTCAGGATGTTTGCCTTTGTTGTCTCCTCTTCCATGGAATGGGTTTCCTCCAGATAGCTGTGTAGACCACATCCATACTACCTTCAGGTTTCTGATCAAATATAACTGTATTTGTGGGCTTTCCCTGACCACCTAGTTGAAAATAATGCCCTCCTAGCATCTGCTCTCTCCCTTTTCTTTGTTTAGTTTTATTCTCATGGTATATTTTTACTCATATCTATTCAAAGTGTATGTTTTTTCCACCATAATTAAGTTTGTGAAATAGATATAAAAATCCCTAGAGATTCTCTGTGGGATAAAGCCAGAGGAGTGAATAAATACAGTTCTTAAACCAATAGGCTTCTAAATCGCTTCTCCCCAAGAGAGCAAATGTAATAAGTTCTTTCTCTCCATCCAGTTTGGAGAAGCAAGCAAATGCTTAGTCTAAAAATGCAAATTTCCACTACTGCACACTGGATGTTCTTTATGGTTGACACAAGTTCACAGGGTATCAATGATCTCTGACCAGTGTTTTCATCACTAGGTTTCGAGTGCTGGGTCATGTAGTAAAAGGACAAGTAAACATTAGTGGAGGATGTTACTACATTATTATTCAAATATCTATGTCATTTAAGGGTTGTTTGGGAACTCTACCCTTTAACAGTGTCCTTTCTCTCTCTGAATATATATATATATATATATATATATATATATATATATATATATATATATGCCTATCTATGCATATATATATATATTCACTGGTATAATATATATTTGTAATATTGCTCACCAAGATGTGAAAACATTCCTTATTATAAGTGGCAATCTAAGAAGAAAAGATCTGAAGCAGAAAAATCCCCACCAGCAGTAGAAAGTGTGAATTCTGCAGTATCCTCCGATATGTATTAATATCAAAACAGATCCTTGAACAGATTCACCTTAAGTTGTATTGAGTAGTAGTCATCATGAAAACATTCCAGGCATATATGCCCAGGATTTGAATTTTGCCATTTAGAGCAGGAAACATAATTGCCAAGAAAGGATACTAAATATCAATATTGATAACATCATTACCTTTTACTGAGTGCCTACTATGTGCCAAGAACGATATTAGAAATCAAGAAGCATTATGTCATGCAATCGTCAAACAAGTTTGGCAAGTAGGTACTAACATTATCATCGTTCTAGTGAGTTACCTGAAGCTCAGAAAGTGAAGCGACAGAGATAGGAGTAGCTGGGATTCCAACTCAGGGGTCTGGATCCAAAAACTATGCTTTTGTCTACGTCATGTTGTAGGCTACATAGAGGGCTGAGGAAACTGAGACCATTTGTGACCATAAAAAAATACAGAATCACAGTTTTGTATCTAGACCACCACATCTGCCTTGTAGGGCTTACCACCCAATCAGCTCCCCAAGGGGCATGTGGAGAGGGTAGCTCCGGAAGTTAAGTAATTTTATTATTTGTATCTATTGTGACAATTTACAAGCATTCTTTCCACATTATTTAATTGTATTCATTATAATGGCAGGTAGAACTTCCGTTTTCTAATTGGTGAGGTGCAGAGAGAATCTCATTTGCCAGGAGTTGTCTGGAAACCAGGTCTCAAACCCCAATCTTCTGGCTCTAATAGATGTATTTGTTCCTGGGGCGCCTGGCTGGCTCTGTTGGTGGAGCCTTTGACTCTCGGTTTCAGGGTCATGGGTTTGAGCCCTACACTGAGTGTAGAGATTACTTAAAAAAAAGTAAGAAAAGATGTATATGTTCCTACTATCTGTTGTTCACTTCTTCTTTCTCCTCTGACAGGCACATCCTATGGAAAAAACATTATATTATTTATTTGTTTTTAAATTTTTTATTACGATTATATTTGTTCATTTGACACAGAATGAGAAAGCACAAGCCAGGGCAGCAGCAGGCAGAGGCAGAGGGAGAAGCTGGCGAAGCCCGATACGGGACTCCATCCCAGGACTCCGGGATCATGACCTGAGCTGAAGGCAAATACTTAACCAACTGAGCCACTGAGGTGCACCTGGAAAAAAGATTTTAAACCTTATTCTGAATTATTTAAATAGTCAGGTAATTTAAAAATATGGAATTGGTTTGTATATATAAAATTAATTGCTGTTTGCCTTTTTCCATTGAAACTCGTGTGTATGTTGTGTGTGTGTATGCGTTTATTTATATGTATGTACATATCTATTTACCAAAAGTTCTTTTTTTTTTTAATTTTTAAAAAGATTTTATTTATTTATTTGTTAGAGAGAGAGAAAGAGAAAGCAAGTGCACAAGCATGGGGAGTGACAGGCAGAGGGAGAAGCAGGCTCCCCACTGAGCGGGGAGCCCCATGGAGGGGCTCAATCCCAGGACCCCAGGATCATGACCTGAGCCGAAGGCAGACGCTTAACAGACTGAGTCACCCAGGTGTCCCCCAAAAGTTCTTTAATCAAAGGGAAAGCATAGTTTTCTTGTTAAGTTATAGTAGCAGCAGTATAAGGGGGCATCAGAGTGAAAATATAACATGCCATCTCTTTTGCTATTCTGAAACACATCTTCTCATTTTTAAAATGTAGTTATGGGAAGCATAGTTTTAAATCTGCAACATATGGTACACATTAGGGATAATACATGTTTGATGGTTAAAAAGCTACATTTTATTATTCCATTGTGATTTCTATTTTATTATTTATTGACTGCAGTTAGCAAAATGCTATTATCTTATCTCTAGGCAATTGTTCTTTGCTTCAAGGAGATGAGGTTGCTTTTTGCCTACTTCATACATCTTTGGAATAGCTATTTTATATTCGTTCAGTCTTGACATCTACATCACAGTATGTATAATGTAGTGTAATATCATTAGAAGCTCTAGAAATAAATGATTTCTAAGAATATGAAAATATAAAACAAATAGAACAGGCAAAAGAGCATACTAGTGGCAGATTTCAATGACATACTACTTTTATCATACCTTTTCCCACATTTCATGTTATAAAAAGATGTGTTATAAAAAGGAATTCTTGAATTCTTGTTTTCCACTGCAATAGGCATAGCAAATGATATGTTTAATCACTGTTAATGTTTCCTTTTAGATCTGATTACTTTCTACCTAATTCATCATCTCATCTTGCCCATTACTGCTTTCTGTATACTTCAGTTTGCAGATGTAGAAAGTGTGAATTCTGCAGTGTGCTCTGGTAAATATTAATAGCAAAAGATTCTTCTGAGCAGATTCACCTTAGGTTATATTGAGCAGTATTCATTATGAAAAACCATCTTGTTAAAATAATAGTAACAACAAATTATTCTTTTTTTTTAATTTTTTATTAACATATAATTATTATTTACCCCAGGGTACAGGTCTGTGAATCATCAGGCTTACACATTTCACAGCATTTGCCATAGCACATACCCTCCCCAATGTCCATATCCCTATCCCCCCCCCGCCCCCCACCTCCCAGCAACTCTTAGTTTGTTTCGTGAGTTTAGGAGTCTCTTATGGTTACAACAAATTATTCTGATTGTGTTATAGTATGACTAATTAAAACCAAAAACATAACTCTGACCTCAGCATAATTTAATGTTCTGCTGTTTCCCTGGACTTAAGACCATTTTCTCTAATGTAATTTTCTGTGTTGGGAAAAAAGTAAAATTTTTACTTTTGTGGATATATATGTTCCAGGATAGATTGATCTTATAATTTCAGAGATAATTGAAATAAAATATATAATCAAAGCTAAATTAAATATAACTCTATAGCCAAGCTAAAGTGCTTTTCTTGTCAAAAGGATATCCATTCTTGGGACACCTGGCTTTCTCAGTCCATAGAGCATGCAGTTGATTTCAGGGTTGTGAGTTCAAGCCCCACATTGGGTGTAGGGATTACTTAAAAAAAAAAGTCTTTAAAAAAGGGTATCCATTCTCAGTAACCATAGTAGTTTTTCAAAAGTATAATCAACTGTGAGTGTATATGTGTGTGTTTAAGGATTAAGATTATTTAGAATTCAGTTCTTGTTTTGCTACTAGTTAGTTGTGTAACTGTAGGCAAGTCACTTCACTGTTCTAGTGTTCTTTTTGTCATCTGCAATGTAAGGAATTTGGCTTTCCTAATCACTAATGCTGTTTCTGTGTGCGCATTTTCTTTGGTAGCCTAGGTCAATTTACACAGGGGACTAGAACAAAAAAACAAATAAGACACAGCTTTGACATAGAATAGGTTCTACAAAATATTTGTTGAATGAAATAGAAATAAATGCTGAAAATGGAGTGATCAGCCTAAATTCTCTGCTCAGAACTGATTTGCCATTGGAAACTTCCAGATAGAGAGAGTAGGGTTAACTAACCGGTGACCAAGTGCTCATGATTGGCCATTATTTACCCTCTGATTGGTTGAAGTGTTCTCCCTACTGTAATAGTCTTTTTGAAAAAATGCCTCTCCTTAGTTAGATCCAGGTTTGTTTCTGCTTGACACTGGACAGGTTCACTCATCTTCAAAGTTATATTTAGCCTGATTCATACAATTAAGTATAAAGATGAAGCTATGCAGGGTCCATGCCTCTATTTGGATTCTCTAATGTCACCTCCATCCTCTGACCTCACTGAAACCCTGTTTTGAATATTTTGTCTTCCTTGTGGTCAGACATAGAATTGAAGCTACACTGTATTTTCTCTTCAGTATCTATACAACTTTGACACTTCTGAAGCATTCTTCTCACATGATCCTTTAACTTATATTTTCAGGATCTTATGTGAATATCCTTATTCAGAATCTTCATGAAAAACTCATGTTTTTCAGGATCTGTTTGCTCATCCCTTCCTTGTCATCTGATTCTTGTAATTTGTAAAGACTTTGTTTAAACTTTCCTTTTTTAACTACTACAGTTTTTTTTTTTTTAAGTTACTCCTGTGGCTTGAGGATGCTTGCAATGATATATTTCCCATCCCTAAGCACTGTATTTGTTTTTGTTTTCCCTTCTTCTGGATTTTTTAACTAGACATATAAGGAAAGAGTTGGGCCTCTTCATGGCCTAGTTGGGGCCTGTAGGATAATGAGAAGCTTCAGTGAGATTAACCATTTTGTGGGGAAACACTGTGTCTAAAGTGGGATTGGTTGAGAATTTAAAATTGAGAACTCCCATACCCCCTTGGTGCTCCAGAAATTTTTGTAACTAAGTAGTGTTGATTGTTGACAGCTAATGAGAGGTTGTTAGTAGGCCACACCCCATTATAAAACATAGTAATTGTCCCTCAGTGGGATTGTCTTTGCCCTCATTTCATCTGGGCTTGCACAGCCTTGGCTTCATCATTAATGTGCACTGACAACTAACTAACCAGGCAGTTCATGAACCAGCAGGCATTGAAACACTACAGTAAACCTTTGCTTATTTCATTCTGTTAGACCAAACAATTATTTTTATTTATTTATTTTATTTTTAAAAAAGATTTTATTTGTTTATTTGACAGAGAGAGACACAGCAAGAGAGGGAACGCAAGCAGGGGGAGTGGGAGAGGGAGAAGCTAGCTTCTGGTGGAGCAGGGAGCCCCATGTGGGGCTCAATCCCAGGACCATGGGATCATGACCTGAGCCAAATGCAGACGCTTAATGACTGAGCCACTCAGGCGCCCCTCACAACTGTTTTTTTTAAAAATGAGAGGGAGAAATATTGTAGAGAAAGTGTAAAAGCATATGTGAGAGAAAGTGATGAGAAATAATACTGGAGTGAATGTGAGCAAAACTAGGGAAAATAAAGTTAGTAAAGGAACAATGTAATGCGAGGAATGAGAAAGTAGAGAATAAAATAGAAGAATGACGTGTAACCTAAGATACTGTAGAAAGCAAGAGTGAGAAAAACGAGACTGAGAAAATAGAAATTTATAAACATGAAAAAGGGGACAATAGAACATGTGAAAATGAAAAAATATGAGACAGTGTAATGTGGGAGATGAGCCATTGAAATGAAATTTGAGAATGAGAACATGTTAGAGAACAAAAGAAATGTAGAGAATATGCAGAAAACGTGAGATTAAACGTGAGAATAATGTAAAATAAAATACAAGAACCTTTAGGGGGAGAAATGTGAGGAAATGAGAAGATGAAATGAACTAAGGAGGCTTTGGTAAGGAGCAAGTAAGAGAGAGAGGTAAGATAAGAATGGGCGCAGGGATGAGAAACTAGAATGGCAGAGAAATGAAGAAAAAGAAAAGAATGTGAAACCTGAAAAAAAAGAGATGAAAAAATGGCTGAGCAAACGGAGCCAGGAGAACATTTGTTGGAGTTGACAGGAGTAGAGGCGCCCTGCGGGCGAACGGGGGGCGGGGCCTGCGGGCGAGGTGGAGGTGACCCGGGGGGGACTGCACAGACGCAGGCACACGCGCAGGCGCACATTCTGGCATTGGCGGGACTGCGGTGGAGGGCGGTCCCGGCGGGGCCGCGAATCCGCGGTGGGACTGCCCCGGTAGGGGTCAGGAACCGGTCGTCGCTGGGCCAGATGTCAAGCCTCACGGATTCAGGTCAGAAAGGCAGCCGGGCAGGAGGGATGCAGAGGAGGCTCCAGAACATTCAGAATGGAGTGGGCAAAGCGGGGCAGGGCTGGGTGAACTGTGGCCCTTCCCTGAAGTCTGGCCATTTTAGCTCTGGGTAGGAGTGAAGGAGTGTACAAACAAATCTTTGCCCTGAAGTTTGAATTTGTTATACTTTGGCTGACCTCTAGAGTCTCACGATTTGAGCTTTTAGAATCCAGTATCATTTCTTTACCCTTACCTGGAGGTTGGATTTGGTTTCCTGTATTTCAGCTAATCTGCATGAAAAGAGGCTTCTACTTTGTAAACGCCCATCTGGCGCTCATCGCTTGCTCCGCGGAAATGGGAAGCACTGTTGCGACACAGGGTCATTTTGGACACCTTCGGTCCCCTGTCCCTAGGGGAAGTCCCTCGCCTTCAGAGCATAAGGGCTCCAGAAACTCTCAAAATTCCTTGTCTGTTGTCTAGCCTGTGTTTTTCACGATTTTCCCGTATGGTCAAGTCTTTGTCATCGCTTTAAAAAGAAATGTTTTTGGGGTGCCTGGGTGGCTCAGTCGTTAAGCGTCTGCCTTCCGCTCAGGTCGTGATCCCAGGATTCTGGAATTGAGTCCCTCATCGGGATCCCTGCTCAGTGGGGAGACTGCTTCTCCCTCTGCCTGCTTCTGTGCGTGCCCTCTCTCTCTCTGTCAAATAAATGAATCTTTAGAAAAAAAAAAAACACTTTGGTTAGTTTTATATAGATTTTTCAGAAGGTTTATTGTTTATCAGCCGAGTTTGTCAAACGAATGCCTCTGGTTATTTATTTAAATTCTATTTTAATGACAAACTATTGCTTTTTAGGGAAGGGGCAGAGCTGGTTTGTCTTTACTGTGCTAAATTAAACAGGTGACTTTGGATCTTGAGCTAAGTATAAATCTTCTGTTCTAGGAAATGTCAGTGATCTTGTAGTTTTGAAATTTGAAACAGCTTGTTAAAATTTCATATAAGCCACTTTTCAAAGAATATTCCATATTCTCTTTTTAGAAGCTTTATGTGATGAATGAGTGAAAGTGAATTAGTAGGTTGTAGGAATTAGGCATGCACTTGAACAAGTGAACAAGAGAAATTTTTTTTTCCTAAGTAAATGTGCATCCATGGCACCATCTAACCTAGGAATTTACAGATAGAAAAAATGCCTCAGGACATGTCAGTAAATCCTTTTACCTTGCAGATTTTTCTCCATGAAAATTTCACAGTTTCTTCAGGCAGGAGGAAGTTACCTTGATGGGGAATATATATATATATTATATATATAATATATATATATTTTTTTTCCTTGCAAAGAATAGAAAATTCAACATGTGTAGTGAGATCTATCAGGAACTGTTACTTCTAGCCAGTGGGCTGCTAATTGGAATTGCTGAGAGACTTGGATCCGAGTTTACTAAGCAAGTAAAATTCATTTTTTTCCCACCAAATGTTTTCTTCTCTCATACAACCCATTCCTTTTTCTTTTTTTTTTTTCCTATTAAGCATTAAAAAAAAGTCATTGTCAGTTTATGGTGTGTTTGAAAACCGGAAGACTTGCTTCACTCCCTGTCTCGGTTTCTAAGGTCTACTCTTGGAAACTTTCTGTTAAAAGATTCAATATGTTTCACATGGAAATCTTTCAAGATCTTTCATGACCTTGAAGAGTATATACACAATTCAACACAATGCCTCTCCTCTGTCTTTGGATACTTATTTTAATGTCATAATTCCCAAATAGATAATGTGTTTCTAAATTATTATATTTAGTAAGCTATTGTTATTTCTACATTTTATCTCCTTGTAATGTAACTTCTAGATCTATATTCATTTGTTTGTTGTTGATTCCTGTTTGTTTCATTTTTACTCTTCAGACTTTTTGCTTGCTGGAGAACATTCAAATTAATATTCTGTAAATTAATGGTAGAGGATTTACAGAGTACAGAATGCAAAGGGTGGAAATGATCCTTCAAATTGGACAATCCAAGGATTATTTAAAAGATGTTTCCCTTGTTAATGCAACGAAAGATTGTGGCAATTAAGAATTGAACCATATAAACGTGGACTCCCGATTGTGAACCCTAGAAAGGTGACAGTGTAATGAGATTTGACAGCATGTAGAAAGGTGGAAACTCATTAGGAAGCTAGGATCTGCATGAAAAAAATTGATTAGCATTTTTGTATTATGTAAGAAGATTGCTTAGCATTTCAGGAGGAGGGCAGCAGTTGTGTGGCATTTAAATCTACTCTGAATTAAAAATGATCAGTTTAAAAAAATTATGGAAAATTCTTATGCAAATGAAATGTAATCAAGCCATGCTTCAGACTCATTATGCATGATGGATATGCACTGCAACTTGCTTACTAATTCAAGAAGCGGAGGAATTCCAGTTATCATATTGTTTATGCAGCGCTGTGCCATACTGCTGGAAGTGATATTAAATTGATTACGATGAACGGTGTAAACCAACAAGATGGGTCCTTATCCAACTTGACATTTATTTTATATGAAATGATGAGAATTTCTTACTATCCTGAAAACCTCAGCTTCCTCATAAATGTTGAAATCCTTCTGAAGTTCTTAAAGATCTCAAAATCAAGAGGATGAGAAAGAATATAGAGAAGAGAGAACAGCACTTGGTAATTCCTTTAAGTAGAAGACATTTGCTTGTTGACCTAAAAGTTTGTTTGTATATTCGTGATGTGTAATTGAGATTTCCTTGAAGTATTTCTTTAGTGAGTTCATGTCTAGTTGTGAGAATACTTGGTAATAAATTTGTAAATTAGGCTAACCTTGGGAAACAATTATGTCAACATGCTCAAATTTCTCAGTTTTCAGGGTTTTATAAAATTAACTTTTACTTAGTGTTTTTAGGCTTTTTTTTCAGTTAAAAAAAACACTGGTTGGTTCAGGACAAAAGCCTGTGTAAGTTGTATGTGACAAATTTTAAGATGTCTTTGTCATACTAATAACTTGTGATTTCTGATAATAAAGGCTTTTGTTGTTGGTAGCATTTTTATTGGTGTTTTAAACGATATTTAATTTTTATGATTTTAATAGTAATATATTTTCACGGTAGAAAATTTGGAGAACAAACGTATGAAGCAAGCAAAATCATAAAAATCATATTGAAAGGAAGCAGAGTATGTCAGCCTAAAATATTCCTCTTTGATATAAGGATTAGTTTGAGCTGAGTATTTTTTAAGAAACTGCAGACAAAGGAAAAGTTCTGACAATGAGTAATAGAAGTTACTCTTTTGTAAGAGACATTTACATTTGTAAGGAAGTCTCCCTTTCTAAAGGTGTCTTCCTCTTTGTACCAGGAAGAGGAAAGTGACCCTAAATCTCTAGAAACTCTTATCAAGGAGGAAGGCAAGGACTTAAATCTACACCACAATCTTACTGTGCTTTTTCTGGTCCCATCCTGGAGCTGACTCTCTCGCCTCACATCTTCTTTTGTCTTTGGCTGCAAATGATATATAAGGTTACGGTAGCTTGGGCCATTTTGGGGAGTTACTATTCTTCTGGGGTCTCTACCATGTATACAGGAGGTATACATGTTATTAAACTGTAGGTTTTCTCCCGTTAATCTATATTTTATTATGGGGGGGGAGGGTCTCAGCCAAGAACTTATAAGAGTAGAGGGGAAATTATTTTTCCTCCCCTGCAATATGTAATACTATAGCTAAGAGGTAACCTGAGGTTAGCATTTGTTATATTTCCTTCCAGTCTTTCTACTATGAGGGTTCTCCAATGTTTATTAAAACCCAACATAAACATTTGAATGTCTAAATATTAGGAAACATAACTTAGACCTCAAGGGTTGAAACTCAGGACATCTTATTTATTTTATTTTTACTTTATCTTATTTTAAAATTTTTTTCCCTCTACCCCATGACCTCTTATTTTGATTTGAAATGTTTTGTAATACTCATACTAAAACTGTTTTGCTTCTGTATTTTGTTGTTTGTTAGTGAGTTCGTCAAGAAGGAGAGAAGGTTGTTCCCTTGTTTCTGCCAGAGATTGTTAGAAATTTATGAAGTCAGAGAAGTTTTGTATAGGGTGATAATCTCTAGAGCAGGGTTTCCCAAATTCAGCAGTGTTGGCATTTTGCTCCAGATTGTTCTTTGTTGTGGGGGACTGTCCCTAATGCCTTGTAGAGTAGTGTCAGATGTTTAGTAGCATCCTTAGCCTTGATGGAACAGATGTCAGTAGCATTGCTCTGGCTAATTGTGACAAACAAAAATGTTTCTAGACACTGACATTTTCCCAGAAGTGGGGGAGGCAAAAGCACTTAGGTTGAGAACCATTGGGTTAGGTGGAGAATACTGGTAGGAAGAAGGATGGAGGGTGCAGAATAGAGAAAGGGCACTGGAGGAGAAAAATTGCAGGAGGAAAGCAGGGTGGATATAAGAGGGGCAGAGAATACAGGAGGGAGGGGAGGAGAGTACAGGAAAGAGAATAGGAGGGAGAGTGCTAGAAGCAAGGTGGGAGATTAGAAGGGAGAGCTTACAAGGATCCAGCAAGTAAGCTGAAGGAGTGAAGCAGGCCTGCTGTAAAGTTTATTGCAGGCAGTGTCAGGGCTTATGATGAGCTAGAGAACACATGTTCGATTCGAGGGGCCACTTGTCTACTGTTTCACCCAGTTGTCCCTGTGTGGCAAGGGCGGCTAAGGGTACTGCATCTCCTTTTTCTCTAGGGAGACCAAAGATCCCTTTGATTCAAGAGTCAAAATACTTTAAGTGAAATCTCTGATTTTTAATTTCAAGCAAGTCAACTGGACCTCAGCAAAGTTAAATGAATTGTACAAGGTCAGTCCTCTCGGATGTGGTAGAGCCCAAAAGAGTTTCAGTTGTTCTGAGCCCATTTTACCATGTGGTGATATATGTGTGCATTTTTGCGTGTGTGCGTGTAAGTGTCCTCGTGTGAAAGCGTGTGTATTTTGTTCTCTATTTGAACAGCAGTTAGATGTGTTCTTTTTTATTTTTTCTCTCACAAATAACCACACGCATTTAGAATAGAATGTTCTTTATCTTTAAACTGATATTATCTATTAGTTAAGAATACCTAACTAATGAGAGGAATAATACATCACCCAGCTGAAGAAATTACTGGGTGAAAGTAATCACACAGCACCCTGCTGAAGAAAGAAAATAGCACTATACAGATAAAGTTTTTTATGTGCCCTCCCCAATTGCATGTTTTTCTCTGCCCTTATAGGCTATACTGCATTTTTAGGGCCCACGTATTTTTAAATGAGTACTCTTTTCAAATAGTAACAGTTTAGATTGTGTCTAAGAATAATTGCACATATATATGTATATATGTACATATGTGCAGGTGTGTGTATATATATGTATATATATATAAATGTATGCTTGATATTTCAGAAATTGATTTACTATAATCTTGAGTAATGATATATTGCTTTTCTATAGCAATTTACATGTACAGAGTGAAATATTCCATCACAATTTACCTTTATTAATTGATGTGTGCCTTAGTCTTCTGGACCTGCAAAATCTCTGAAAGCTGAATAGATATGTGTGTGTGAGCCTGGTTAATACAAGGTAATCACTAAGTATTCTATCTCCTAACTGATATAGGAAAGATGTTAAGGTTCAAAGCCAATGGCCAAGAAAGAATTCTTTTTAAACTTTTTTTAATTGTGTTATGTTAGTCACCATACAATACATCATTAGTTTTTTTTTTTTAAAGATTTTATTTATTTATTTGAGATAGAGACGGCGAGAGAGAGCATGAGAGGGGAGAAGGCCAGAGGGAGAAGCAGACTCCCCGTGGAGCTGGGAGCCCGATGTGGGACTCGATCCCAGGACTCCAGGATCATGACCCAAGCCGAAGGCAGTTGCCCAACCAACTGAGCCACCCAGTCGCTCTACATCATTAGTTTTTGATGTAGTGTTCCAAGATTTATTGTTTATGTATAACGCTCAGCACTCCATGCAATCCATGCCCTCCTTAATACCCATCGTCAGGCTCACCCGACCCCCAACCTCCTCCTCTCCATAACCCTCAGTTTGTTTCTCAGAGTCCACAGTCTCTCATGGTTTTTCTCCCCCTCCGATTTACCCCAATTCACTTTTCCTTTCCTTCTCCTAATGTCCCTCATGTTATTCCTTATGCTCCACAAGTAAGTGAAACCATATGATAATTGACTTTCTCTGCTTGAGTTATTTCACTCAGCATAATCTCCAGTCCCATCCTTGTTGATGCAAAAGTTGGGTATTCATCCTTTCTGATGGCTGAGTAATATTCCATTGTATATATGGACCACATCTTTATCCATTCGTCTGTTGAAGGACATCTCGGCTCTTGCCACAGTTTGGTTATCGTGGACATTGCTGCTATGAACATTGAGGTGCATATAGCCCTTCTTTTCATTCCATCTGTATCTTTGGGGTAAATACCCAGTAGTGCAACCAAGAAAGAATTCTTGAGACATTTTTGGTGCAAAAAGGTGATTTTATTAAAGCATGGGGACAGGACCCCTGGGCAGAAAGAGCTGCACTGGGGTCCTGAGGAATGGCCCATCATATACTTTCAAGTTGGGAGGGGGTTAGGGATAGCATAAGTCTCTTAGGAATTTTGGAAGCAAGGTTTCCAGGACCTTAAGGGGGCTAGCTATTGCTGGTAAAAGGTCATTTATGACTATCTAATAAAACCTTAGTCATGAGACCCTTCACATGTGTATCAGTGAACCATATGCTTGGAGGATGATTGCCAATGTGTATCTTGGGAGCGTTTAGAGATAAAGGAAATTTCTAAAGGAATTTTTATAGTTAAAGTAGGCTTACAGGATCCTGGGGTGGGAGGTGGGCTAAGATTGCCTTTTGCCCTTAGCAGAGTATTAACATGGAGGCAATTGAGTCCCCAGAGGAATGTCACTCTGCCTTTTTCAAGGACTTGTCAGTGGCCTGTGGGTAGTAAGGAAATTTAATAATTTCTCTTCTATCTCTGTTTCCCACATCACTAACCACCGTACATCTGTTAGAGAATAATGCTTAGAATTCTGGTTTCTGAATAGGCATTAATGTGAAGCAGTTGGGTATTATTCTGCTTTTGAGTTGTAATCAAATGCACCATCTATATGCATAAATGTCTTTTAACTCATGACACATTATTAAATATAAAAACTGAAATAGATTTGACTAAGAGCAACACCTGCAGGTTTCTTGGAGCTTCCTGACATTCTTTATTGACAGTTCTCATAAATCAAATTTTCTCCTATGGTTCCTTTCTTATTTCTGGTTAGATAGAGCTGGATGAATTGCCTCCCTCTGTTTCATTCCTTAGGCTTTTCCAGAGCCACATTTTGCTCCAGAAAGGGGGAAGAAAAGTCAGCTGATTTTCTTTCTCAGACTCAGAGTAGCTGCAATAATTTTCTATAATATATTTAGGCCATTATTCTCATCTTCCAAAGCAATTTATCATCTTTAACCTGATTTTTTTCCCTAAGGTGAAATCATCATTTTCATATTAGGGATAACACAGCTGTTGGGGGAATACATAAAGGCCTGAAGAATAGTTAAATTAGAAGAAAAGCAAAGTTTACCCTTAGCCAGCCAGTACATGCTAAGTCATGTAAGGAAGGGAATGGAATAGGGTTGTAGCCCGAGAGTAGCACAGGGTGGAAGATGAGCCACTGTATTGTTTGTTAGCAGATTTTTGTGACCCTCGATAGTGAATGCAGTCTTGAGAATGCGGGGAGTGATGACAGGTCGTAGATGAAGGCATGCTGCTAATCTCTTTTTGTTGCCTAGATTTCTTACATTACCAAATGTGGTACTTATGGTAATTATTATTTTTTGAAGAACTGATTATATACATGAACCTCAAAGGCATGATTCTATTAGTTAAGAAGTACCAAACTGGTAAAAAGAATAATATAGTGATTACTTGTGTACACATGACCCAGCTGAAGAAATAAAACATTATTTACAGTTCAGGGCTTGAACTCACCATTTCTGCCCTTTGGAAATCTGAAAATCTTTCATTTGGACTAAATTAACTCTCTCAGGGAATTGAGGCTTTGCAAGAGATGATTTGTTCCATACTTAGCATGCTGCTTGGAAAGGCGGTGTTTAATATTCTATGCATTACCAAAGTTCCAAAGTCAGTAGAAGGCACTCTAAGAGGAGGGGGGAGTGGTATCTCAAACCCAGGCTGCTGTGGCTCAGATTCTTCCAAACTTGCATGCACACCATGAACTTGTCTAGAAAACTACTCGTGAAATTTCAAATTGAACTTTCCACTTGGCATTGAATATTGGGCATAAAGCAAGCTGATACATTAACTAAAAGGTATTTCATTGATAGCTGCTAAAGAGAGTAAAGAGTAACTTTACCACACAATATAGGTTAAGGAAAGCATAATAAGGAAAGATTATAGATGAACTAGATGTCACATCCTGATTAAGAAAATATAGTTTTCCCCCAGTGATAAAGCCTGCCACCATGGAATCATTTTGGCAGCATAACACAAAAAAATACTTGACAGTATTCCCATGTAATCATTCTGCATGAAATCAGGCGTGGCCAAGTCGAGACTGACAACACGGTGCCTGGGATAAATTGTAGTTCAGCTGACTACTTAGCATTAAAAACAAGAATAAACATGTAATTCCTGAAAACAAGGGATGGTTTATGAAATAAACATTTCCTACATGGCAAAAAAAAAAGCTTTATGAAATTCAAGAGAGTTTTGTTTTTAAAACATTACTTACTAATTGCATTTAAGCATAAAAATAACTCCTAAGATTTTCTCTCAGTCTGCTCCATACTGTTGCATATACAATATTTAATTAGATGATTCATTAAATTTATGAATGTTTTCAATTCGTGTTGAATATAACTTATTAAATTTTAATTTTAAAAGACAGTATAATAACCTCTTTTGGAGTTACCCTGCTCAGGCTGGCTGTGACTGTAGACATTGATATGTTTTGCCTCTGCAGCTGGAGGTACATGTGCACATGGAGCCCCTGAACAGCTGTTGTTCCCTCTGCTCTTTACCTGCCTGCAGCCCAAGTGTAACTTCTCAACGCTTCTTTGGTGCTCTGCCCAGTGATCTATACATTGAAGGTATTCAACAACAAATGGTGAGTGATGAAATTATTTCTCTTGAGCACCAAGTGTAATGGAACAATTGCAAAGTTTTAAAAATCCAGGTGACCCAGCACTGTCTTTGAGTATCTGTGCAATTTTGGACCATCCCTTGAACTCTCTGGGCCTTTGTTTTCATCATCTGAATGGCTTAGGCCCAGTGATTTCTGAAGACCAGCCCAGGATTAACCTTCTAGAGTTCATTGAGTTCTAGAGTTCATTGTCCACTGTCCACTGTCATTCTGCCTCCTATCTTCAGTGCTACCTTTACATCCAGCGGAGACGATACTGTATAAGTTACCATACAGCTAAATACTTGTGCTTTCAGCTTTAGATTCATCAATAACTCCTACATTGGCTTTCGGCGAAAAATAAAAATAAAGTAAAATAAAAGCTGTCTTTTCCCTATAAACTGAGAATATTGCTACATATTTGAAATCTGTATTGTGAACCTTAGCACTCTTCAGCTCAGGTCATGATCTCAGGGTCCTGGGATCGAGCCCCACATCGGGCTCTCTGCTCAGCAGGGAGCCTGCTTCTCTCTTCTCCCTCTACCTACCTCTCTGCCTACTTGTGATTTCTCTCTCTGTCAAATAAATAAATAAAATCTTTAAAAAAATTAGGGAATTGTATTTGATGATATCAAGAATCTGTTATATTCTCATTCTATATGAATCTGTGTTTGGGGATGTCCATTATTTAAAGATAAGGAAAGTCAGAAGAACTTTAATGAGCACCTACCATGTACCAAAATGGTAGGTATACTTTAAAGCTAAGGAAACTGAGGACCAGAGAGGTTAAAAGGCATGCCCAATCATTAATAAACTGACAAAGCCACAATTGGCAGAGTCAGGACTTGAATCTGTCTATCTGATTCTATAAGATATACTGGTTGGACAGATTAGTTAGATCTGTTTTATTTTATTTATTGAATTTGGTAGGTAATGGGGAACAAGTTTTTGAGCCAGGGTTAGTGTGATAAAAGGCATAATTTAAAAAGGTCAGCATGATGGTATTCATTGAGGATGGGGGCCATATTTAATTGATACTTTTATTTTCGGCATCTAACACAGTATTTTGCAAATGGTAGATCTGTAGTTGATGTTTACTGAATGGATGGATGAATGGATGATGGTGATGAATATGTCATGAAATCAGAGAAAGGAGAAATACTAGTGATAATGCTCCTGTGGTGGTCTGAACACAAAGTAATGAAACTTTGATCTAGAGTGGTGGCAGTGGGGAAGGACACATGGAAAGAGGAAGAATGAAGTGGACCTGGAAAGAAATTAGATGTGGACGTGAAAGAAGCCAGAAATGACCCCAAAGCTTTGAAGCCTTGTTGGTTGCCATGATGGTTTGATTCCATTCGCAGAATTCTGGTGATCACCTTATAGTTAGACATCTATTACCAAGTGCAATGGAGGTCTGCAAACAATAGAAAACAAGTGGAACATATTACCATCTGAATGGATTGTAAAACTGAACCCATTTGTATTTGAGTTAGACCCACATAAGGATAAAAATATAGTGAAAGCAAAGTGGTGAGAGATAGAAGATATAGGTCTCTTATAGAGGTAATTCCAAGAGTTTTGTTGACACTGATTTCTTTTTTTCTCACTCATTTCTCCCTTTTCTTTCCTTAATCAAGATCTGCCAGTTGGTATTGAACTGGGTTCCCCTTATTCATGTGTAGGGGTCTTCCATAATGGAAAAGTAGAGATCATTGCCAATTACCAAGGCACCCAAAGCAGTCCAAATTATGTAGCTTTCACAAAGTGATCACCTCATCAATGAGGTTGCTAAGAGAACCAAGAGATGGTGAACTTCAGTACCATCTTTGATGCCAATAAGCTGATCGGTCACAAGTTTGGTGATGCCACAGTTCAGTGAAAATGAAGCACTGGCCTTCCTAATGATTTGTGAAAAGGGAAAGTCCAAAGTAATTGTAGAATATAAAAGAAATAATATTTTTTCCTGAGAAGAGATCTCTTTTAAGCAAGATGAAAGATTTTGCTGAAGCCTACTTGCGGGACTAAAGGCAGAAAATACAGTAATTACTGTTTCAACCTACTTAAATGATGTACACTGTCAGACCACTAAGAATGCAGGGACCAGGACTGATCTTAATATCCTGGATATTAAGGTATTAAATCAGGATACTAAGGACCAGGATACTATTGCAGCAGCTATAGTTTATGGCCAAGAATTAAAAACAACAACAATCAACAATACAAATGAAGCTTTGAAAAAGAAAGAGATGTTGATCTTTGACTTAGGTAGTGGCACCTTTGATATATCTATCCTAAACTTCCAGGATGACATATCTGAAGTAAAATCTATAGCTGGTAGCACTCACTTGGTTGGGGAAAATTTTGATAACTATATGGTGGGTCACCTGATCGAAGTGTTGAAATGCAAACACAAGATGGGTTATAGCCTCCAACAAGCAGTATGCTGCCTGAAGATTGCCTATGAGAAGGCAAAATGTGTCTTGAGTTTCCTTGCTCATGCCAAGATTGAAACAGATTTATTCTGTATGGGCATGGATTTCTACAGTTCTCTTTCCTGAGCTCATTTTGAGCAGCTGAATGGTTATCTCTTCCATGGTACCCTAAAGCTAGTAGTGGAATCTCTGAAGGATGCCAAACTTGACAAGGGCCATATTAATGAAATCATGACAGTGAGTGTTCCTGTCTGTACTCCAAAGTTTCAGAAATTGTTGAAAAATTTCTTGAATGGAACAGAGCTCAACAAAACCATCAGCCCTCGTGAGGAAGTGGCCCATGGTGGAGCTGCGCAAGCAGCCAGTCTCATGGGTGACAGCTCAGAGAATGTGCAAGAGCTCCTGCCTCTTGATTTTCCCCTTCTCTTTGCACATTGGAATGACAGGGAGGTGATGGCCTGGCTCATGAAGAGAGACACCACCCTTCCTACAAAGGAAACCCGGATGGTTCACTACTTTGACAACCAGATCATTACTTAGTGACAGTGGATGAGGGAGAAAGGGCTTTACCTAAAAGAAATAAACTGCTTGGCAAGTTTTACTTTCTGGAATCCTCTAGCTTAACGTAGTATTCATAAAATCCAGGGGACCTCTGACATAGACCTCAATATCCCTCTCAATGTTACTGCTGCAGACAAGAGTACTAGCAGGAAGAACAAAATCAACATTACTAACAACAAAGGCTATCTCAGTAAAGATGATACTGACCAGATTGTAAAAGAAGTAGAAAAATGTAGATTGGAAAAGGAAGTTACACTCAGCCTGAAGACTCCCAAACTCTGCTTACACTCACACTCATCTCTTTCAGCAATGTGCTTATACTTGAGGCAGCTCAGAGGAACTCAGGTCTCATATCGGTCAAGTGGCCTGAAAAGTCCACTCTTTGGAAAAACTTTCCTCTTCTCTACAATCACTTATGCAGTTTCTATTTCAATAGTTCCTGCTTAGTTTGCAGCCTCCATGTGTAAGAAAAAGGAAAGATTCAAAACTTAGTTTAATGATAAATTGTAGGCTTATTCAACATTGTAATATTAATGCTTCTACGTCTTGTGGGTTTGTGAACTTTCACACATTTTTCAACACCTGCAATGTATATATGGTAACATGTTTGGGAATTATCACTTGTGAAATGTTTAAACACTTCACCTTGGGAATAAGAAACAGTTTGTATTACCGTCCCACAGTCTCACCACTTTAGTAACAGTTACTACTTGTGAGCAAATATTGTGGCTGCAAACTTGCATAAATATCTTATTCTACTCATCTATCTACTATATTAGAATTTACCACTTCTAGTCACATTTCTGTGTATTTCTTTAAAAAGTCCTCATGAGGGGCGCCTGGGTAGCTCAGTTGGTTAAGCGTCTGCCTTCGGCTCAGGTCAAGATCCCGGGCTCCTGGGATTGAGCCTCTCTGTTGGGCTCCCTGCTTAGCGGGGAATTTGCTTCTCCCTCTCCCTTTGTACCTCCCCTCGTTTATGCTTATTCTCTCTCTCCCTCAGATAAATAAATAAAATCTTGAAAAAAATAAAAAGTCCTCATGACCCACTAATGTTTGCATCTCTCGATTTACAGAAAAATTAGTCTTTCCCAAGTCCAAATTGCCATTAGAGATTTTAAGTCTTTTCATTGTATGTTGCTTAACAAGGGCCAAACTGTTCATACTTTGACTTCTCTGCTACATATGTAAAAACATCCATTGATTTAAGGAGGAAAAGATCTGTTTCTTGATCTTTTTTATATAAAGATTTTTATTTATTTATTTGACAGAGAGGGAGAGAGAAATCACAAGTAGGCAGAGAGGCAGCAGAGAGAGAGGGGGAAGCAGGCTCCTCGCCAAGCAGAGAGCCCGATGCGGGGCTCGATCCCAGGACCCTGAGATCATGACCCGAGCTGAAGGCAGAGGCCCTATCCCACTGACCCACCCAGCCGCCCCTGTTTCTTGATCTTCTTAAGCTCAACACAATTTCCATGAGAATATGGTTGTAAATACAACTTATCAATGAATCCTTTGTGAGTAATAGAAAAGGAATATTTCTTTATGCCTCACAATTATGGTACTATAGTTTTACTGTCATTGTTCAGGGTAGGAGTATATTTTGATTACTTAAAAAAGATAAAACATATTAAAGGGGGGGTTACTGGCATTAGCAACAGTTACAATAGAATTTAAAGGAAACAAAGGAAAATACTCATTTTGGATAGGTGAGATATCTGAATTCCACAGTGACAGCACTAGTTTCCACTCCCAACAGTACACAAGGATTCCTGTTTTTTTACATCCTTGCCAACACTTATTTCTTGTGTTGTTGATTTTAGCTATTCTGACCGGTGTGAGGTGATATCCCATTGTAGTTTTGATTTGCATTTCCCTGATGGTAAGTGATATTGAACATCTTTCCATGTGTTTTTTGGCCATCTGCGTGTCTTCTTTGGAGAAATGTCTGTTCATGTCTTCTGCCCATTCTTTAATGAGTTTGATAAGTTCTTTATGGGTTTTGAACACTAACCCTTTATCAGATATGTCATTTGCAAACTCTTCTCCCATTTCATAGGTTGCCCTTTAGTTTTGTTGATTGTTTCCTTTGCTGTACAGAAGCTTTTTATTTAATGTATTTCCAGTAATTTAATTTTGCTTTTATTTATTTTGCTTCAGGAGATATATCTAGAAAAATGTTGATATGACTGATGTCAGAGAAATTACTGCCTGTGCTCTCTTCTAGGATTTTTATGCTTTTAGGTCTCACATTTAGGTCTTTAATGCGCTTTGAATTTATTTCGGGGTATGCTGTAGGAAAGTGGCCCAGTTTCATTCTTTTGCACGAAGCTGTCCAGTTTTCCAGCACTATTTGTTGAAGAGACTATCTTTTCCCATTGCATTTTCTTGCCCCCTTTGTTGAAGGTTAATTGACCATATAATAGTGGGTTTATTTCTGGGCTCTGTATTTTTCTGGGCTCTCTGTTGATCTGTGTGTCTGTTTTTGTGGCAGTACCACACAGTTTTGATTACTACAGCTTTGTAATAGAGCTTGAAGTTCAGAATTGTGATGCCTCTAGGTTTGCTTTTCTTTTTCAAGATTGCTTTGGCTATTCAGTGTTTTTGTGTTTTTTTTTTTTAAGGATTTTATTTATTTATTTGATAGAGAGAAAGAGACCACAAGTAGCCAGAGAGGCAGGCAGAGAGAGGGGGAAGCAGGCTCCCCACTAAGCAGAGAGCCCTATGCGGGGCTCGATCCCAGGACCCTGGAATCATGACCTGAGCCGAAGGCAGAGGCTTTAACCCACTGAACCACTCAGGCGCCCCTTTTTTGTGTTTTCATACAGATTTTAGTATTGTTTGTTTTAGCTCTGTGAAAAATGCTATTGGTATTTTGATAGGGATTGCATTAAATCTGTAGATTGCTTTGAGCACTATGGACATTTTGACATTTGTTCTTCCAGTACATGAGCGTGGAATGTCTTTCCATTTCTTTGTGTTGTCTTTAATTTCTTTCATCAGTGTTTTATAGTTTTCAAAGTATAGGTCTTTCACCTCTTTGGTTGAGTTTATATCCTAATAAAATTCCTTTATTATTGGTGGTGCAATTATAAATGGGATTATTTTCTTTCTTTTTTATTTTAAGATTTTATTTAAGAGAGAGAGAGTGTATATGCATGCAAACATCAGTGGGGTGGGGCAGAGGGAGAGGGACAAGCAGACACTCCAATGAGCAGGGAGCCTGATGCGGGGCTGGATCCCAGGACCCCAAGATCATAACCTGAGCTGAAGTCAGATGCATAACAGACCAAGCCACCCAGAGAACCCTAAATGGGATTGTTTTCTTAATTTCTCTTTCTGCGGCTTCATTGTTAGTGTATAGAAATGCATTGGGGGCACCTCGGTGGCTCAGTTGGTTAAGCGTCTGCCTTTGGCTCAGGTCATGATCTCACAGTCCTGGGATTGAGCCTTATGTCGGGCTCCCTGCTCAGTGGGAAGTCTCCTTCTCCCTCTCCATCTTCCCTTCCCCTGATCGTGCTCTCCCTCTCTGTCGAATAAGCAAATAAAATCTTAAAAAAAAAAAAAAAAAGAAATGCAGTGGAATTCTGTACATTGATTTTGTATGCAGCAACTTTACTGAATTCATTTGTCAGTTCTAGTAGTTTTTTTTTTTTTGGTGGAATCTTTAGGGTTTTCTATATATAGTATCATGTAATAGTGAAAGTTTGACTTTTTTACTGACTTGGATACCTAAACTTGGTTTTCTTTTATTTTTTTTTTTAAGATTTATTTGTGAGACAGGGCAGGAGGAAAGAGAAATCTCAAGCAGACTCCACACTGAGTGCAGAGTCCAACACAGGGCTCGATCTCATAACCCTGAGATCACAACCTGAGCCAAAACCAAGAGTTGGACACTGAACCAACTGCACCACCCAGGTGTCCCTAAACTCAGTTTTCTGATATCTTAATTGTATGTATTACTTTAGAGTATTGAATTAACCAAATCGATCTCTGAATGAGATTATTTTCCATTGGCTCAATTATCAAAACTTAATTGAACATTGTATATTCAAATACCTGAATTAAAGCACCGCGTTGACCCACAGGAACCCACATGTCAGTGAAGCAGTAAGGACAAAAGGAGAGAGCTGAACATGTGAAGGTTACAAGATAATCCAGAGCAGCTGAGGGTATCATACTGGCTTTAGAAGAGTAGATGAAGGGAGTGTGTTAGACCTTGCAGAATACCTGCCAGTAGGAGTTGTGCTTCACGAAGAGCAGTTACCTTTCTCCTTTTCAAAGATGGGAAAGGGGTGTATGCTTAGGGCCTTAAAACTGGGTATTTCAAAAAGAGAAAGTTGTGAGAAGTGGTGGGTCAGGGGCCAAATTACCGTATTGGTGGTGGAGTAGGAGTGGATAAATACCAGAGGGCAAAGTTAAGGTGATATTTCTTAAGTTCATACAGACAGCAACTAGGCAGTTTCCGTGAAAGGAAAGGCCAGGCGAGTAAAGGCTATGTTCAAGGTTTATGTTCGAAGCTCACTGAAAATTAGGGAACAGGTAACACCACCAGCCATAGGAAGTGCTGTTTGACTACCAGGAGTGCCATAACAAAGTACCACAGACAGGATGGCTTAAGCAACAGAAATGTATTTTCTCACAACTCTGGAAGTTTCAGAAGTCTGAAATTGAGGTGTTGGCAGAGTTGTTTTTTCCTGAGAGCCATGAGGGAAGGATCTATTCTGGGCCTCTCTCCTTGGCTTATAGATGATCATCTTCTCCCTATGTCTTCACATGGTTCCTTTTGAATGTGTCTATGTTCTGATCTCTTCTTTATAAAGATACCAGCCATATTGGATTAGCACCCACTCTAATGACTTCATTTTAACTTAATTCCATTAAGATCCTGTTCCAGATATGGTCACATTCTGATAGTGGGGATTAGGACTTCATCATATGGATTTTGGGGAAAGACATAATTCAGCTTATAACAAGTGCTTTGGTTTTAATAAACACCATCTCTTCTCTGAGTGACTGCTGGACTCTGAGCTAGATAAAACAGTTGAAAAAGACAGCTCTTGCTCTTAGAATGCTCATTATCAATTGGGATAGGTATTTGGGTATTTATTCTTCCTTGGCATCTGAATAAAAGTTCACAGGACTTGGCAATTGGAATGAGCCTAGAAAAATAAATGAGAAGGATTTGGAGGGAGTGTGAGGAAGAATGACATGGGTGAGAGAGGATGCAGAATTTTCTTCATAGGTACAGAATTTAGACACCATCAGTGGTAGAATCATACAGGTATAAGAAATATTAATATGGAGATATCTTAAATATAAGTGTAACTATATATTTGTATCACTTTCAGTGAAAATGAGTCTTTGTTTTACTTTTGTTTTTGCAAAACATTTAGACGCACTGCCTTGATGACAGTTTCATGTGGGGACATGAAATTTAAACAAAACTGATAGGACACTAGTGTTTTTCCATCTGCCTGATGTGAATTTAGTGGTATTTAGAACTAAATGATTTTCCAGAATCTCATAATAGAAATACAGTTTTTCCGAATTTTGTTCAAGAGGCAGGAATGAATAACTTCTGCAGTGTTCCACAGAACAGTGAGAGTGTTTTGAAGCTGAGACAGAATTTTGAAGCTATTGGCAGTTATTTTTATATTGAGAAAAAAAGATACTATGTGGGACATAGTAATTGCTCAATACAATAGCTCATTGGCTAATAAATTCTTGGATTTAATGGCCTTTAAAGTCAAAATTATATACTACTATTAGGTTTCCAACAGTATTACTTTGAAAGTCTAAAGGCCAGTACTTATGAAAGATCATTAGATTTAATTAATCAAACATAGATTATGTTTTCTAATGTAAATTATATCTGCATACTTAATACATGCTTTCATATAGTGGTAAAATGGTGACTTATCTCTCTCTGTCTCTCTGTCTCTCTCTCTCTCTCTCACACACACACACACACATGAAATTGGTATGTCAGTTAAAGGCCACATGACATTCTTTCTACTGTTGTATTCCTCTGTTAATGTCTTGTACCAAAAGATTCAACAAACACAACAGATACTAAAAAGTTTGCACCTGGTTCAGTGATGTCTTAAGACCCCTATAGTAATGACCCCTGAGCTTCCTCTGCACTTGGTGACTCGCCTCAAATAAATCAAAGTGAGTGGTGAGTCCTAAAGGAGAAGAATTGTTTTTAGGATTAAGGTAAATTCTTCAGGAGAACCACACTGGATTCAGTGTGGGGTAGATTGTTTTCATTGTGACTCACCTGGGGCCTGTTTATGTTTTGGGGATGCTCCACCTCACTGCTTAGTCATTGCCCCCCACACTCTATGGCCTGATTGCTGGGGTGTAAATTTACCCTAACATTGGTTTCAGAAAAACCCGGAGAATCAGGACAACTAACTGTGTCAGTATCATTGTGGGTTTTAAATTATAAACATTCTGATCATTGAGCTCCTGGCTGATAAAGAACATTGAGCCCTTTCCAGTTCTTATAAGTTGAGAGCAAATTCCATGAGGAGATACCAAAGAGGCCTTCTCAAGAGTGAAGAATATTTGGGAAGGGACATAGCATGAAAGAAGACATTGTAAAGTAACTTGTCAACAAAAGCCGGTCATTTGTAGGCATTCAGCACGTAAACCTTAGGGAACTGGGAGGAAGGAGGGCAGAGGAAGGAGCTGGTTGAGGAAGGAGCTCTGGGTCCAGCTGACCTCTATGCTTAGCTTCTGTCATAGCCTGTTTGCTCCGACATTGAGGAAGCCATATATAACAACAAATCCTTATATAACACTGCGCAACAAGCACTACTTTTATAACCACACACACACACACACACACACACACACACACACACACAGAGCGATTTGATCCTTAGTAAAGCTCTATGAGAGAAATACTTTAATTCTATGTTTTAGAGATGAGGAAATGGGCAAAGAGAGCTTATGTAACTTTCCCAAGGTTATAGAACTGGTAAGTGTTAGAGCTGGCATTTGAACCCAGGCAGTACGTGCTCAGTCCTTATACACCCCACCCCCATACACACACTTAGAAACACACACAAAAGTTGGAGACCTGTCTCTGAGTTCCAGCCCCAGCCTTTACCTTTGTGCTCACTTCCTGCAACTAGATGGGGGTTCTCATGTCCACTTCCTACAACTGGATGAGGGTTCTCATGCCCACTTCCTGCAACTAGATGGGGTTTAGCGTGTACTTCTGAAAGTTGATTTTTATTTTTTCTAAAAATTATACTCCCAGCAAACCCTGCCTTCTCTTACTGGATGGCCCTGTTAAGCTCCAGTTGCTAGCTCTCCCCTCTGCATGTTGTACTTTACTAAGTGAAGACTTCTTGCCCCTTGCCAGTATCTTCTAGATAAAATTACAAAAACCTACAAGACTCAGCTTACTTTCTCAGCCCTCCCGATGGTCTCCATATCACAATAGATATATCTATTGTTCTTGGACTTTGATGACACATGGAAGGTGTGTGTAACTTGTTTTTTTGTGAAGTGGAGGGGTCATTGTAGCTGATAGCATCCACAAAGGCCAATGGAGGGCAAGTCTGGCAATTGTAAAAGTGACTCACATGGAATATTATTTAATATCAAGAGTTGACTTCCTTTCTCATTTCTTAAGTACTGGTTCATTTTCATCTATTAAAATAATAAAATGTAACATTTCCACTTTAGTAGCCTTAGAAATGGTTTTAAGATTTTATGGTTGGTTATATTTCTGTACATTCCCTTAACTTCTGGAAGTGCAACCTATCACAGTCCATATTACAGTTTTAAGTCCTACCTTATGTACAGATATTGGGTAGAAAACTTGTCTTACTAAATTATGTGGCCATTTTCTGGCCCCATGGTCTTTATTTTTTTTGTATTTTAATCCCAGTATAATTAACATACAGTGTTATATTAGTTTCAGGTGTACAGTATAGTGACTCAGTTCTATATACTACTCAGCACTCATCAGGTTAAGTGTACTCTTGGGGCGCCTGGGTGGCTGGCTCAGTTGGTTAAGCATCCAATTCTTGATTTTGGCTCAGGTCATGATCTCAGAGCCTTGGGATTGAGCCCCGTGTTGGGCTCTGTGCTGCATGTGGAGTCAGCTGTGTGTCATTCCTGTGTGTGTGTGTGTGTGTGTGTGTGTGTATATATATATATATACCTCTTCCTTGTGCATTTATCTATCAATGAGCACTTGGATGGCTTTCATCATTTGGCTATTGTAAATAATGCTGCAATAAACAGAGGTGCACATCTTTTTGAATTAGAGTTTTTGTATTCTTTGGGTAAATACCCAGTAATTCTCTTGCTGGATCATGAGGTAGTTCTGTTTTTAACTTTTTGAGTAACCTCCATACTGTTTTCCACAGTGGCTACGCCAATTTGCGTTCCCACCAACAGGGCAACAGGGCTCTTTTTTCTCAACATCCTTGTCGGTACCTGTTGTTTCTTGTGTTGTTGATTCTAGCCATTCTGACGTTGTGAGGTGGTATCTCATCATGGTTTTGATTTGCATTTCCCTGATGATGAGTGACATTGAACATATTTTTGTGTGTCACTTGGCCATCTGTATGTCTTCTTTGGAGAAATGTCTGTTCATGTCTTATGTTCATTTTTTAATTGGATTATATGTGAGTTTTTGGTGTTTCAATCTGCATGTGTTTGCAATCTGAAAAATCTGAAATGGGTCTTTTGTAGACACCATATAAATGGGTCTTGCTTTTTTATCCATTCCATCACTCTCTGTCTTTTGACTTGAATGTGTAGTCCATTTACATTCAAAGTAATTATTGAGAGTTATGAACTTATTGCCATTTTGTTACTTGTTTTATGGTTGTTTTTATAGCTCTTCTCAGTTCCTTTCTTTTCTTGCTCTGTTCTCTCATGGTTTGTTGGCCATGGTTCTTTAGTGATATACTTTATTCCTTTCTCTTTATTTTTGCATATCTATTACTGGTTTTTCATTTGTGGTACCATAAGGTTTGTATATAACATCATGTATATAGCAGTCTATATGAAGTTGATGGTCACTTGAGTTTGAATGCATTCTTTAGTCCTCTCCCCCACAATTTAGATATATGGTGTCATACTTTACATCCTTTTATTTTCTGAATTCCTGAATGATTTTTATATTTTTGTAGATATTTTTATTGCTTTTGTGCATCCTGCTTTTCTTACTCCTACTTGCAGTCTTTCCTTTCTTTCTTTTTTTTTTTTTTAAGATTTTATTTTAGAGAGAGAGAGTGCACACAAGTAGGGGTGGGGAGAGGAGCAGGGGGGAAGGAAGAGGGAAAGGGAAAGAATCCCTAGCAGACTCTGTGCTGAGCATGGAGCCTGACACAGGACTCAATCTCACGACCCTGAGGTCATGACAGAGCTGAAACCAAGAGTCAGATACTCAACCAGCTGAGCCACCTAGATGCTCCTGCTCTTTCCTTTCCATTTATAGTGTTTCCTTTAACATTCCTTGTAGGGTTGGTTTAGTGTTTGTGAATTCCATTAATTTTTGTTTGTCAAGAAAATTTTATCTCCCTTTCTTTGTGAATGATAGTCTTGCTGGATAGAGTATTCTTGGCTCCAGGTTTTTTTTCTTTCAGCTGTTTTAATATACCTTGCCACTTCCTTGTGACCTGCAAAATTTTTACTGAAAAATCAGCTGACAGCCTTATGGAGTTTCCCTTGTATGTAACTGTCTTCTTTTCTGTTGCTGATTTTAAAATTGTCTCCTTACTGCTACTTTTGCCATTTTAATTACTACGTGTCTTGCTGTGGATCTCCTTGGGTTGATTTTGTTGGGGGCTTTTTAGTCTTTTCTTCTGGAGTCCCTATAATGCAAATGTTATTGCACTTGATGGTGGCACTGAGTTCCCTAAGTCTCTTTTCATTTGTTACTATTTTTTCTCTCTCTTCTTGAACTTGATTGCTTTCCATTACTCTGTCCTCTGCATCATGGATCCATTCTGCTTCCTCCATTCTACTATATTCCATGTAGTGTATTTCTAATTTCATTTATTGAGTCTTCATTTCTGTTTTTTTTCTTTAGTTTTCTGTCTCTTTGTTAAAAGTCTCACAGAGATACTTCACTCATTTCTCAAGTCCATTGAGTATCTTTATGACTGTTACTTTCAATTCTCTATCAGTTATATTACTTATCTCCATTTAGGTTGGGTCTTTTGCTTTGACTTTGTCCTGTTCTTTTATTTGGGACATATTCTTCTGTCATTTCACTTTGTCTATTTTCTGTGTTTGTGTGCATTAGGAAACTCAGCTACACATTCTGCTCTTCAAGTAGGGGCCTTCTGAACAAGAGGTCCTGTAGTGCCCTGCAACTCAGTGTCCCCTGTTTGCTGGAACCTGGTACCTCAGGGGTGGCTTCTGTGTGTGGTGCATGTGCCTTACTATTGTGGCTGACCTGTTTTTGCCTTCAGTCCAGTTGTCTCCAATGCCTCTCTTTCCTGTTGGGGGCAGAATTTTGTCCCTTTTTTGTTAGTAGGTGAGTGTGGGGCTGCCTCAGGTTTGTGTTGAGTGAGACCAGGTGTGTGGTAGGGATGCAGTAGCACCAAATTGCAAGGTGCTCTCCCTGTGTTCTGCCCTGAGAGGCTTTTGTTGGTGGGTGAGGCTTGCTGTCAGACCAGACATCTGCTCCCAGCTCACTACTAGGTCCTCAGTCAGACTGTGTGTGTGCTTATCTTCCCGTCTCCCCAGAGTAGCAGTTCCTTTGGGATGGGGCTGGTCCCTGCCAGGGCTGTTTGCACACTGGCAGGCTTGTGGCACTGCTTTGGATGGGCTCCAGCCAAGGACGTATTTAGGGAGGCAGGTCCATAGGAAAGTGTGGGAAGAGGGTATATTGTTAACAAGTTAGATGGAGAGTGTTGGTGCTACACTGGTTCCTGCAGGTGTCCATGTGTCCAGGCTGGGGGGATGGTGAGGGAAATGGCACTTGCCAGCTTGTTTGTTCCTGGACAAGTCTCCTAAAGATCCTTGCCCCTTCAGCACATACTCTGAGATTAGTAAATACATCTCCCTCCCATACATGCCAGGTATCTTTCAAACTGCTGCATCTATGCTGTGTCTCTGTGGGGCTGTTTTTTGTGCTATCTCTTTAAGTGTCCTCTCGCCCTCCTGTGTTTCCCATAGCCCAGCCTGCTGATTTTTTAAAGTTCCAGTTTTAAGCCCGCTGATGGTAAGAACTCATGAAATTAGTTCCCTCTGATTTTTCAAAACCAAATGTTATGAGGATTAGTCTTCATGTACCAGTTCCCTGTGTCTGGGGTGCTTGGTATGAGAGTCTGTTTCTTTCCTTTCTCTGTGCCTGAGGCATCCCTCCCTCCTATGGACAGTCCCATGGGTTAATTTAGCTTCTGACTGCATCTCTGCTCTTCTACCCTCTTTGATATGGCCTCTTCTCTATATTTAGCTATGGAGAGTCTGTTCTGCCAGTCTTCGGGTCATTTTCTGGGCTATTTACACTGATGTGGGTGTTATCTTATATTCATGGGATGAGGTGAGTTCCGTATCTTCCCACTCTGCCATCTTCCCTGGAAGTCCATGCCCTCATTGTCTTTTTATACATCGCAGGGTATGTGGTATTTCTAAATGAGTCACAGCAAATCAGAATGACTAATTCGGCACAGTTTTAAGACAAAGGAAAAACAATCTGCAATATCTTCTTCTGATAGTTCATTGAGAGCAGTGGCTCTTATGAGGAAGCATGTTGAAGTGAAGAATGGTATTCAGAGGACTTAGTTCATCTCTCAGCCCTCCCATTATCTATCTGGGTGTTTGACTTCATGCAAGGCATCTTGCAGCTGTAGATAACTCACCTATAAAAGGTGGGTTTTGGAAGCGTCCTCTCAACTAATAAGTTGCTTCAGTTAAACTAGTGAAACTGAAGGCTGGTATTGTCAAAATTGTGCAGAAATAGGTATATATTACTGATATGTGTTAAATTGATATGATAAATGTTAAAATTGACCCATTTAGAGCAGTTTGGCAGAATATAAATATCAGTACCATGTGGCCTCATCATTAGATTCCTCACACTTAAATTTATGTTAAGAAAACTAATCAAAACTGAGAAAAACTGTCACTAAAATACTACTTATAATAGTACATTATTTATTTTAACACCCATCCACAGAAAGGAAAAAAAGAACTAAATGCTTGACAATAGAGTAATACTCCAGTAAATTAGTATTTCTACTATATAGAACATTATGTGGCTATTAAAAATGGTGGCTATGGAACCCATTGTACTACAGGGGTCAGCAAACTCTGACCAAGTGGGACCAAATCTATCCCACTGCCTATTATTGTAAATAAATATCTTATTAAATGTATTTTATTATTTTCATTTCATTTTATTTTATTAAGGTTTTTTTTTTCCAAGTAATTTCTATATCCAATGCAGGGCCTGAACTTACAACCTTTAGATCAAAAGTCACATGCTGTACCACTCGAGCCAGCTAGGTACCCCTGTAAATAAATGTTTATTGCTAGACATTCATGCCATTCCTTTCTGTATCTTTGGTTGCTTTTGTGCTGCATTGACTGTGTCAGAGGCTGTGTGTTTGCATGATCTAAAAGATTTACTTTATGGACCTTTACAGAAAGAGTTTGAACCCCCAGACTTTAGAAAATACTAATAATGAATGGGAAGTGAAACCGTAAATTGCATATACAGCGATGATACTGTAAAGGTTTATTTTGTGTGCACACCAAATATACATGTACTGACAGCATGCAGATAAATAGAACCAACATAGATATGGCTGGAATATAGAAGTGAAATAAAATACTTTTGCTGTTCCTGTTATAAATTAATAAATCAGCATTTTCGTACTGGCAGGGTGCTGTGGCAAAAGGAATGGCACTATGCTAGTCTGTGGTAAGTTCACAGGGAATGGCCATTCCTGTCTGGGCACTGGCAACCTAGCCCTGTTGGCCAGTGCCAGTGTTACCAACATTACATATTGTCCCAGTACGATAACTGCACATTGACAGTGTTGCTTATCTGCCTTTGGTACACAGTTCTTTCCGCTGCCACATCCCTAGACTATAAGCAATGGAAGGAACAAGTAAGGCACTGTTGACAGAAGAGCATGCTCTTATTCTGTTGTTCAGGCAGCCTAGTGGTAATGAAAGTAGTGATGTAATTGATTTGAGTTTACATTCCATTGGTGCTTAAAAAAGTGGTGTTTGCTTTTAGACTGGCTTTTGCTTGGGCCAGCCCACAAAATGGAGAAACCAAACTCGTAGACAGTGTGTTACTCTTTAAAGGGGATGACCCAAAAGTAAGTCAACATAGTAGTTATTGCCAGTGACATGGACAAGGCTTGTTTTAATCTCAGAATAATATTGTGCTCTCTGTTACCAACAGGATGATTCTAGAGTTGTAGGGTTCCAAAATGAGGAAAGACCGTCACGAAATCAGGCAATTCCTCACTTTCCCATCTAGAGAATTGAAGCCTGCATCAGACGTGTGCTCCTCAGCTGTGGTCACAGTAGAATCACTTGGGAGTCAGAATCGTGGGGGTTGAGGGGAAGAAGGAGCAACAGGGGCACCTTTTAACCATAGGATTCTTTAAAATCCATCTGGATGATTCTGATGTGCATGCAGGGCTGAGGATGTTTGGGCTGAATTGTCTCTAAATTAATTTGTAATTGTGTTTTAGAATATACACATTGTGGGGGTGTCAGTTTTATTTTGTCATCAAATGACAATCACAAGCTATGAAAACAAATGATTATTTTAGTAGTATACATACCATTTATTGAATTTCCTGTATATGCCAGGTACTTCCTAAACCTCCTGAGATTGAGTGGCTGACTCTTGATTTCAACTCAGGTCATGATCTCAGGGTCCTGGGATGGAGCCCCACGTTGGGCTCCACGCTCAGCGGAGAGTCTGGTTGGGTATTCTCTCTCTCCCTCTCCTGTCTCTTTCCCCACAACCTGCATGCTCTATCCCTCTGGAATGGGTAAATAAATCTTTAAATAATTTCTTAAAAAAGACAAGAGATACCAAATACTGGCAAGGATGTGGAGAAAAGGGAGCCCTCATGCACTGTTAGTAGGAACATAAGCTGGTACAGGCACTATGAAAAACAGTATGGAGGTTGCTCAAGAAATTTAAAATAGAACTAACATATGATCTAGCAATCCCACCTGTGGGTGTATTTCACAAAAAAACAAAATCACTATCTCGAGGAGATATCTGTACTCCTGTGTTCATTGCAGCAGTAGTTACAGTTTCCAAGGTATGGAAATAACATGAGGTCCATCAACAGATAAGATGAATTGATAAAGAAAATGTAAGATGCACATGTACACACACACACACACACACACACAGGAATATTATTCAGTTCTCTAAAAGAGTGAAATCTTGCTGTTGCAACAACATGGATAAATCTGGAGGGTAATATGCTAAGTGAAACAAGTCAAAGAAAGACAAATACTGTATAGTATCACTTATATTTGGAATTTTAAAGAATTCTTTATTAAACTCATGGAAACAGAGTAAAATTGTGGTTGCCAGGGGCTGGAGGGTGGGGAGAAATAGGGAAAGGCTGTAGAGTAAATAAAGTAAACATTGTCAAGTTTAACCTTCGTGATAGACCTCTGAAGTTGTCATTATCATTCCAACTGAAGCCGAAGAAACTGTTTACCAGGGATTAACTATTTTGCTCAATGTCATAGAGCTAATAGAAGCAGAATTTTAATAGAGGTTTGTTTTAAGTCTAAAGCTGGCTACTCTCTGTTGCACTATATTCTTTTCAAAGGATTTTCCTCAAGCTACCAAGTTATTTTGTGTATTCATTGTTAGTGCATAATACCAGCCACCTAACTTCAAGATTCCTGGGTCAGAGCTTTTGGGCATTTGCCTAAAGGTTATTTAGACAAAGTACTGACGCATGTCTAGTGTTTGGTTATTAAAGTTTTTCATTTGTATCAACCAGGATTTTACAGAGAAACAATCAGGAAGATACACATACATACAGACATACATATGTGCATTTATCTTTTCATTTTAAGGAATTGATTTATGCAGTTGTTGGGGTTGGCAAATCAGAAATCTGAAACTCAGGCAGGAATCTTGGGGCAGAATTTATTGTTGTTCAGAGAAACTTCAATTTTACTCTTAAGACCTTTCAGCTTACTGGATGAGGCCTACCTACGTTATCAAGGATAGTCTAAAGTCTACCAACTCTACATATCAACCACAGCAACACCTAGATTAGTGTTAGACTGGCTAATTAATCGTTAGAACATTGTATGTGAGCCTGTATGCACACTCCAATTGGAAAATTCCAAAGGAATATCCCCACTGTGAATGTGCCAGCATTTTGTTTTCACTTTTTTTACATTCTTAGTGTTAATACCTTCTACCTTGTCAGAATGAAGTACCAAGCACTGTGTTAGATGTTGAAGATTCAGAAAGGAATAGGTAATAGTCTTTGCTGTTAAAAAACAAACAAACAACAAACAAACAAACAAACAAATCCTGCTTAATAGTTCTTAACATCATTCCTTATGTGTAACAGGTACTCCAGTGTTGGAATTAATAGAGAAGACTGCCGCTCCAAAGTGTCAGTAGTATTCATACCAAATGATCAACATTTATAATTAATTCCCTTTTACGCCTTGGGTAAATTTCATGACAGATGTATTATGAACAGAAGCCTACATTCATGAGAGGACTATAGCCCAAGCATGCCTTAATGCTGCTAGAATCAGCATGATTTCAGAAAATCTATTCACTTTGGCCAAAAAATCAGTACATTTGTAGCAATCAATGCAATATTGTCAAATCTGGATGTTTCATATAATAAATATAGGCTATGGTCACAACTTTCCCCCCCAAAAAAAAAATGGTTACGTGAATTCAGTGGAGGGAAAAAGAGAAAGCACACCTAATTCCTTTGCATCCTTAAGGTGATGACTTAGCCAGTCGGTACATCAGTGTTGCGAGGTACTGTTCCTGGGCCTGGTTGTGCTGTTGTGATGAAACTAAACTTTATAATGTTATCATGGTCTCGTCTCCCACCCGGAATGCCTGGGGGACTTTGGAAGGTACCATGAGTTACTATATTAAAAACAATTGGTAAAAATTTTAATACTTTGGTTGAACTCTGTAACATACATCTGTATGATACTTTGTGTATTAGGATATCAATAAAATAAGTATTCATTGAATTCTTCTTATGTGCTAGACTCTTCCTAAATATAATCTCATTTATTCTCAGCAACCCTTTTTGGTAGGTGCTGTCATTCATGTTATAGATGAAGAAACTGAAGCTTAAGGCCACGCAGGTAGTACATGGCAGAAATAAAATTTAAACCTAGATCTGACTCTTATGCTGTATTTTTTTTCATTAGGCCACATTGTGTTTCATTAACTTCATTATTTTGTTGTGCAAGAAGTCTTCTGACTTAGTAGCCAAGCTAATGTGCTTATCATTTAAAAATATGTAACTATAGATCATTTCAAAGTTCTCAAACACTGTTACTTGTCACATCTTTTGTTTTTTTTAATTTATTTTTTTTAAAGATTTTATTTATTTATTTGACAGAGAGAGAGATCACAAGTAGGCAGAGAGGCAGGCAGAGAGAGAGGGGGAAGCAGGCTCCCTGCTGAGCAGAGCCCGATTGGGGGCTCGATCCCAGGACCCTGAGATCATGACCTGAGCTAAAGGCAGAGGCTTCAACCCAATGAGCCACCCAGGCGCCCTGTCACATCTTTTGTTAATAGATTTTCTTATGTAGCCCTTCTTAGCTGAGGGAAGAAATAATCATTTGCATGCCTGCTTTTTGAGATCTGTATTAACAACGAATGGTTGGCCGAGGGCCCTTCTAGATTTCAGGTACTAGAGTAGTGCATCAGCAATTTTCCCTCTTTTAAATAGCAAGCTTTTTGTTTGCATATCTGCTGCATTTGACCAAGGATGTGTGGCTCATGGTTGCTTGGATTGATCTTTTTTTGTTAGACCTCTTCCTCATAGGCTCTATCTTTTCACATTAAGAAAACAGGGAGAAGTGGTTTTAAAGGTATGAAAATGGACTTTGTCGTTTGTACATTTGAATCAGATGTGAATGAAGTGACATCTAGCTGACTGCATGATGGGACCAGTAGGGTAAAATGAAAACCAGAGGCAGCGTATTGGCAGATCCTGCTATAAAAGAACCTTCAGGAGTATACCTGAGTTAATGATAAAGGGATTATATAGTTTATCCTCCTAGATGGGATCCTTTCAGAAGTGAAAGTGGGACCTCATAGTAATTATGCTGGGATAGCAGGCACTGTGAAGTAGACATAGCATCACACTGCGTATGTATGTAATGCATACATTACCATGAAAATACTGTTAGCTGTGTCAGAATTTTAATGCTAAATTAACATGTACCTAAGTTGTCATTTCTTTTAATTCTAATTCAACCAATATTTATTAACTATCTACTCTGTGCTGGGTTCTGTGATGGGTGTTGTAGACAGTATTAGAAGATGGGTACAGTACTAGAAGATAAGCACACAGCTAGATGGACAGGGATATGAATGACTATTCCTCATGTAACTTAGATGGTAGCAAAGATATGAGAGTTCTCTGGGAGTGAGCAAAGGTGATAAATTGTGATCCAGATGTGGAATGGAGGAGGGGGGAGGGCTATGAAAGACTTGAAATGTTTGAGCTAAATCTTAAAGGCTAAAGTTATGATTGAAAATAGGACGTTTAAGACAGTGGGCAAAGCATATGTAATGGCACATGGGAGTTAGGAGCAAGTAGGGTAGATTGGTGTGGCTGGAGTATGAAGAGCATAGGAGAACAAAATGACAAATGAGGCCTGAAAAGTTGGTTAACATGAGCAAGATTGTGAGGACTTTTATCACCTTAAGGGCCTTGCCAGAAGAAGAAAAAAACAAGAGTACTCCTTATTTAAATCACTCAAAAAGAGAATCGGATAATGACATAAGTAAAGTAAATCACGAACATTTTTTCATTCATTAAACTAGTATTACTCATTGTGGTCCTCAGACCAGCAGTGTAGGCTTCAGCTGTGGGCTTATTAGAAATGCAACTTCACGGCCCTCAACCTGAACTATTGAATCCAAATCTCTTGTGATGGGATCCAAGAAACTGTTTTAACTAGCTCTCTAAGGGGATTCTTATGCATATTAAGGTTTGAGAACCACTACATGAAACATTTATTGAGTGCCTCTTTGCTGTCAGCTTCTACGTTGGATACTGGAGATGGAGTTGAGTTGAATTGGGTACAGTCTCAAGGTTTGATGCTTGAATAATAACATCTCGATGAAAACTCCACTATGAGAAACTGCAAACTGTTGAAATTGTCAGCTAGGTTATAAGGCTTTGTTGCTAAGTGTTCCATGACTTCAATACTAAAAATTTAGAATATATTCCAGAATTTTCCAGAGAAACATGGGAATCTTTTCTTAGCCCTAAAGCAAACATTTGTTTCATTGTGTATAGGTTTTTAATACAGCTGAATTTGTCTTTAGAGGTTGTTCAGATCATAGTGAGGATTCGGAAGAAAGCTATACTTTTTTAAGGTTTTATATTTTCAATAACTTTGTTTATTACATTTTCTGCTTTTGTGATATGTTTATCCATTCAGAAACATTTAAGCACTTGATAATTAATCCTTAGCCATGGACAGTTATTATTTTTTATAATTTTTATTTTTTATTATGAACTAGTTCAAATGTACTGAAGTACCATGCAGATATAACCTGTTATCATTTTGTTGTAAGAAATATTTTAATGTATATGTATATGTACCAAGAAGTACAGAATAGAACAGACCAGAAAAGGAATAATTTCTGAGGCTATAAGGCCTGAATATTTTCCAGAACTGCTGAAAGTCATGAATCCTTGGATATAAGAGACACAGGAATACATAGTAGGAGACATAAAAGAAATACACATGTTGTGAAAACCAAAGATCTTGAAATCAACTGCCAAGAAAATGAGACGGAATAATATTTCTCAGAGTTGAGAGAAAACAGTCATCAACACAGAACTGTGAACACCTAGGCAAGCTGTCTTTTGAGAGTGTGGGAAAAACAAAGACGTGTAAGATAAACAAAACTGAATGGCCTTCATTGAAGAAACTTCTAAAGAATTTATTCAGGCAGAAGAAAGATTCCTGAAAGAACATCTGAGATGCACGAAAGAATAGTGAAGAAATAAATTAAGGACAAATAGGTAAAACTAAATAAAAGGTTTCTATATAAAATGCCACCAAATATTTTGTAGGATGTTTGATATGTAGTAATGTTATTACCATTTAGTTGGAAGTTGCATTGTGTTTTATCTCAGGAGTTATTTAGGAGAGCATGCATGTATATGTATATGCTTTTTCTTGTTGACTTCTGATTTAATTGTATTGTCAGATATTTTTATCTGTTTGATATCAATTCTTTGAAAAATGTTAATGTCCTTTATTTATCAGTTATGCTTCAGCAACACTCAAGATCCAGGAAACTGAAGGCATACTCAACTGGGATTTGGACAAAAGTTTTCTTATTTTTATTAATTAACTTATTTATTAATTTATTTTTATTAATTTATTTTTTATTGTGTTATGTTAGTCACCATACAGTACATCATTAGTTTTTGATGTAGTGTCCCATGATTCATTGTTTGCATATAACACCCAGTGCTCCATGCAATATGTGCCCTCCTTAATTCCCATCACCAGGTCACCCATTCAAAAATTTTCTTAAATAAGTTGAGAGAGGTCTGGGCACCTGGAGACTATTAAGAGTGAGTAGGGACTGTTACTGTCTCCAAGCCCTATGGGACAAAGGGAGGAAACAAATATTGCTGCACCCCGGTGCCATGGCGAGCACTGGAAACAGGGATTCTCTCTATGAAGATGCAGATGCTCTGTACGCAGCTAGAGTTAAAGAAGGACGCTGCCGTTGCCAGAACTCTGGCCCCCACCCAGGCAGAGAGAGGGCAGACGAAAATCACCCTGGTTCTCCCATGTTCTGCAGTCTCCTGCCTGTACCTCCCAGTAGCCATCCCTAACTGGAAGCCACAAGAGTCCAGGTAACAGCAGCTTACAGGGATTACCACGTAGAGCAAAGGCAACTAAAACAGAGAATAAATGGCAGAGAGGAGCAAATGGAAAACCAGCAAATTCTGTGAGATGTGACATGACATATTTTGTGTATATTCGATTTTTGATCAGAAAATAGTATGTATTTGTGTGTCAGTCATGGCCCCTCTAGGAAGACAGAAATCACTTGAAGTGTTTTACAAAGAGCAAATTTAATACAGAGAATTGGTTAGCAGGTGATATCAATGCAGGGAAACCAAATGGAAAGGGGAAGCAATTGAGAAATTAGCTGGAGCAGGAGCTGCATTGCATCAGGGTCTGGGGAGTCAGAGAGTAGATGATGTTATCAGAAACCAGAAACCCGGCCATCTTTAGGAACCTAGGCTGTTCTGCCAGAAACATAAAATTCATGATTTTAATAATTCTTTTTTTATTTTAATAATTCTTTTATGTGTGTGTGTGTGTGTGTGATTATATTTATTTCTTTATTATTTATTACTTTTTATTTTTTCAGTATTCCAAGACTCATTGTTTATGCACCACACCCAGTGCTCTATGCAATACGTGCCCCCCTATTACTCACCACCAGGCTTACCCATCCCTCACCCCCCTCCCCTCCAAAACCCTCAGTTTGTTTCTCAGAGTCCACGGTCTCTCATGCTTCGTATCCCCCTCTTATTTCCCCCACTTCACTTTTCCTTTCCTTGAGCTCTTCCTTTTATCATTATGTCGTGTCTCTTTCTATGAATGCTCTTTATGTAAATTATTTGCATTTGGTATTTATGTTTTTTACAGCTCTTTTGGTTAGTATTTCCCTTTCATATTTTTGCTTTATTTTCAAACTTTGTATTGTTTCACTTATAACATGTCTGTCTCTAAAATTATTTTAATCTGTTTTGATTGTTTATCTTTCACTGGGTAAATCTAATCCAATTACATTTGTTGTGACTGCTGTTATTTTCATGTTTTTTTCTCTTTTATTTATTTATTTGACAGAGAGAGAGAGAGATCACAAGTAGGCAGAGAGAGGCAGGCAGAGAGAGAGCACGGGAAGAGGCTCCCTGCTGAGCAGAGAGCCTGCTGTGGGCTTGATCCCAGGACCCTGAGATCATGACCTGTGCCGAAGGCAGAGGCTTTAACCCACTGAGCTACCCAGGCACTCCTCCCTTTTTTTTTTCTCATCACAAACTTCACTTGATCAGATGCAGTGATCAGATGCTTTGCATTTTTGTGTCTGAGAGAGTACTTAGTGCTGACCTTACCATTCACATGAGGGGCTGTAATTGAACTTCAAAAAGAGCTGTCTTCATTTAGCATTGACATAAGAAGAAGGACCCGTAGAAATTTCATTCTAAATCCCTGTTCTACTTTGATCTGTGTGATCAAATGGTTCATGGTGAGTCTGGATTTTATTCTAAGTGTAGTGGGCATCTTATCACAGTAGTCAGACTAGTTGAGAATATGGAGATGACATGTTCTGGTTTGAGAGGTGAAAGGATCAATCTGGCTGAAGTGTCAGTAGACCATGGAGCTAAAGGGAAAGGTAAGGAAACCAGTCACCCCCTATGAGATGATGGTGGATTTGGCTTGGGGGATGGTGATGGAGGTGGGGAGAAACGGTCCACTGCTTGCTGTACTTTGGAAGATAAACCCCGTGTATTTGCTGATGGAAGAAAAGAGATAAATCAAGGCAGGTTCCTAGGTTTCAAGTTTGAGCAGTTGGATTCACAGCAGTACCATTTATTGAGATACAGGTCTGGGAGAGGGACCTCGTAAGTTTTGTTTTGAATATGCTAACTTTGATTGATTGATATATTTAGTCAACAAATATTTATTTAGTAGCTGCTGTGTGTCAAGTTCTATTTTAAGTATATAGCAAACAGCACAGATGAAACTGACTCCCTCAAAATATCCTTCCTGTCAGAGATAATCTCGTTATAATTGTAGGATATAGATAGTAAGCAGTAAACATAATAAAAACATAGGGAAAAACATAGTAAAAACATAGGGAAAAACTCAGGAGTGTGGGGAGGTGGAGTGCCAGTGAAGGGTTCTTGGTGGTGGAGGAACATAGGTGCATGGTAGGCCCCACCGAAAAGGTGACTTTGAGAAAAGACTTGGTGGAGATGGCAGAATTAGCCATGTCTTACCTGGGAGAAGAGTTTCCACGAGGAAGGAAAAGCAAGTGCAAAGGCCCTAAGGCAGGAGTATGAATAACAATTTAGAGGCCAAAAAATATTATTGTGCTTCAAGCCCAGTGATCAAGAGCAAAAGCATTAGCAAATGAAGTCAGAGTTAACTGGAGTCTATCATGGATGACTGCATAGGAATTTGGCTTTTACTCTGAGCTCTGAGTTGGAAAGCAAGTGAAGATTGTTTTTAACAGAGGGATAACATCTAATTTATGTGGTAGCAGGGTCATTTTGGCCGCTGTTTTGAGATTGGGCTATAGGGAAGGAGTGGAAAGAGGGATAACAATTAAGAGGCTTTGGCAGTGAACCAGACAAGAGATTATGGTGGCTTGGAAAAGCAGCATGAGGTGCTGAAGAATTAGATGCAAACTAAGAGAGAAGGAAAGAAAGAGAATCTAGGATGATTCCAGTTTTTGGCCTGAGAAGGATGAAATTTCTGCCTGCTGTATGCAGAAGACAGAAGAGAGTTAAGTTTTGGTAAAACATCAGAAATTAAGTTACAGACATGCTCATTTTGAGATGTCAATGAGACAGCCAGTGGAGATGTTGGATAGGAAGTAAAATATCCTAGCATGGAGTTAAGGACAGAAGTGAGGACCAGGGATAGACATTTGGGAGTACCAACATGTAGTTGGTTATTTAAACCCAGGAGAAGAGTGGAGATAGGAAAGAGAGGGAAATCAGGAGATGAATTAGAGGCAGGATGTGTAGAGAACTGATTCCAGGGGTTTTGCCACAAATGGAAAAACAGAAGGGGAATCAAGATCAAAAAAGTTTGTATTGTTTAGTATGTAAAATCAGAGGAATGACAGTATGATTACTTGCTGATGGGAATAGTCTAATAGAAAGGGGAAAAGGCAAGAGCAAGAGGGGAGAATTGCTGGAGTGATGTCCTTTCATAGGGAAGAAAGGATGCGATCTGAGGCGTAGGTGGAGGTATTAGTCTTATACAGGGGCAAGGGGATTTCATCTGTAGCAACAGGGCCCCGTAGACAGGCTGTGGAGATGTGACTAAATCCTTAAGTGAATTATAACACAAAAAAGTTCTCAAATGTTCTATCACACGACCTGCTCTGAAATTTCCTGTGCCTATGGTTGACTAGGCAGAGTCTTGGTTTTAGAGAATCTAGCTGGAGACCTAATTAGCTTCTAAGAACATTCCGGGTACCTTGTGAGGCTGGAGTGCAGGAGTGACCCCCACACCACCCTGCTTTCAGTCGTCACATTTCAGCTTCTCCGGATTCTTCCTTCTACCCTAGGCAGGGCCAACAGTGCAGTTATTTTAGAGCATGAATCACTTCCATTAAATGTATTTAATGTTATATTTAAGAAAATCCTTTTAAGCCTAATGCTTGCATTTTCAAACTGAAGCCATTGAAGTATTTTGTGATTTTTATAGCAAAACTATATTCCTTATTCCTAGTGAATAAATGAAATTGCAGGCAAATTTTATGTTCATCTGTTCTTATATTTTCTGTCACGGTATTAGCTCATTTAATTATTCACAAATACGACAATACAGCTATTTTAGACCTTATAAATCAAACATATAAATGGCCTAAGAGTTATGATCTGACATAGCAGTATTTCTTAGTATAATTTATAATTTGGCGGTAATGAAATTCATAAATAGGAATTGCATTGATAAAATAGGCAGGAAAAGAATCTAACTTATAATGACCAGTTATGATAAGAAAATAGTTTTTTCAATTGTTAAAAGTTGATAATAGCTTAATTGCAGGGTATTAAGTCTGAGAAATAATCTTTCAATCTTCTTAACCTTTAAATATTTCTAATACCAATTCTTGCCTGCCTAGGATAGTTTAATAAGAAGATTTCCAGTTATTTTATTATAACAGTCCATCTCTACAATAATTGTTTCAAATTAACATTGTTAAAAGCTTTGGGGGAAAATTAGCAATTCCACTCCTAGGTACATCGCTAAGAGAAATGGAATCAGATGTCTACACAGAAACTCATACATACTCATACATACAAACTCGTACATGAATGTTCATAGAAATATTATTCATAGTTGCCAAAAAGGAGAAACAACCCAAATTTCCATTGGCCAATAAATGGATAAGCAAAGATGCATCTGTCCACAGTGGAATATTATGACAATAAAAAGGAATGAAATACTGATCCAAGCTATGATGTGGATGAACCTTGCAAATGTTATGCTAAGTGAAAGAAGCCACACCTCAAAGGCCATATATTATATGATTTTATTTATATGAAATGTCCAAAATAGGCAGTCTATCAAGTGGGAAGTAGATTGCACTGTGGTTGCCTATGGTGGAGGGAGGAGAGGGGACTGGAAATGGGCAGTGACTGTTATTGGGTATGAAGGTTTTTGGGGGAGTAATTAAATGTTTTAACATGAGATACTGGTGATACTTGCACAACTCTGTATATATATTAAAAACCACTAAGTTGTATACTTGAAAGGAGTGAATTTTATGGTATACAAATTATATATCTTAATAAAGTTTTAAAAAATATTAGCTTAAGGGATGCCTGGCTGGTTCAGTTGGTGGAGCATACTACTCTTTTTTTCTTTTTTATTCCGAGGAAGTTCTCTGTTTATTTTTCCAAAATATGGATCTTTGAGGGGTTTTTTTGACAACAATACTGCATGAAGGGTGTTGTGCATTTTATTTTTTGGCGTCGTGCATTTTTTTAAAAAAATTTCTTAACATATAATGTATTATTTGCCCCAGGGTACATGTCTGTGAATCATCAGGCTTATACATTTCACAGCATTTACCATAGCACATACCCTCCCCAATGTCCATAACCCTACCCCCCCACCTCCCAGCCAACCTTAGTTGTTTCGTGAGTTTAGTCTCTTATGGTTTGTCTCCTTCCCCATCCCATCTTGTTTCATTACTCTCCCACACCCCACCATGACCCCCCCGTGCTGCCTCTCAAATTCTTCATATCAGAGAAATCATGTGATAATTGTCTTTCTCTGACTGATTTATTTCGCTTAGCATAGTACCCTCTAGTTCCATCTACATCGTTGCAAATCACAAGATTTCTTTTCTTTTGATGGCTGCGTAGTATTCTATTGTATGTATATACCACCTCTTCTTTATCCATTCATCTGTTGATGGACATCTAGGTTCTTTCCATAGTTTGGCTATTGTGGACATTGCTGCTATAAACATTCGGGTGCATGTGCTCCTTCGGATCGCTACATTTGTATCTTGAGGGTAAATACCCAGTAGTGCGATTGCTGGGTCGTAGGGTAGCTCTATTTTCAACATTTTGAGGAACCTCCATACAGTTTTCCAGAGTGGCTGTACCAGCTTGCATTCCTGCCAACAGTGTAGGAGGGTTCCTCTTTCTCCGCATCCTCGCCAACATCTTTCGTTTCCTGACTTGCTAATTTTAGCCATTCTGATTGGTGTGAGGTGGTATGTCACTGTGGTTTTGATTTGTATTTCTCTGATGCCGAATGATGTTGAGCATTTTTTCATGTGTCTGTTGGCCATTTGGATGTCCTCTTTGCTGAAATGTCTGTTCATATCTTCTGCACATTTCTTGATTGGATTATTTGTTGTTTGGGCGTTGAGTTTGAGAAGCTCTTTATAGATTTTGGATACTAGCCCTTTTTCTGATATGTCATTTGCGAATATCTTCTCCCATTCTGTCAGTTGTCTTTTGGTTCTGTTGACAGTTTCCATTGCTGTGCAAAAGCTTTTGATCTTGATGAAGTCCCAATAGTTCATTTTTGCCCTTGCTGCCCTTGCCTTTGGAGATGTTTCTAGGAAGAAGTTGCTGCAGCTGAGGTCGAAGAGTTTGCTGCCTGTGTTGTCCTCCAGGATTTTGATGGAATCCTGTCTCACATTGAGGTCTTTAATCCATTTTGAGTCTATTTTTGTGTGCGGTGTAATGGTCCAGTTTCATTCTTTTGCATGTGGCTGTCCAGTTTTCCCAACACCATTTGTTGAAGAGACTGTCTTTTTTCCATTGGATATTCTTTCCTGCTTTGTCGGAGATTAGTTGACCATAGAGTTGGGGGTCCATTTCTGGGCTCTCTATTCTGTTCCATTGATCTATGTGTCTGTTTTTGTGCCAGTACCACACTGTTTTGATGATTACAGCTTTGTAATAGAGCTTAAAGTCTGGAATTGTGATGCCCGCCAACTTTGGTTTTCTTTTTCAACATTCCTCTGGCTATTTGTGGTCTTTTCTGGTTCCATATAAATTTTAGGATTATTTGTTCCATTTCCTTGAAATAAATGGATGGTATTTTGATAGGGATTGCATTAAATGTGTAGATTGCTTTAGGTAGCATAGACATTTTCACAATATTTGTTCTTCCAA
>CM052801.1:95116149-95167201 GCA_028533885.1 Nasua narica | reverse complement strand
GGGTGCAATTGCAAATGGAATCGACTCCTTAATTTCTCTTTCTTCTGTCTTGTTGTTGGTGTATAGAAATGCAACTGATTTCTGTGCATTAATTTTATATCCTGACACTTTACTGAATTCGAGCATATGACTCTTGATCTTGGGGTCGTGAGTTGGAACCCATGTTGGGAGTAGAGGTTACTTAAAATATTAGCTTAACGAAGATAGCATGTAACTTACTTTTTTTTTAAGAGTTTACATGTTTGTATATATTTTTATATATTATATTTATATATTTATATACATTTATATATGTTTATATATAAATATATATATTTATGAGAGAGAGACAGAAAGAGTGAGAGTGGGTGGAGGGGCAGAGGGAGAGGGCGAGGGAGATAGAGAATCTCCATGCTGTGCATGGAGCCCGATGTAGGGCTCGCTCGATCTCACAACCCTGTGATCATGACCCAAGCTGAAATCAAGAGTTGGATGCTCAACTGACTAAGCCACCCAGGTACCCTGGGAGTTGCTTTAGATAGTCACTTAAAACCATGTTTCAAATAAATTCAGAAATTTTCTTTCCATTCTAGTCTTTAAAGAAAAAAAATACAGCCAATGTGTGACTCACTGTGAAAAAAAAATAATGAGGTAAAAGAATAGGCATTTTATATCACTTTTCTGTTACAGCAAATGACTATTGAAAGGTTGATTAAAGGTCAAAGGGACATTATATTTCTAGAAGTATTTTTTTAAACTGCTTGAAATCCCAGACAATAAGTGTTGATTATACAAGCAGACCAGGACAGATGGATGGGAAAAAGTGCCGTTGCCAACTCAATATTTGGAAATTTCTCTGTAGAATAGAGTGGTTTCTTTCTCTTCTGTTTAGTCTTTTCCTCAGCTAGAAACAACTGTGAGAGCCATACAGTAAATTCAGCTGTAGGTGTGGCTGTGAGGGCCATGGTGGAATGGGAAACACTGGTGTGATGACACTCAGGTCCACCCAGCTGCTAGGTGTCTGACCAGGTCCACCCAGACTAGTGTCTGACCAGATGATTCAACCAAGACATTCCAAAATGTCATGTCTCTTTCTCCCCAGAAGAACTCACGTAGCTTCATCTGAAGAATTCAAGGTATTGGAAATATAAAAGAAGTTGACTGAGTACATCTCAAAAAACCTGCTTTTATCTGGATGGTAAATTGTACTTTCTAGTTTACATAGCACACTCACAGGCATTACCCTTACAGGACCTTTTCGACAAACCCTAGTTTGGGTAGAATTTGTTCCCTTTTCTCTATTGTGCAGATGAGGAAAAAATCTCAGTGGTTGGAACTCGCTTAGGGTCACATTGTCTAATAGGTGTCTTAGCCCAAAATTGGGCCTTTGTTACTAACTCCTGGTCAAGGTTCCTTTTATTGGACAATGTTGCCCCCATCAACCAGGGCCTCATGAATAAGCCCTCCAGAACCATGTTAGTAAGAAGTTTCTTCTCATCTTCTGTCATCACAGGTCCTGGTAGAGCACTCATGCCATCAGGATTAGATGATCCCAATTCCAACCGTGATCTCTTTGCATAGTATATAATTTCTTCAAATATTTATTGTGCTTTGCATTATCACTCCTACTATTATGATCTCATATGTACTTAGTACTTCTGTCTCAGCCTTCCTCTCCCTATGGGAGACATCAAAGCAGAGTAATCAAAAACATTGACTTTGAAGTAGAACACAAATTTTATAACCTGGTTTTGTCACTTACGAACTTTGTGAACTTGAACAAATGACAACATAGTTGGGGCTCGGTTTTCTTATATGTAATATAGAGATAGGAACCAAGTCCCCTTCAAATGTTATAGTATTTAAATGTAGGGTGGTGGTCTAATTCATCATCCAAATAACCACAGAGGCCCACAGATGCAAATGGGATTGGTGTGGGCAGACAGGACGTATGGCACCCTATGTAGATGAACAATGCATGGAATGGAACTAGCACACTGTCTGGCTCATAGCAGTGCTATCATAGCAAGGCTGTTCTCTCTGGCTCAGACACTTTTCATCCCTGCTCTTTCCTGGCTGGCTCCTCCTTATTCTTTAGGTCACGGTTGAAATGCTACTTCTTCAGCAAAGCTGTCCCTGACCGTACTATCTAGATCATTCTTTTCTTTCATAGAACTTACTGCAATTTGAACCTATGCATGTATGTGTGTGCTTGTTGATTGCTTCTTCTCATTTTTCTGTTGGAAACTCCATCAGAGCAGAGACCATATCTTTTTCATTCACCAGTGTATTCTCAGAGGCTAGCTTAATGCTTGGTAGGCATTCAAATACTTTATAAAATGGATAAATGAGTGCATGATTATCCATTCCTTTTCACTATACTGGTGGTTCTCAATTAGGATGATTTTGCCTCCCAGGGAACATTTTGGGATATCAAAGTTGGGGTGGGGTTGCTTGTGGCAACTAGTGAGTAGAAGCCAGGGTGCTGCTGAAAGTCCTACACAGTGCACAGAGCAGCTTCCCACAACAAAGAATTACCCAGTGATAATGATTAGCGATGTAGTTGAGGAACCGTACCCTGTACCTAGTGATATAAGGGTCTTATTACCCTGAGTGGGTGCCAAAATAATGGCTTTACCAGAAAAAATATTTGCATTTTAAACTTAAAGATGCATACTATGAAAATGGTGAAAAAAATCAATTATACTCCTATCTCAAGAATTAAGCAGTAGATGGCACTAGAAGACACTGTAATTTACTCTTAAATTTCTTTGTTAGGTGAGTCGTCTTTATGACTTATAATTTATCATAGTTAATTTCACCCCTTTTCTATACATACTTATTTTTGAACTAAACTAGATGCATTAAAATTATATACCAATATTTCTGCCATTCAGCTCCACAAACATTCAGCTAGTGCCTAATATGTGCATGGTGCTCTGCTATGTATGGAGATACTGAAGTCACTCACAGGTTTTGTCCTCAATAAACTTGACTCCTTGACTGATCCTATATGATCAACATATCATTCTGGTAGTCTCAGACCATTACTTGGAGTAATTTATTATTATTCAGGGTTTTCTAGGTCCTAGGTAGGCATGTCACTATAGTAGTGTGATATGTGACATTGATATGTGTGAATTAAGAGATAATCCTGTCTGGCCTTTTGGAACATCCCCAGGACTTCAGACATCTATAGTTTTTATTTCCATAAAAAAGGAAACCCACATTCTTTTCATGTTACAGTAAACAATGGAACTGTGCTTCAGTTCAGTTAAAGCACAAGAATCCTAGAAAACATTTCAACTGTTATCATTGATTTTTTTATAGGAAATCTAGCAGACCCAACTTCTTCTTGAACTTAGATTTATCAAGTACTACTCGTGTATCAGGCACTATACTAAGCACTGAGGATAAGAAGATGAATAAAACAATTTCTTCACAGGAGGAAGAGGTGCTCAGGATGTTCCTGGTCTCAGCAGATGGTGTCATCATTTATCCAGTTGCACAGGCCACAAGTCTGAGAATCATTCCTTTTTTTTTTCTAGGTAGGCTCTATGCCCAGTGTGGGGCTCTAGCTCATGACCCCAAGATCAAGAGTTGCATGTTCCACTGACAGATAGCAAGGTGCTGCAGGAATCAATTTTTGACTCTATGTCAGATATGTCCATTTCTTACACAACCACCTATACCACCCTGTCCAAACCATTGTTATCTCTCAGGCTATTGGGATATCCTTATAGCTGGCCTCCTTTCTTTCACTCTCTAGATAATGATTTCTCCACCCAGCAAGAGTTGCCCTTATAAAATGGAAGTCAGATTTGCCATCCCTTTACTGTCTTCACATTGCAATTAGAATAATATCTAAATTTACATGGTCAAGCTTATGCCAGTCTCACCGACCACCTCTCCTACTACTTCTACTGTCCCCTTTACCACAGCTCTAATACACCAGTTTCACACCAACTGGCATCTTCAAGTGATACTGACTTAACACGTTTGGGGAATAATTCAATTAGATGCTGGCTCCACCCTCAAAAAGTTGAGTATTTGTTGGGGAGTGGTAGATCAGATTAACATAGCAATGGGATGAACTGGGTCAATAAATGCTTTCTCATGATGCGAGGAAGACTTTCTGGAGGAAATAATTGAGCTCTATCTTGGAAAATAAAAGGGGCAACAAAACAGTTGATTTGAGAAGAGAAGAATACATTAACTCAGATATGAACAGAAGTAAAAGATGTCGAATGAAGACTTCATGGTGTTCCCTAGGGCTGTGACCTAGAGATATGATGTACAGGCAGATGTAAGGGTTGCAAGGAGATAGAGACATTTTTAAACATCTGTATGGTTCTTTCTTTCCAGAAAAATACTAGAAAAATTACCTAAAATCTGTCTACTGTGTGCCTTATATCAGGCATTCTCCTAGTTAGTTTACATACATTATCGCATTTGATTTCTACGCCACGGGTAGGGCATTGGTTGTATAATCCCTTTGGGAAACACAAACTGAGGCACAAAGAGGTTACATTACATGCTAAACATTATAGGGTAAATAAGTGGCATTTGGTTCTAGGTCCATCTACTTCCAAAATGAATTTATCCTACTAAGATATACTACCTCCCTATTAGGTTGTTAAACTGTTAGTACTGTAGTTTCCCCCCAGCGATATCATTAGTCACATGGTGAAAATCACTTTTTGAAACCTTTGAATATGTGTTTGAACCATTTCAGATTTACTCAAAGAAGGTGTTTGTTTTGCCTCAGTGACTCTTCGGAAAATCATTTTCTACCAGTACAAATATATATATAATCAGTTAAGACTATTCCAAATGAATTGCTCATTTGCCTAAACATAAATTTTGTTTGGAAAACACTTGCAAGTATAGAGACAGCTTCAATATGAATTATGGCGCTTGGAGTGTTCAAGTAAGATCGATAGTGGCTGGACTCAGGATTAATGTTCTATTTTTCTGCAGAAGGGCTTTAGTAAGTTTAGTTATGGCAGCATTTGAAGTCAGCTTAGTCCATGGGGAATTTTAATTAAGTTTTGGGCAGCAACTAAATATACCATATTCTGAGGCCATTTTCTCCACGTAGCCATAGAAAATTGGGCATGTGTACATGAACACCATTCATGGATATAAATCATAGCCAGCAGGAAGGTTGAGAGGGTAGAAAGTTGGCTCTGAGTGATGTTCGCAGAAACTTCAAGCCAACTTAAGCATCAGATTTGCATATTGGTTTCTACTTCTTTTAAAATAATCTTTGAGTTTTTTCCACTTACAATCATATCTAGCTTGTGAATTCATTTTTCAGAACAGCAGTGAGTGTTCCCGATATCCAAAGCTCACAAAAATTGCCTACATTTCTTTTTGGGGTACAATTATGTACTTTAATTTTGGTTTTCTTTACGTCTGTTTCTCCTTACATTAAATCTTTCCTCTTTCACAACATTTACCGACCTCTGGGTATGGTGGACCTAGAGGTGATGGGTGATGAGACCATACTTAGTGTCTGGATTCAGGCTGCTGCCTTGACTTCAGTGTTTATTTGTGGTCATCTATCCTTATGACACTACTGATGAGACTGCTTATTTGGAAAATTGCTATTCTCAAGTGGAAACTTCAAAATTTTCTGTTTTGAACAAGACTTAAAAGTGTACTTCCCGCATACTGCATGAAAAACACTTTCAGTTTGAGGGGAAGGTCATGAAAATGAAGACTGAAGATCTGTTTTTAAAATTCTTTTCCTCTTTCCTTCTCCTAAAAGCTTTACTTTGGGTAATGACAATACTGTCCTTGCAATCACCCAGGCTTCAAAGTTCAGTCATCATTTGATTTCTTTCTTGTCCTTAAGACCTATAGCTTTTGCTGTTGTTTTTTTTCTACTTAAACATCCCTCATTATGTCTTACCTAAAAAATTAGAAAAATCTCAAAAAAAGAGAAAAATCTCTCAGTTTGTCTGCTTGACTTTACTTTTGCCTCCATTGCAGTGATGTCTTTCCATATTTGTCTCCCTTTTCTACACCATTAGCTGCTTGACAATGATACTATCTTATTAATGCTAACTCTTTAGTACCTGTTACAGTACCTGCCACACAGTTGTAAATCAACATTTACTCAACAAATGTTTATTGAACACCTATCCGCACTGCACCTGTGGAAGTGAAGAAAACAGACATGGCTCTCCCCTCATGCCACCTAAGATTAGTGAGGAGAGACAGATCAGGAATAAGTAGGAAACAAATAAAAATTAAGTTGTATTAAATGAGCTTAAAAAACAAGGGAATGAATAGAGAATAATAAGGGGGTTTCTGCTTTAGGTAGGGTTCACAGGAGCCTGAAGGAAGGAAAATAGCAAGCCGCATAATGAAAGGGCAAAGAGAATGGCAGACAAAGGAAACAGCATGTGCAAAGGTCCTGAGGTGGGATCTTTGGTCTATTTGAAGAACCAGAACCAGACCAATGTGGCTGAAGCCTAGTGTCACAAAGTATGATGGGATTCCAAGGCCAGGCACAGCAGGGTCACATCATGAATTTTCATGAAAGGGTAGAGGCTTTTAGGATGAAGATAAGGACCAAAGGATAAATCTTGCTGCTTTGTGGGGAGCCAGAAAGAGATCTGTAAGGCCAGTAGGTGCTTTGTAGGGATCCAGGTAAGAGTTGTTCTCACATGAATAAATAGCCCCTTTTCTAGATTTTTGTAGTTGCTTTCCATCTCTGTCTTCCTAATTCACTTTCCACTGTAGATTTATTTTTCTAGTGAAGCTTTAACCACATTTCTGTATTCTGCATTTTCTAATACATAAAAATTCCAGTGCAGACTCTTGGGGATGGAATTTAACACTTCCTGTGACACTCTCCTGTGCAGGTTTATCTCCCACTTCTTTCCTGTGCCCAGGCCAAACTGTGTTACTCATCACACCCCAAAGGTGTCCCTCGCTTTCCCACCTCTAAGTATCGAATCTGGTGATTCTGCTTGGAATGCTTTCTTCCTCATTTCTTTCTATTAAGTGTTTGTGCTTCATTTCGGGACTGGCTCAGGTACTGACACTTTCCTGAAATGTTTTCTGATAGTGCCTCTCTCATTGGACTCACTTCTGACAGCATGTTTTTCTTTTTTTTCCTACCTTGCTCTTTGTCATCTTACCTTCCTCTGTGTCATTCCTTTTTTTTCCTACCTTGCTCTTTGTCATCTTACCTTCCTCTGTGTCATTCCTTTTTTTCCCTACCTTGCTCTTTGTCATCTTACCTTCCTCTGTGTCATTCCTTTTTGAATCTGCTAGCACCTTGACCATAGCATGAGTCCGTTTTTATTGAAGTCAGTGCATGTTTGTGTATTGTAGTATCTAATAATATGCAAGATTGTGCATGTGCATTTGGTGGCCCATAGCTTCATAGTTATTGCATAATTTTGAGATTATTTTTTAGCTAAATGGGTTTGCTTTAGAGCTCTGTATTCTTGGATCGGTACTCAGTTTGAATCTTTGAACATCTGGTTTTCAGATACAACAATTTCCTGAGTACATGTTTGCTCCAGAAAATCCCCCTACTTCATAAGAGTAGTAGGAGCTTGGTGTTCACCCCTAAGTCATATTCTTTAATTAATCTTGAGATTTCAGAAGTTAACAGGTATAAAGAGATACCAAGAAGACAGTAGCTGTAACAAAGAAACAGTGCAAGGGAGGAAATTACCTTGGGGTTGACATTAGCTCAACCAGATAATGCCAGGAAAAAGCTGAGATGTGATTAGAATCTCAAATGTCAGAAAGAAATGAAGGCCATCGGGAGCAGGAGGTGGGTAATTGTATCAGAGAAGCAGGTGTTTGTTTGTCAGAGAGTTGAATGGTTCAGGAGAAACGTTCTAAGGTGCCGCATTTTGGGATTCTCTAGTGTGACTAACTGGTAGTGTGGATGAAGCCTAGGCCCTGGCCTTGGACAGACTTCGGTTCTACTTTGTGCCTTTCTGGTAGGAAATAAGTTTCGAGAATTGTAGTATTGCTTTCAGTGCAATTATAGTATGGTCTGGTAAATAGCCTCTAGCTCCAGGCAGAACTGGGTTAAATCATAGTATCTCCACTTTTTAGGTTGATGGCTATGGATAAAAATTAGTTTATCTCTGTAAGCCTCAGCTTTCTCATTTGGAAAATGGCAGTAACAATACTTCTTACCACCCACGGTTGAAAATTAAATGAAGAATTTCATGCAAAAAGCACTAAGTATAGAGTCTGGTACATGGGACATTACTATTGGTTTCTCTCTCCCTCTCTTTGCCTTTTCAAGGAGACAAATGGGGATTTTCGTCTCTCTATACAGCCATGTGGACGACATTGAGAAGGAGCAGCCCTTTTTAACGCGCCCACATCAAAAGGTCAATGATGACCAATAATCATTGTATTAAGATCTATACTAGATTATGGGGGAAGTGAATATGATCCCCGCTGTAGGATTTTCACTTTATCCTGTAAATAAGCAGGAGTGGGAGGTCACTTATTAATAACCCCAGAAGGACCATTTCGAGGCTTTGGAGGTTAAGAATGGGGGCACCTGGGTGGCTCAGTCGTTAGGCGTCTGCTTTCAGCTCAGGTCATGATCCCGGGGTCCTGGGATTGAGCCCCGCGTCAGGCTCAGCGGGCAGCCTGCTTTCTCCCTCTGCAACTCCTCCTGCTTGTGTTCCCTCTCTCACTATGTCTCTCTCTGTCGAATAAATTAAAAAAATAAAAATAAAAATAAAAGAATGGATGGAACTCGGGCAATTGTGAAGTTGTAACAGACTGTTGCCTATTAACAGGTTATAAGAGATATTGAAACTACAAGAGAGGAACAGGAGATTTTACCTTGTTTAGAAACCTATATATTCCTTCACCTGTTGCAAAGAACACGTTTTTTTTTTTTTTCAATAATTGAAGACAATAACCCCTTAGCTTTAATTGAGGCAAGAGGTGATGGTATTCCAGTCTAAGCTAGTGGCAACGGGGAGGACAATGCAGGTATCCCCCACTTTTTAAAAGTTCGTGTTATGTCACTTGCCATTTATGAAAGACCAGCATTAGTGCCTGGGTTTGTGTGTGTGTGTGTGTGTGTGTGTGTGTGTTTGTTTTTTATTGTATTTTTTTCAATTTTTAAAAATTTATTTATTAAAAAAATTTATTTATTTATATATTTGCCAACTGAAAAAAAAATCCCAAGGTTTTTACTTTTATGAAAAAAGGAGAGTGTTCAGCGTTGGTTTTGTATGGAGCTGTGACAGAGGCAGCTTGCCCATCTCCTTGCCCAAAAACCACAGTCAGCATCTCAGCATCAAGCCACCAGAGCTTTGAACTCTGTCTGTGAGCATCTGTGCTTTATCTCAATTTATTTTGTGCATCTGTTAGCAAGATGTGTCCTCAGGGATCAGAAAAGCCTAAGAGAGGTGATTTTGGGGGGAGTCAGGGAACATTCAAAAATTTTCCATATAAATTAATGATAATTGCTTCTTTGCTTTACACCCTATTGACATAGGAAAGGTTTTCATAGGAACGCTCTATTTTCAGATAGCAGGGGTGGGGGACCTGTAATTTCAAAATTGCTTAAGTAGAATTGGCAGGATATAATTATTGAAAATTGGGGAGGATGTGCAGAAGAGGGCAAAGATTAGGCTGTTGTACACACTTCTCACTAAGATAAGGAGATACTGGAAAAACAATAAGTAGGGGAGAGAGGACAGATTTTCCAGTGAGTTTTCAACACAGTGAGTTTGAGGTGCACGTGGGTAATTTCAGTGGTAATGTCTAGCAGGAGGATGGCTATCAAACTCTGGAAATCAGGAGAGAAGAGTGGCCTGGAGATACACCATTGCTATTTACCAGCACAGAGAAGGTATCAAGGCACAGAAATGGATCACTAATGCCACAGACTGATGTTTGTATCCCTTCCCCCCAATTCTTATACTGAAACTTGTCTTAGCCTTTAGGGCTTCTGTAACAAAATGCCAAAGACAGGGTAGCTTATAAACAACAGAAATATATTTCTCACAGTTCTGGAGGTGGGAAGTCTAAGATCAAAGCACCAGCACGATCATGTTCTGGTGAGGGTCCTCTTCCTGATTCAGAGCCACCACCTTTTTGCTGTGTCCCCATGTGGTGGAAGGGGCTAGGGATCTCTCTGGAAGCTCTTTTATAAGGCACTGATCCTATTCTTAATTGCTCCACTGGCATACTCTAAGCATCTTCCAAAGACGCCACCTACTAAAACCATCACTTTTGGGGGGTTGTGATTTCAACATATGAATGTTTGGGGGATACAAACATTCAGATCGTAGCAAAATCTAATCCTCAGTGTGCTGATGTTTGGAGGTGGGGCCTCTGTTCAGTGATAAAGTCATGAAGGTGGAGCTCTCATGAATGAGAATAGTGCTGTTAAAAGAAATGCCGGGGAACTCTCTTGCCCCTCTCACTATGTGAGGACATAACGAGAAGGTGGCTATCCATCAACTAGTGAGCGGACACTGAATCTGCTGGGGCCTTGAGCTTGGACTTCCCAGCTTCTAGAACTAAGAAATATATGTTTGTTATAGCAGCCCACAGTACGACATTCAGGGAAATTATATAGACTGAGAAGACCTATGATAGAGCTCTGTGGTTGGTTTAAGGAACGGGTGGGGATGCACAAAGGAGATGAGAAAGTATGAGTAGGAACAATCATCTTGCTTGTCCCTAGGTCCCCAGAGTCTGAAATACTGCAAGCATGTCATTATTTAAATAATGAATGGGTGACTCAGTGAATAAATGACTGGAAGAATGGAAGTGTTCGCATGTGAGACTGAGAGAAGTAAGGTTAAGGAGGCAGGTATTAGTCTCATTATGAAAGGTCTGATTGGTTAAGGCAATTTGCTCAGGCTTTATCCAACAGCCCACTGGGTCCTAAAACTTACCGTGCATTAGAATTACCTTGAAAGCTTTTAAAAAAACGATTTCTGTTCCCATCTTCTTTTTCAGCAGATCTCAAGTGAGATCCAGATCAGCATAATAGTTGATCAGCATGCTAGGCAATCCTATTGCAGTCAGTACTGTCACGTTTTGAGAACCACTGGCCTAATCTAGAGTGCAAAGGGGTTAAGAGAGAAGTTTTTCACACTGGAAGTTCAGCTGTATCAATTTTTATAGTTTAGTAATACTGTCCCTGAGCTCTTGGGTTGCCTCATATGTAGACTAGCTATGGTCATAAAATGCAGGCATCTTCCCCAGCATATAGAAGTGGAGAGGGGACCGGGAAGTGGGAATAAGGTCATGTCATTCATAAAATGTAACACTGGTATTTCTCATGGGCAGCCACAAATTTAATAAGTACACTTTTTTGTAATTACATTTTTTTGGCAATTACATCATTTTATATACATAAACTTTTGGTCTTCTACATAGAATTTTGGTTCACAAAAGTACTTTCAAGGCTGTATTTTCAGGAATCATTACAAATAGTTACAAAAGCTATACTTTTCTAGGATATACAAAATTTGAAAGAAGGGAGAACTTTAAGTCAGATCTTGGACTCAAGGAAACAAACAAACAAAATATTTTGGCTCCAAAACAAACAGCACGTAATGGAAGCATTTTTAATAAAAGTGTTCTAGGAGAAAGGAAGCAGATAGGAAGGGAACTGTTGCCAGTACTTCAAAAAGGAAAGAAGTGTGATTCAAAGACCTGTTTTCCAGCTCAAGAAACAAGACTTAAAATGCCACGCTTCCCTGAGGGGCTGGGTGTTCTCATGGCTGGAGATTTCACTACTGATTGGTACAGGCTTTTCAAGATCAACTGAACAAACCTTTTTCCCTTGCATTTTCGATGGTCAAGGCTGGACATGACCTTTTCAGAGAAACTGGAGGAGTTACCAAGCAGTCTATGTCATAAGGGCAAGTCAACGAGGGCAGCATAGGGCAATGTGGGAGGGAACATTTGGCATGCCCTTTGGGGAAAGGAAGACAAAGAGCTGGGAAATGACAAGAATATCAGAAAATAGAGCAGAAAAATGTCTTCTGGCAGAGGTTAAGACTTACCTAACAGTTTCTGGTGCCAGAGTCTCTGCATTTAGCCATTTTAAGAACACATTCCCATCTTTGTGGCTTAGAGACAGTTTTGCTCCTGAGGCTGGAGAGTGGAGCAGAATCAAGGTTAGTCAACAGTGATTCTTGTCTTAAATATTTCCTTCACCGCTTTCTATGTCACTCAGCCTGCTTTATTGATCATCCCCTGATGTATTTATTTATCTTACATGTCCCTTCACTAGAATAAGCTCCATTAAAGCAGGAAGATGTCCTGATTTTGTCAGTACTGTATCCTCGGCATCAAGACCAATACCCAGCATATAGTAGCCGCTCAGTAAATATGTTTGGAGGAAATGAATGAATAAATGCTCTTTGGCATTGAAGATGGCAGAAGTCAGGAACTAATGACACAAGGTGGCTAAGGGGTAGCAGCTTCCAATCTCATCTGCCCATAGGAAAGCTTACTGGGACAGGAGGGAGCTTTACAAGAAGAAATGGAAAAGGGTAAATTAAGACATCAAGTCTAAAGAAGGTGGCAACATAGGGGAAGTTGGTTGAGAACCTAAAAAAGGAAAATTTGGAAAATTGTTTAACCTAAATATTTTGGGCTTTACCCAACTTTGACTACAAAATAAGATCTGTTGGAAATAGTGATGAGATTAACTGAGTGGTACTAGGTCAGGAATCCAGAAATGTGCTAATCCAGGTTAACCCAGAATTCCTCCTCCTTGTGAGATCCCTGAGAGACAGTCATGCAAGGGGAAATGGAAAATAAAAAATCAAGTGCCAATTTGTGATTATGTGAATAGTGACGGATAAATTCTCTAATTGGGGACCTCTCTGGTTAACTGCACTATGGCACATGGCTTATGCTCATGACCTAAGGAGCAGCCTATGAGAGAGACCAGTTAGAATTGGTTCTGGTTCCTTGCGAGAGGCTGGCAGGGGAGGTAGTCATCGAGGTTATATAAGGCAGCTCAGTTAACATGTCCCATTGCCCCATTGGGTTACTCACGAAGCGTAAATAAAGTGTTTACTCTTGTAAAGGGATAACATTGCTGTTTGTTTTTTTTTTTTAAGATTCTTATTTGTTGTCTCATCTATTAGAATGCAAGCTCTGTAAGGATAGAGATCCCTTGTTGCTTTGTTTACAGCTCCTGCCTCATTGCCTAGGACAGTGTCTAGCACATAGGTGGTGTTCAGTGAGTAGAAGCCAAATGAATGAGCAAATTTGCATTTTCCATCTTTTAAGGAGAGATGAAAGCTGTTGGATTCCCTTGAGAAAATAACGTGAGTGCCAAATAGCTAGTCTCTATGCCCCAACCGCTCCACATGCTGTGTGTGTGTCTGAGGTCACAATGTATCAGGAGCTGGTTGTGAAGAGCCCTACGAGGGAGGACGGGGGAGTCATGACTGCGACAAAGAAATGGCAGCAGCATTTAAATGGCAAATACTCTGAAATAAGTACTTGGACTCCATCAAATGTTTGAGAGACGCATGGGCAAATATTGAAACTCCTGTTTGGAAGGTATTTCTATTAACTGAAACATTGCTCCAAACAAGAGCTACAGAAGTCACAGCTTTCACAGGTACATGCCAAGACTGGGATTACATAAGTTGCTAAAGGGCACTGATATCAACCAAACCCCTGAAATTGAGTTGCCAGGCTGATTGGCTAAGATGCCAAAATGGGAAGGCCAAGTTCACCCAGAGAGAAACTGAGAAGTGGTTATAAAATCAACTGGAAAACCAAGAACCTCACAGCTAAGAAAGTGTGTGTGTCATGCCCAGCAGTGAGAACAATGGTTTTTTTGTTTTGTTTTGACAAGCATCTTACATATCTCAGATGGATAGCTTGAGACTTAAGCAAACAGATCTTTGAGGAAGCCTTACTTCAGAGGAGAGATGCACAGCTTGGGGTGACAGTGTCTTACTAATACTAGATTTGGAAGCTTTTCCAATTGCCAATAATCCAGCTATGCATCCTTGAAATAAATTGTGAACTTTGTAATTAAGAATGACTAACTTGAATCTGTGCTACCATGGACTGAGATAGCTTCTTCCAGCTGTTATCACCAGTGGACTGCAGGTGGTCGTGCAATGGGGTCCTTATAGCTTTTATGTGAAAGGAGACAAACGAGATCACGGTCTCTAGCCTATTTCACTGGCACCGTTCCTCGCTCAGCTTACTCTTGATGGTATGACGTGGAAGAGAAGAGAACGAGGTTAAGGTGGCCATTCTTTCCCCTAGGATGTGGGCCCAGCTCAGTTTACCAGTCTGTGAGTATGGATGGAGGAGGGTGAAGATAGAAAACCTCATCCACATGACCTGCGCCATTATTAAAGATGGCCTCATCAGTGTCCCAAACCTCGACCTAATCTGATTGGCAACTCATTTTTTTGTGTGCGTGGAGAGAAGCTAGGAGAAAGTAGAGAAGTTTTCTCGCTCCTTGTTCCTGGTTAAGATTCACCTAACACTTCCTGGGAGAGGAACACCTCTTGGCAGAGTCAAAGAGTGTTAGAGAGTCATATTTCTTTAAATCCACATTTGGATAACATGAATCTCCACAAAATTGATTGCCATGCATTAACTCCCTGAAAATAAAATAAATCCTCCTGTTTATTTCAGTTCTGAGGAGTCCCCGTAGTTAGTCTTCACATGTATCCATCGACCAATCTGGCAACCACGTATCACCACGCCTTGTCTCGGCCTGTTTTGTTTTCTCCTGCTCTGGTGCCCACTTGTCCCTGTCAGAGCCACCAGCTTCACCTTCATCACTGTCTATCATGAGAATATGAATGCCCATATCAAATGTACTGTTTCCAGTTGCTCCAAAGTTTCCCAGGTTTTTAGGGTGCCAGAGCATTGCTATGGAAAGACCTCCCTCTGAGGACTCCAATTTGGGGCCTCCTTTTGGTATTTGAATGGTGAAATGGCTCAGCTCCTGAACCTGTATCACTGAATCTCCCTGAGGAGTACTGTCAGCTTCTGTCCAGAAGCTCAGTCTTTTCCCAGAGCCTAACAAAGTAGCTCATGAAAATCGTTATTAGTATGACCTTAGCACAACCAACCACGGAAGCACAGAATAAAGACAGAGCTGACAGGGGAAAAAGTTGTCGTGACTTCATTCTGCAGGGGAGACATGAGGGTCTTCGGAGCATTACTTGCTCTTTAGGCTGTGCAGGCCTGCACAGATTTCAGTTATGTGATACTTTCCATAATCCCAGCAGGTGGTTTTTTGGCTCTGCACCAGAGGCTGGGATAGTGGAGAAGGGGTGGATTCCAGAAAAAATGTAGACGAGAACTCACGGGACTTTAAGCAGATGGCATGTGCTGAGTTAAGATGAAGGGAGCCCAAGAGGGCTCAGTTTTATTCAAGAATGATGGAAAATGATGGCCCCAAGACATCCTGTCTCAATCTGCCATCTCCTTCTCAATCATGCGTCACACATTACAGTTTTCCACATATGCATCCCATAGTCCAGTGAAATTAGACCCATTTCTGCCTCTCACGTGCCCTCATGCTTTCCCTTTTATATGCCTTTGCTGATATTAAAACTCCCACTTGGGATTGCCTTCTGCCAGGCTTGTGTTCCCAACCTTACCATTAAGACCAAGCTCATGTATTTATTATGTTTACAGAAGCAGGATAGAGTTATTAAGAGCTCAGACTTGGAAGAAAGTCTACCTGAGTTCAACTCCTGGCTCTGATACTTAAGAGCATGTGACCTTGAGGCATTACTCACCCCATCTGTGGTTCAGTTTCCTCATCTCCACAGTGGACATAAGCTGGGTATGGACCTCACCATGTGGCAGAGAAGATTAAAAGAGAATATCTATGCAAGACATCTGGGACAGTCCTTTTATTAGTCGGTTCATTGTTATTGAGCAGTTATTATGCATCAGACATTAACTCAAAGGATTTTTTCCTTCTCCTGAGCCACCCAAGCACAATAAGAAAACTTTACATTTTTACCTTGTATTAGAATTATTCATCTGAAGTCTTACCTCCCCAACTAGACAGTAAACTCTTTGGGAGTAGGTGCTGTGTTTTACTGTAGTTCAGGTTTCCTAAGCAACGAGTAGGAGACCCTGCCTAGAGTAGGTGTGCTGATAATAAGGAAAGGGGAGAAAGCAGTGAGTGGGTGGGGACAGGGCACGTGACGCTGGGACATGGATGCAGTAGACAGCAGTTTTCATTGAGGCATGAGGTCACTAAGCAAAAGATCTATAGTGAGGACTTTTGGGAACTCGGAGGCAGCACTTGCTACCACCACGTGGCTGCTGTTGTGATCAAGCCTGCAGCGAGGGAGTGACTTGATTCTAAGCTTCCAGACTGAGAAGATGGTGGTGCATTTTGTAGAAACAAATTTCTTCTCCATAGTTCAGAAATCGCCTTGATTTCTGACTGGGACTTAGGCAGTGCTGAGCCCAGTTTTGTGCACAGGTTCCTGTTGTGAAGGCTTGGAGAGCAAAGGATCCTAGCAGGCCTTGCACAGCTCCTTGCTCAGAAATCTTTCAGACCCACCAAATAAATGGTGCCTGGCTTCTTTGAGGATATCTCTCACAGGGGCGCCAGGGCACCTATAAAAATCAACAAACAGGAGCTCCTGGGAGGGGCGCCTCAATGGCTCAGTCCTTGAGCAGCTGCCTTAGGCTCAGGTAATGATCCCACATGATCCCAGAATCCTGGGATCAGCCTAGCATCAGGCTCCTGCTCAGGGGGAAGCCTGCTTCTCCCTCTCCCTCTCCCACTTCCCTTGCTTGTGTTCCCTCTCTGTCAAATAAATAAATAAATAAATGAAATATTGTAAAAAAAATAAAATCAACAAACAAAAGTTACTTGTGGTGGACGAAGTTAGTAGATGGGGTTCTGTGTGTGTAATAAGTACAGGAACCAGAATGGTTATAGTTAGAACATTTTTGCTGGTGCAGACTGGTTTTAGATGCATAGGGCCTAGCAATTACGTGCTTGGGGGTTTGGTCCTCCAAGGGATTTTTTTTTCATACTAGGCTGTTTTTTTTTTTAAGAGAAACACATGCTTTGTACAAAGAATCGAGTGGGAGTCATGCATTAAATAGACATAGGTTATGCATTCTTTGACATTAACATTTTTTTATCCCCACAGTATTTTTTTATCTTTTTTCCTAATAAAGAATATGGTGCCGATTTTTACTAACTCTTTTTTTCTCTTATTCTGTGTATTAAGGGATTCCGGGTGAAAAATTAAGTTTCCAGTAAAACTTCATTTAGTATATGTGCTGCCGAAGTGAGCACAGTAAAACTTCATTTAAAATGTCATTTAAAGATGGGAAATCCCCGGTTACTGCATTATTAAATCTTTTCCTGCCTAATACTGGGAACCGACAGAAACAATATTCTGTTTGTTCAGATTTAGAGAAGAAAGAGGCAGAAATTCAAGCACTCACAGTTTCGTATATTCCGAAGCTTCAAAATTTCTGTATATTATGTTTTCATTGTGATTTACATATGCTTAAAAATGATGGGAGATGCAATTAATAGAAGACAGTCTGTCCTCAGATGTTATCACTTATTCTTCATTACTGATTTATGGTTTTGGAAACCTTCAACTTGATATAAACACTTATTTTTCTTGCATTAATTTTATCCCATGTTTTATTATGAAGGGGAGCTGAATTTGCCACCCCAAAATATGTCTCTTTGGCCTAAGGATTATTTTAGGCTGATTATTTTTTTTTTAAATAGCAGACAAAGGAAAAGTTCTGAAAACAAAGAAGTTACCCTTTGGTAGGGGATATTTACATTTAAAAAAGAAATCTCCATTTCTAAGGATGTCTCCCTCCACAGTACCTGGAAGGGAAGGAGGACTGTAAATCTTTGGGAACTCTTCTCAACGGAAGGAGGACTGTAAATCTTTGGGAACTCTTCTCAATGGAGAAGGCAGCAACTTAAATCTGCTTAGCGGTTGTACCCTTGTTTATTGTGCTTTGCCAGATCGTCTCCGCAAACCGGCTTTCCTCCCTCCCTGCTCCATAATCTTTCTTTTGTCTTTGCTGAAGATGGTCTGTAAGATGGTGGTTTGGTCATTTTACGGGAGTTGTCTCAGTTTTCCTGCATGTCTCGCATGTATGTAGGAGGTATGCACGTTATTAAACTTCTGTTTGCTTTTGACCTGTTAATCTGTCTTTTATTACAGGGAGTAGAGGGAAAATTGTCTTTCTTCTCCCACAATTATTTGGAACATAGGAAAAACAGGTCTTAGAAAATTGTGATGTCTTTCTGTTTTTTGGTCCAATTTTAGAGGAACTGGACCAAAAGGAATCTGTATGTTATCAGTGATATATAAAGATGGTATTATTTATAACTTTCTCCTTAAATATGTAAGTGTGGCCGGCAAGGACACCCCAAATCCTTTTTTGCTTTTCCTCTCCCTCTGTTGGATTGCATGGTGGATTCTGCATCGTCCTGCCCTCCTGCCAAGGCTACCGCTGAAGGTCAATTACGCTACTTGCACCTGTGAGGTGATGGCCCCCGGGGCATGAAGGGATTTCCTCTGGGCTGACGTGTTTTGCAGAGCTGAAATGGAAAAAAATGTATGAATGTGTTAGGACAGGTTTTTGTGTCGCATTAGCCCCCTTTGTTCCTGTGTTTCCCCATCTCCAGTAGAAAAGATTGTTGTTTGAAGCATAGTAACACCTTAAGATGAGATAACAAGGGGCAGGGACTATTTGCATGGAATAGGTTGAGGTTATAGTGTTCCAGTTTGTGTCTTGAAAGGCAGGGCCGCCATGGTGACAAGCCGGGGCTCTGGAAGCAGACTGCGCACGTTTTGATCATGGCACTGCATTGTGCTAGCCGCCGACTCTCTCTGCCTCAGTTATTGTTTCATCTGTAAAATGAGAGAGATAATTGCACTTGACTCGGAGGCTTGTTGTGAGGGACGCATGCATATCTAACATAATCGGGCAGTGCTCAGTGTGTAGTGAGTGTGTCAGTTGTGACTCCCTCTTCTGAAAGTCCGAAGCTGACCCTGCAGCGGGCTATAACGTGGTAAAGAGCCATATCTCCTCGGGGGAAGTTGGGAATAAAGGTCCCCCAGCTTTGACCTTGCTGGGTAGGATCCAAGGAATAAAGGGGGGTGGAGGGAGATGGGGAAACTCAGGGAAGAAGGGAGACCTCTTATTCCTACTGGAGATGTCTTCATTTTAAGTGCAAGGCAACTAGGTGGGAAAAGGAAAGCAAACGTCTACATCATCCTTTAGAGAGTGAGTATGGTTCTGTCCTACTACTAGTAAGAGTGTTCTTTCTCAAGTAATAGCCACATTTGAGTATACTTCCAGATGTGGGATATAACAGTTTTACTTTTGAGAACAAGACACGTGCTGATAGTGATGTAGGAAAATATTGGGCTTCAGAGCAAATGGTCAAGAAAAAATTCTTAAGACGCCTTCCGTGCAAAAAGGTGGTTTTATTAAAGCATGGGGACAAGACCCTTGGACAGAAAAAGCTTCATTGGGGTTGTGATGGGTGGCGATTATATACTCTCAGGTTGGGAGGAGGTTAAGGATATCGTTAAGTCTTTAAGGAATTTTGGAAGCTAGATTTCCAGGACCTTGGAGGGGCTAACTATCGTAAGGAAAAGGTCATTTATTACTGTTTAGTAAAAACTCAGTCATGAGAGCCTGGGTGGCTCAGTCGGTTGAGTGTCTGACTCTTAATTTCAGCTCAGGTCATGATCTCATGTTCCTGGGATCAAGCCCCAGGTTGGGCTGCTTGCTCAGTGTGTAGTCTGCTTGAGATTTTTCTCCCTCTCCCTCTGCCCCTCCTCCCCACACCCCTTCTCGAAAATAAAAAATCTTCAAAAAAAAAGCCAAACAAACCTCAGTCATGAGACCCTTCAGATATATATCAGTGGGTCATATGTTTTGAAGATGATTGCTAACATGTATCTTAGGCGGTGAGATAAAGGAAATTTCCGAAGGAATTTTTTTTATGTTGAAGTAGACTCACAGGATCCTGGGGGTCTGGCTAAGATTGCCTTTTGCCCTCAGCAAAGTGTTAACATTGAGGCAGCTGAGCTCCCAGAGGAATCTCACTCTCTCTGTTTCAAGGACTTGTCAATGGGCTGTAGGCAGTAGGGAAATTTACCTTTTTTTCTTTTGCCTTTGTTTCCCAGATCAACAGAAGTAGTTTGAATACTGGAATATTGGACTATTCAGGATATTTTGATAATTTATGGAAACCACGAGAAAAGAAAGATATTTGAAATAGAGACTATACCATAAAATCTGGGCTATGATTTTGTCATATTTCTGTGAGGAGTGTTTAGCAGACACGTGGCTTACATGATTTGCCCCACTGTTGTGGAAGCTCCCTGTGGAGAAATATAAATATGCTTCCCGTTTCTGCTAAACTACTTGATATGTAGGCAGAAAAAAAAAGTCACTCTTTATTCACTTGGCTCCATCAGGAGATTACATCAAGCTTTATCACTCAGTATATACCTGTAGTTTACTTAAATTATATGAATTATTCTCTTTTAGCCAAGGTGGAATGCTTTGGTGATTTAGTGAATTGTGAGAAAGTTGTCTTGTATGAAGAAAGATGGCTGGTTTTTAATAGGATGAAATCTGAGAGAACAGTCTGGAAAAGAGATTAATTGAAGAATCTCCAGACTCCTTGATATGTTGCTCATTAATGCATGCTTGTAGCTTTCATTTCCCACATGACCATGAGCTTTGGAATGCTTTATAGAATAGTCAAACACAAAATAAATGAGTTTAAAATTATGTCCATCTTTGTAAATGTCAAAATAGTACATTGAACATTTTGATTAATTAAAAAGTCTGTATCTTCTAAATGAATATTAAGAGCTGTTTATAAATTGGAAGAGTTCTTGAGAACTACAGAAAAAGGTGTGTATAACACATGGGGAAGAACAGGAAAAAAATTTGCTTGATGATCATAGAATATTAGAGCCAGAAAGAACATGGAAGACTATCCAGTCTAGCTTTCTCAATTTACAGAGGAAGAAGCTGAGTCCCTGATACTTAAAATTTCTTGTTCAGGGGCGCCTGGGTGGCTCAGTTGGTTGAGCGACTGCCTTCGGCTCAGGTCATGATCCTTGAGTTCCGGGATCGAGTCCCACATCGGGCTCCCGGCTCCACAGGGAGTCTGCTTCTTCCTCTGACCTTCTCTCCTCTCATGCTCTCTCTCACTCTCTCTGTCTCTCAAATATATGAATAAAATCTTTAAAAAAAAAATGTCTTGTTCACATTCAACACACCTAATTACTCTTACTAATCAGGACTAGAACCCATGTCTTTCAGTTGTTCAGGCGACACATTCCTTCTAATTCAGCATAATGCTAAGAGCCCTAGTTGGGTATGTTTGTGAAAAGCAGTAGGAAGCTGACCCTTTCTGGTACTCTTAGAGTCACCCTCAGTAAATTGCTTCAAGAAATTGCATGCATGCATTTAGGATAGGTTTGATTTGGTGGTTTTCTGCATGTTTCTTTATGTTTGAGCTTCAACGTGAAGACTGATTTTGCTCAGGGCACTTGGAATGTGCCAGCAGTCATGATAGTGAGGATAGAGGTTCATGGTGACTCAGTTTCTGGCCCTCCTTGAAGGAGTTAGGAGTCTAGCAAAGTTTGGCAATCTGGGAAGCAAAGGCTGCTGCTCTAAAACAGACTTTGGAACTGTAGTCATAGGAGAACTCTCAATATTTTTCCCACCAAGGAGTTTGGGAAACTTGGGGAGTCTGTCCCAAAGGAATTATAATCTGTATCACATTCTACCTTATCGGTAGGATACCACAGGATTCATCTGGGATTAGTAAAAATGTCCAGGAGAGTGTGACATACAGTGAATGCTCAGTAAGTGTTGGCCATGGTGATATAATACTTCTCTGCCATGATTTCTTCCTAGGACATTAAACACCTTGTCTCCAAAATAATAGGGTACCCTAAATTTATAAACTGAAGTTGAGAATGTCAGCAATTAATGGCTTCTCTCAGATTCTGCAGCCTGACACCCTCCTGTACAGAAGTAAAAATGGAGGCCGAAGATGGAGAGAGACTGAATCCAGGTCATTCTGGGAGCTGGTTGTGTTGTGCTGTGACTCATCGCTAATTGTGGTCATATTTTTCAGTATGACCAAATGGCCAGAGTTAAAATCCATACTTCATCTTAAAAGAGGAAAAATACAGTTTGGCAAAAGGTAATGAATATTCTTGTACTATGCCTGATGGATTCTGGGAGCAGTAGCAAGATCATCAGGCCTTAAAATAAACTCCACAGATTATAGACAAGCTACTGGGATTCTAGGGTCAAAGATGTGGTGGGGGGCAAATGCAAAAATGAGGTAAACTTTCAAGGTAGACTTTCTCCATGATCTATGATATGGTTTATAGCCTTTGGGACTCTTTCAGAAAAATGTTTGCTGGTTATCTTAATGAAAAACATGGGGCTTTTTTAAGGTTATAGAAACCCAGTAAAACTTCCAACCTCAGGATAGGCTAAATAGTTAAATATTTTTCCCTTTCTTACTGAATAAAAAAGGCTGAACCAGCAGCATAGTTTTCCTGCTGGACTACGATTATTTCAGAAAATGTGTTATTGGACAATTTGAGAATTGTGATTAGAGATGTGGGCTGAATTAATGGTTGCTGGTAGGCAGCTGTCTCATCAGTTTCTTCCCTGGGAATTAAAGTCTTTCTGAAAGAGATTTATTCAGGGATAACCAAATAATCTGAAGGATGATCACACTCACTTCCTGAGGCATTACAAGTATAGATGAGATGATATGCCATTTTTCCTTTCCACTCCATATTTAATGCCCTTCTGTTAGTCCCCTTTTCATTCAAGCTGAAGTTCAAAATCCTTTGATCCTGATTTTCAAGGTCCTTTTGAATCCGACTGTAGACTGCCTCTCATGACCTCTCTTCACTGTCCCCAAACCTCCGTAATACCCAGCAGTCATATAAAATTATTTTCCTTCCTTCTAACAAACAATGCATGTCTCCTGCTCATTTCTGCAACTGAATACTGTCTCTTTTGTCCTTTCATATTCCTTCTTAAAGGCTGACCTCACCTGTTTTCTTCTACATGAAGATTTACCCGAGATGAATAGTAGCTACCATTTCTTTCATACCCACTATATGCTGGGCATTGGTGAGTGCTTTTTCTCATTCACATCTCATTACTCTCCCCATTCTACTGATAAGAGACTTGAAGTTAAGGTTTTTTTTTTCCTTGCATCATCACACAACTTCTAAGTACATAAGTCAGAATTCAGACTAAGTTCTTTCTGCCTCCAAAGCTCAGGGTCTTGATCACCATGCCTGCTACACACACACGCAGACTGCTTTGCCCTCCCTCAGCAGAGTGATGACTTTTTCCCTCTGTGTGTACAGCCCTTTAGTCATTTCATTTTTAGGCCACTTATCTGTGTGGGTTGTTTACATATCCATCTCCCCTGCTAATCTCTGAATTCCTCAAAAGCAAAGACTGTCTTGTATTCATCATGTAGCCCCCGGACCCGAAATTGTACCTGGCACTGACTAGATGCTCAGTAAATATTTGATTCTCTGAGGGTTACAGATGATGCCGTCTATAATATCTCTGCCCAAAAGAACTTCCTATCTATTCAGGGAGACTAAACATACTAATGTGGAAAAAATTTAAAAACAGAAATCTGTGCCCTGTCATTAAATGTTCGCAAAACTCTAGAGAGGATGTCAGTGTTTTTATGTATTTGTGCGCATTCTTCTGTCTTGGGATGAGACCAGCCAAAGGTTCCTTGAAGGGCCCTAAAGCCTGAGAGATGGGTAGGTGAGGAGAACCAATTACGGAAGCCATGGGAGTTGCTCCTCCCAAGGACAAGTATAGCTACAGCTCATGTGACTGCTTGAGGAAAGAGAATATCACCATTGAGCTCCTGACAAGCCATCTATGAGTACTTTAAAGGAATCCATAAAGGCTGGCCTGGTCAGAGTTAACACGGTGTGGTAAATGGGAACGTGGAGTCTGGAATCAGCCTGTTTCAGTTTCAATTCCAGCTCTGACTCCTAACAGTTTTGTGACCTTGCAATTTTACTTTGTCCCTCAGTTTCCTTACCAGTAAAGTGGGATAATACTAAATCCTAGTTCACAGACTTGTTGAGAAGGTTAAGTAGGCAAATAGAAGTAGAACATATAAAATAGTGCCTGGCACAGGGTGAGTGCAGCATGCACTTGTTTTTTCTCACTTGAGCCTGATTTTTTTCTTCTTCCTCTATTCTCATGAACAGTTGCATATATCAGAAGTGTATAATGAAGTCAGGTTTGCCAAGAGTCAGTAATACTGCCTTCTTACTTTTTTTTCATCAGAGTTTCCCTTAAACTGATACTGACTAAATCATGAGCAAGTGACACCCACCACAGTGAAATCCTAACTTGAATAATTGACCTGGATCTCAATAAAATTTAGAGCTAGAGAGGGCTTAAGAGGTTATTTAATAAAATCTTTACTTTTTACCAATGAGGAAAGCAAGGTCCAGAGAAGTTAAGTGGCTTGCCCAAGGTCACACAGGAAATTAATGGTGGAAGTAGGACTAGATATAGTCCATCATTTATTGAAAGAGAGAAAAGAATTCTCATCTACAAGGTGGTGCTAATTTCATCATATTTACAATACTCAGAGCAGAGGTCTCTGGTCTTTTTTTTTTTTTAAGGTTTTATTTATTCATTCGACAGAGAGAGAGAGAGAGAGAGAGAGAGCGAGGGCACAAGGTGTGTGTGGGGGGGCAGGCAGCAGAAGAAAAGAGAGAAGGAGGCTTTCCACTGAGCAGAGAGGCTGATGTGGAGCTTGAGTCCCAGGACCTTGGGATCATGACCTGAGCTGAAGGCAGACACCCAACCGACTGAGCCACCCAGGCCTTCCAAGATCTCTGGTCTTGAGAGTGAACTACCCTCTCAGAAGAACTGTTCAAATTTTGTGTCAGTTAAACAGCTTTCCTGAGTGGTAGTTCAAAATCCAACTATTATTTCTTGAACTCGTATCAAACAATGGAATTATTGTAAGTTGTCCTAAGTGTGATGATTTTGTTATTGTTGCTGTTATAGTAGGTCTCAGGATTATTTATACAAATTAGATTGGGGTAAGTGATACACTTAAATCATTTAATCAAAAAAGAGACATTTTAGAAAATTCTAGGTGGAAGAGTAAGGACATGTGCATGTTATCTGAAAGATCATTTGCTTGTAAAACAGTCAAGGGCTACTGAAAGTAAGGGCTTGGATTTTAAATTTGTTGCCCCTGAAGATATTGCTCAGAAGCTTATCATAAGGAAGCTAAATTCAATATTAAGATAATAGTGCTGCTTTTGTTGCCATGGAGATCATGGGATTCCAATAGAGGGTAAAGTAGACTTCTCTGTTGCTATCAATATGGGAAATGCAGACTTATATGCATATCGTTTTATGATGTAAGTTGGCTTTTGTAATTATAAAATATGTGCTTATGGCTTAAAATCTAGAGAGTACAAACAAATTGTAAGGAAAGTAAAATTCATCTAGAATCTCACCACCCAGAGGCAGCCACGGGTGATATTTTGGTGTACTTTTGAACAAATACATTTTACTACCTCCTATGTATCAGGTAAGTACTGATCTAGGCATAGGGATATAGCCATAGACAAAGCAGATTCATGCCTTGTGGAACTTACATTTCAGTGATAGGAAACATAAAAAAGTTAGATAGTTAAAGACAAATTCAGGGTATTACAAGTGCTCTGAATAAAATAAAACAGAACAATGGAATAGAGAACTGGTTCTCAAAATGGAGGGCACATCAGAATCACTTGAAGGGTTTGTTAAAACCCAGATTGTCAGGGCCCACCCTCAGAGTTTCTCAGTCAGTAGGTTTGGGGCAATGTTCAAGCTGTTGGTGCATGGACACATTTTGAGAATCACTGAAATAGGGAAGAGTGGTAGTGATATGGAGGCTGTTTCAGGCAGAATGGCCAAAAAAAAAGTTCTGAAGAGATGAGTTGAGATGTGAAAAGATGAATACGAAGCCAGACAAAGACTATAGAGGAAGAAGAGGTTTTGATTGGAAGGATGAGAAAGTAAAAAGACATGAAGATTGGAAGAGGCTTGGATGTTCTTGAGGAACAAAAAGAATAAAAGAAGGCCAGTATGACTGAAGCATAGCACATGAATGAATGATGGGGTGAGTGAGTAGTTTGGTCTATTTCAGGGTTATCTATTCTGTTATCTTTAATCACTCTTTCGATTTTAGATTAAGACCTACAATGGTTTATCTCTTTGGGTAAGTCTCTACTTGTTCTTAAAAAAATGTATGACTAGAAAACATCTGGAGCCTTTAGTAACTAGCATTCATTTTTGTAGCTTTTGAATTTATTTTCCTAATTATGATCATAAAATTCACAAATAAAACAAGATCTTACCTTCTTTCCTAATAGTTATACTTATTTTAACTATTTCATGTGTTAATGCCTTGATTATATTTTCAAAGCAATACTTGTTCCTAATTTTTTTGCCATTGAGTACAATGTTCAAATCCAATGGGAAAATATTCTTCTATATCTTGTTCTCTAATAACCATGCAAAATGAACATATATGAGATGTTTAACCTCATGAATAAATAAAGCATTGCAAATTAAAACAATAACAAATGCAGTTTTTCACCTATCATTTAACAAGGATAAAAAAGATTGATAGATCCAATTGCTGGCATAGTTCTGAGAAAACAGATACTCATATTCTGAATATTCTGAAAGTTTAATCTTGGATTTCTTTTTAAGTCTGTATTTATTCATTAGGGGGTTTTGTTTTTTCCCCAAACATGCAGGTAGGTTCTATTTTAAATGTGGTGTTTTTATTTTTACTATATTATGGTTAAAGAATTTGGCCTTTCCAGATTTTTTGAGGGTTTTCCAGATTTACTGAGGGTTTTTTTTGTAGGAACCAGTAAATGATTTTTTCATTGAATTGTGTCTTAGATGCTTTTATAAAAAGCAAATTTATATTCTTATAAATATAGTATTTATATCATATATATATTCTATAAAATTGGTCAACAGTGTTTTCATCATATTTTTTCATACATATTAATTATGTTATTTAGGTCTTCTGTATCAGAAGTCAGCAAATTAGGGCCCATAAGGTGAAACTGGATAGCCGCCTTTGTGGTAAATGAAGTTTTATGTGAACTCAGCCATGCCCACTCACTTACGCATTATCTTATGACTGCTTTCGTACTCTGGTGGCAGTTGTATAGTGCCTGCAAAGCCTAAAATATTTAGTATTGGCCTTTTTACAGAAAAATATTGCCAACTATTATTCTATATAATTTCCCTCCCTTTGGTGTGATTATTTGTCAGAGTAGAGCTGTTTAAAAAAGACAAAACAAAACTCTAGTGGGGCCCCTGGGTGGCTCAGTCGGTTAAGTGTCTGCCTTTAGCTCAGGTCGTGATCTTGGGGTCCTGGGATCGAGCCCTGTGTTGGGATCCCCACTCAGCGTGGAGTCTACTTCTCCCTGTCCTTCTGCCCCTCCACCCTGCTCATGTTTTCTCTCAAATAAATTTTTAAAAATCTTTAAAAAAAACCTCTAGTAATTATATTTTTGTCAGTTTCTTGCATTTCTATGCAGATGCCAATTTCACACATTTGCTACATAAAAAGCTATGGTTATCCTATAAAATGATATGCTTTTTCACATTTAATACTTTTTGTCTTGCAAATAATTTTGTTATTTCTATATGTGGTTTATGTTTGCTTGGTAAATGTTTGCCAGCCTTCTTATTTTAATCTCTCTCCACTGCATTGGGAGCAGAAGTGCGATGAAAAGGAAACACTCTTGAGTGGCTTAGAAAGCAGCTCCCAATTACAAGGAAAATGAGATTCCATGTTCACGGTCCTTAGTTCAGCCTTCCAACTCTCCAATAGTGGGATATGAGGTGTGGGTAGGTGGCAGCTTCTTTTTCCTCCTCCGTCTGTACTCATGTTTCAGAGGGTTAAGCATTAAGTTGGCTTTTAAGTATACCATTTCAATTAGGACCATCTGTTCTAGGGTAATTCTTTTTGTAGATTAATATTTATTGATATCCTTAGTTTACAGAGCCATTTCAACTTTGTAGCTTTTCATGCTTTATTTTGAATTTAATATTTTTGGTGGTAAATAGGGTGAAGAAGGTGAAGTAGGTACAGTAGATGACTATATCACAACTCAAAACCCCATATGAATTTTTAGAAATACCTAAATGTTTAATAATTTTGATTAAATTACGTAAACATGTTTAAACTGATATTACATTTGTACAGCACTGAAGTGGGGCATTCATGCATTCTTTAAGTATGTATTGAGGTCTTACTAAGTATCAGACAATGCTTGCTTGGTACTAGGGATATCACAGTGAACAAGGTTGGATCACTACTTAGAGAAGCTCAGAGCTTAGTGTGAGAGATGGTAAGAAATTCACAGTTTTGGGGCACCTGGGTGGCTCAGTGGGTTAAGCCTCTGCCTTTGGCTCGGGTCATGATCTCAGGGTCCTGGGATCAAGCCCCGCATCGGGCTCTCTGCTTGGTGGGGAGCCTGCTTCCCCCTCTCTCTCTGCCTGCCTCTCTGCCTGCTTGTGATCTCTCTCTCTCTCTCTCTGTCAGATAAATAAATAAAATCTTAAAAAAAAAAAAGAAATTCACAGTTTTAGCAGTGTGAATCTAGGGGTAAGAACATGGTTGTTATACTCATTTAATTTGGACTTAAAATTACATTTTTGTTGAAATAATAAATATATATAACTACTATCTGTAAACAGGGTAGCCGTTTCAACAAATATTGCTGTAATAACTGAATATCTACATGGAAAAATTGAATCTAGACACTGACATTAATCTTTTCACAAAAATTAAGTCAAAATAGATCACAAAACTAAATGTAAAATGCACAACTGTAGAACTTCTAGAAGATAATATAGCAGGAAATGTAGGGGACCTTCGGTTTGGTGATGACTTCTTAGATACTATCTATGCTAAAGGCATCATTGATAAAAGAAAAATTGGTAAGATGAGCTTTATTAAAATTAAAATCCCCCAAATGTCTCCACTTTTAGGTAAGATGGTTATACTTCACCTAATTAACATGTAGCCAACTGCTCAGCTTCTTTATTGTCATCATCTTTGTTTCCTCTGCAGTGTTTGTATGGTTATTTAAAAACAATCTTGCTTATTTTTATTTTTTTTATTTAAAAAAATTTTTTTAATAACATATAATGTATTATTTGCCCCAGGGTACATGTCTGTGAATCATCAGGCTTACACATTTCACAGCATTTGCCATAGCACATACCCTCCCCAATGTCCATAACCCTACCTCCCCCACCTCCCAGCAACCCTCGGTTTGTTTCGTGAGTTTAGGAGTCTCTTACTTATTTTTATATTGTAAAAAATTAGAAATGAGGGACACCTGGCTGGCTCAATTGGAGGAGCATGCAACTCTTGATCATGGGGTTGGGAGTCAAGTCCTATGTTGAGTGTAGAGATTACTTAAAAATAGAATCTTTAAGAAAATAGAAATGAAAAACAATGAAAGTCTTAAAAAGTAATAAACATAACTCTCATCATTTAATAAAATTGATAGAAGAAAATAATCAGGCCCGCTAAAAGCTGTGATTCTTAAGTTTTAGTTAGATGCTCATTGTGTGAATTTAGAAAACAAGAGCAAATTCATAGCATGCAAAAATACTTTACATAAAAATTAATACGGAATAAGCCATAAACAAATATAAAATGCAAAACTATACAACTTCTGGAATATAACATGCAAGAAAATCTAAGTGACCTTAGATTGGATGATGAGGTTTTAGGTACAGCAAAAGTATGATTTGTGAAAGAAAAATTAAATGGAATTTTATTAAAATTAAGAAAATCTCTCGTGGAGGCTCTTGGCTGGTTCAGTTGGTAAAACATGCAACTCTTGATCTCAGGGTCATGAGTTCAAGCCCCACATGGGGTTTGGAGTCTACTGAAAAAAGCAATAAAAACCCCCACCTCCTCTGTATGAAAAACATTGCTAAGAGAATGAAGAAACAATTCACAGACTGAAAGAATACATTTGTAAAACACATATCTGATAATGGACTTGTATTGAAATTTTACAAATAGTTAAAGCTCTACAATAAGAAAAGAACCCAAGTATAAAAAGACAAAGATCTGAACAGACACTTCGCCAAAGAAGATATACAGATGACAAATAAGCATACGAAGTTTGCTCAATATCATCTGTCATTAGAGAAATATAAATTAAAATAACAGGATACCACTACACCCCTAGTAGAATGGCTAAACTTCCAAAAACCTGATAGCACCAATTGCTGTGGAGTCTGTGAAGCAACCGGAACTCCCATTCATTGCTCATAGGAATGCAAAATGGCACAGCTTCTGTGGAAGACACTTCGGCGGGTTCTTAAAAAGCTAAATATAATCTTACCATATAACCCAGCAATTGCACTCCTAGATATTTATCCAAATGTGTTAAAAACTTATGTTCACACAAAAACATGCCTGTAAATGTTTATGGCAACTTTATTCATAATTGCCAAAATTTGGAAACAGTACATGGGTGCCTGCCTGGCTTAGTATGTAGAGCCTGTGACTCTTGATATTGGGGTCATGAGTTCAAGCTGCTTGTCGGGGGTAGAGTTTACTTAGAAACAAAACAAAACAATAATGTATCAATATTGGTTCATTAGTTATAATGAACGTACCATACTAATGTAAGATGCTAATAAATAGGGGAAATTGTGGGAGGATGGAATAGTTGGAGAGCAAGTATATGGGAACACTCTGTACTTACTGATCAATTTTTCTGTAAAAGTAAAACTACTCTAAACAGTAGGCTTTTGGGGTACGTGGGTGGCTTAGTCAGTTAAGTGTCAGACTTTTGATTTTAGCTTGAGTCATGATCTCAGGGTCTTGAGACTGAGCCCCGTATCAGGCTTCTCACTGAGTGTGGAGCCTGCTTGGGATTCTCTCTCTAATTCTCCCCACTGCTTGTGTGCTCTTTCTCTCTCTCAAACAATTCTTTTAATAAAAAGTTACTATCTATCAATCAGTCAACTATCAGTCTATGATTTTACTTAAAAAAAAACCAACTAAATATCATGCCTTATGTTCATTAATTACTTCTAGTAGGCCTAACTTTCATACCTGACTGATGTTGTGTTACAGAGTTGAATAAACTGGACCGGAAAGCAGAAAACCTGGGTTCAAATTTTAGTTCTGTGGAGTGACCTTTTGCTTGGGTTAGCTCAAGACATTTAGATGCAGAGGATAGGTACCACTGTCATTATGTAAGAAAGTCCCCAACTATTATATATCCGTCCAACTATTTTTAAGTTACTTTTTCTTATAGAAATAATTCATGTTGATGCCAAAGAATTTCATGGAGAAAATTCCAAAGATCAAAGTAAAAATGATTTCTTCTCATATAGCCCAGAGATAACCACTCTGCAATTTTTGGTTTATTTTGTTCATCCTTAAATATACATATATATATGATTGAAGGACAAACTTGGGGTCACAATGTGTATACTCTTTTATACTTTTTTTGAAGAATTTTAAATATCTTAAATACTTTTACAGTAACATTTTTATTTTTATTTATTTATTTTTAAAGATTGTATTTATTTATTTGACACAGAGAGAGATCACAAGTGGGCAGAGAGGCAGGCAGAGGGGGCGGGGGAAGCAGGCTCCCCGCTGAGCAGAGAGCCCAATGCGGGGATCGATCCAGGACCCTGAGATCATGACCTGAGCCTAAGGCAGAGGCTTTAACCCACTGAGCCACCCAGGTGCCCCTCCAGTAAGATTTTTAATTGACTGAAAATTATTTAGTGCATGGATGTAGTTGATTACCCTCTTCTTACATATTCAGGTTGGTTCCAGTTTTTTGGCTCTTGTAACTAATGCTGTCATAAATATCTTTCTGTCTGCATATTGTTTAGAATTTAGAATTATGTTTTTCAGATTAATTCCTAGAAACAGAAGTATGGATAGATTGGCAAAATTTAAATAAACAGGGGCAAACTACCTTTTTAAAAGTTAATTCAAGATTTATACATGGAAAAACATAATTGCTAGCAACATAGGCCCTTCTCTTTGAGGACGCTTGCTTATATTCTCTCCTGCAAAACTAGTGTTTATTTGGTGGACATAAGAACATTGTGTTTAATCATACCTCTTCTTTTTTTTTTAAATATTTTATTTATTTGAGAGAGAGAGAGAGAGTGAGCACAAGCTCGAGGCAGGGTGGAGGGGTGGTGGGTGGCAGAGGGAAAGGGAGAGCAGACTCTCTACTGAGCAGGGAGCCCAGTGCAGGGCTTTATCCCAGGACCCTGGGATCATGACCCAAATAGAAAGCAGTGCTTAACAGACTGAGCCACCCATGTGCCCCAAATCATATCTTTTCTTGATATTGGCTGCTGTGAATGTTGGGCACACTTAGTTTATAGATTTCATAATATTTTGTGTGTTGCCCTTCCCTCAGGCTTAGTTTCAGCTTGCTTTACTATGTAGTTAATTTTGTCTCAAGTTATTTTTTTTCAACTTATTTTTACCTGTATTTGATATTGCTATACTATGTGCATATTCTTAAATGTCTTTAGTACTCATGGGAACATAGTGAGGAATAAATATATAAAAAATAAATGAATGAAAGTTCTTATAAGTGTAAATTAGTATAGATGATAAGAAGGAATGATGAATGAGGATCCAATTAGTGATATAATTTTCTTTACAATACACTAGTTTTTTGTTCAGTATGAATTTTGTTGGCTAATTCTCAGCATTGTTTCCAGTTTGCCTTATCACCTTTACATTCTTTAAATTTTTAGGCAGGCCAAAGGTTATTAATATCTTGTCCTATTAGGATTTATGGGAATAAATGGCATATAGTTGAGAATATGCTCCAGAAGTGTAAATAGCGAAACATGTTCATTTTTCTTTCTTTTGGCTGACTGTAGGTAATAAAATATTGAAAAATGTACAGATTTAAGCTGAGAAAAATGTTAACTGCCCAAATGTTAGTAGTTACTGATGAAATTGCATGTGTAATGGTGTCTGTCAAGAGGGTGATTCTGTAAAGGACAATTAGTCTCACCAGAAAACACTTATTGAAATTTATTTGTAGTGAAATGAACCTGAAAGTGTCACATGAATTAAATTTGACAATTAAATTTGATTGGAAGCTGCTGATCTGAAGAACAGGCAGATTATGGGTGTGGATTTAGCAGTACTGATCAAATATTCACTGTCTGGTGCTTTCTGGTAGCAAAATTTCCTCAGGAAAAGGAACAAAATATTTATCAAATTTAATAAATGTATAGAGCAAATTAATTGAATATCTTGTGTACTATATACACATCAACTGCTAGACTCATGAGCAAATCTGTTTCTTTTTTTTTTAAATTTAATTTTTTTCAGTGTTCCAAGATTGGTTGTTCATGCACCACACCCAGTGCTCCATGCAATACGTGCCCTCCTCAATACCCACCACCAGGCTTGCCCACCCCCCACCCGCTCCCCTCCAAAACCCTCAGTTTGTTTCTCAGAGTCCACAGTCTCTCATGGTTCATCTCCCCCTCTGATTTCTCCCAATTTACCCTTCCTTTCCTTCTCCCAATGTCCTCCATGTTTTTTCTTATGCTCCACACGCAAGTGAAATCATATAACTGACTCTCTCTGCTTGACTTATTTCACTTAGCACAATCTCTTCCAGTTCTGTCCATGCTGATACAAAAGTTGAGTATTCATCCTTTCTGATGGAGGCATAATATTCCATTGTATAGATGTACCATATCTTCTTTATTCACTCATCTGTTGAAGGGCATCTTGGCTCTTTCCACAGTTTGGCAATTGTGGCCATTGCGGCTATGAACATTGGTATACATGTGGCCGTTCTTTTCACTACATCTGCTTCTTTGGAGTAAATACCCAGTAGTGCAATTGCGGGGTCTTAGGGTAGCTCTATTTTTAATTTCTTGAAATTAATTACCACACTGTTTTCCAAAGTGGCTGCACCAACTTGCATTCCCACCGACAGTGGAAGAGGGTGCCTCTTTCTCCACATCCTCTCCAACATTTGTTGTCTACTGTCTTGTTGATTTTGGCTATTCTAACTGGTGTAAGGTGGTATCTCAGTGTGGTTTTGATTTGAATCTCCCTGATGGCTAAAGATGATGAACATTTTTTCATGTGTTTATTAGCCATTTGTATGTCTTCTTTGGAGAAGTGTAGAGATCTTTGGAGAAGTGGTGTAGAGATCACTTAAATAAAAGTTTTTTAAAAGAAAAGTATAGGAACACTTATCTATGCAAGCAGTGTCAGGATTAAATGATGGTCATACCAAGTTTCTGTTCATGTCTTCTGCCCATTTTTTGATGTGATTATCTGTTTTGTGAGTGTTGAGTTTGAGGAGTTCTTTATAGATCTTGGATATCAGACCTTTGTCTGTAGTGTCATTTGCCAATATCTTCTCCCATTTTGTGGGTTGCCTGTTTGTTTTGTTTACTTTGCTGTGCAGAAGCATTTTATTTTGATGATGTCCCAAAAGTTCATTTTTACTTTTGTTTCCTTTGCCTTTGGAGACATGTCCTGAAAGAAGTTGCTGTGGCCAATGTCGAAGAGGTTACTGCCTATGTTCTCCTCTAGGATTTTGATAGATTCCTGCCTCACGGTGAGGTCTTTTATCCATTTCGAGTTTATCTTCGTGTATGGTGTAAGAGAATGGTCAGGTTTCATTCTTCTATATATAGCTGTCCAATTTTCCCAGCACCATTTATCGAAGAGACTTTTTTCCACTTGATGCAAATCTCTTTCCTATTTTGAAAGCATTACTTTTCACTGAGTTACCTCATCAAAAGACTCATGGTTAAAATTTCTGCCTCGTTCCTCCCAGCTGCCTTGACAACAAAATAGGAATGGGAAAGAACAACTTTGCCCCTTTCTCCAAATAGTTATGAAGGGAAAAGTTTGACAATGAATTCAGTTTATAAATGTGAGAAGACAGCCTGTAATGAGGTCCTTGGAAAACCATAAACTCCAAACTGAATATAACATCAATAAGCAAGTGAATAATATCAAACTTTCTTTGTGCTGGGAGAAAGTAGTTTAATGGATAAGTGCTTGGTCTCAGGGTTAATTCCAAGGGTCTTGCCCCAGAAGTTGGGGCAAGTACTTAACTTTGCTGAGTGTCAAGTTTCTTATTAAAGAAAGAATAGGTGGGTGCCTGGCTGATTCAGTTGGAGGAGCATGTGACTCTTGATCATGGAGTCCTGAGTTTGAGCCCCATATGGGGTGTAGAGATCACTTAAATAAAAGTTTTTTAAAATAAAAGTGTAGGAATACTTATCTATGCAAGTAGTGTTAGGATTAAATGATGGTCGTACCAAGCTTCTGCTTTTATGCATAAAACATAACTGAAAACTTTGAATGTGTAAGATAAATAACAGCAAGTGTTATAATATGTGTGTGGGTGGATGATGACTATTCTTAGAATGTTCTCTCCTCTAAATATCTCTCTATAGCATATATATCATACACACACACACACACACACACATGTGCCAATTATACCTTTCTTGAGGTGCAGAAATTGGATCCAGTCCTACTGTTACTTCAGGGTACAGGATCATGCAGAGCCCTCCTCTTTAATTTATTTATTTTTTTCCTCTCTGTGTCTGATCCCTCACCCATTCTCTTCCTCCACACAAGTCTTTGATTATTTGATATAAGTTTTTGTTTATATTTGTAAAATCTCATATAAATAATGTGATGGTTAATTTTATGTGTTAACTCAATTGGGCTAAGGATGCCCAGATAACTCATAAAAACTTCATTAAAATTATTTCTGGGTGTGTCTGTGAGGGTATCTCCAGAAGAGAATAACATTTGAATCTGTAAGATTAGCGTTTGAATCCACAGACTGAGTAAAGAAGATTCCTTCTGATCAGTGCCAGCAGTCATCATCCAATCTACTGAGGGCCTCAATGGACTAAAAGGGCAGAAAAAAGATAAATTCATTCTTTGCTTGAGCTGAGATATCCATCTTTTCCTTCTCTCTGACATAGGTGTTCCTGGTTGTCAGGCCTTCTGACTTTGAGATTTACACCCTTGGCCTTCCAATTCTAAGGCCTTCAGACTCGAACTAGTAAACCACTGGGTTTCCTGGTTCTCCAGTTTGCAGATGGCAGAGCATGGGACTTCTTAGCCTCCATCATCACGTGAGTCATTTCTTATAATAAATCTCCTGTTATATATATTTTTATATATCCTGTTCTGTTTCTCTGGAAACTCTAATACAACTGGTACTGTGAACTTGTTCTGCTTCTGTTTTTTTATTCAACACTTAAGTTTTGAGATCCATTCATACTATGTGTACATCTAGAGTTCCTTACTCAGAGTGCTGAAGAGCAATCCATTGCGTGCCTCCTCACAATTCCTTCTTCCATCCCCAGGTGATGGATGTGTTGGTTCATCAATACCCCAGATTCACATCCAAACATAGTAATAAGCATGCTCATACATGCACTTTAATGAGCTGATGTGAAAGTTGTGAAAATTTCTCAAGGACTGTAACCAAGAATGGGATTGCTGAGGCATTTGACATCTGCACATTTAATTTCATCAAACCTTTGCATGCTTGCTCTTGGTCAGACTTACTTTCTCTCAGCAAAGCATGATAGTGTGCATTTTTCCACACCCTTTCCAAGACCTGATACTATTCTACTTTTCATTTTTGCCAATCTGATGGGTGTCAGTCAAGTGGTGTAGCATTGTTTGATGGTTTTCCCTGAGGTTGTGTCTCTTCATATATCTGTTATCAACTGTGAATGTGTCCCTTTTATTTCTTGTACATTTTTCTGTTAGATTTGATGTCTTTTTCTTGTATATTTGTACAAAGTCCCCATGTACTTTAAGTATTCCCTGTCGGTTTCATATGCTACAAACATCTCATTTCAGTCTGTCACCCATCTGGTAAATTTGTCTTTGGTTCCCTTCATTCACCAGAAGTCCTCCATTTAAATGTAATTAAAGATTTTATATGTAAACAATATGGCTATTCTTTTTGGGGTCTTGTTGAAGAAGTTTCACTAATATTAAGGTAAAGAAAAAGTCTCCTTCATTTGCTTACCTTTATTAACTTCCCTTTCACATTTATGTCATAAATTGATGTTATGGATCAGTTTTCTCAGTACCATATACTAAATGACTTTTTCCCATTGATTTGAGATAGTACCTTTATCATAAATTTGCTTCTGATCTCTCTTTTCTTTTCATCTATTATTTTGTGTATGTGTGCCAGGACTATGCCATTTCTGTTACTGTGCCACAGAGGTAGTTAAACTAATAATAGCTGATACTTAATATATACTATTTAAAGTACTTTACCTGTATAAACTCATTTAATTCTCACAACAATGTATAAGGTGGGTACTGTTATTATCCCCATAAAATTGAATGGGAAACTGAGACACTGAGAAGTTAAGTAATTTGCACAAGGTCATATACCTAAGAATTGATAGAATGTAGATTTGAACCGAGGTAGTCTGGTTCAAGAGCCAGTGCTCTTAAAGGCAACCTGCTTCTGCACTACATACTAGTACCTAGTGGGTATTAGTATAGCATAATATTAATATTGTATAGTAAATAAGTATGATACTGTGGTTTATGAGAAAAAATATATATATAGGTCTTCATCCACAGTTCCTGGCTCATAACTTCCAAAACCCTTGAAATTTCCTGAGTGACAAGGGCAAAAGGAGCATCTCTTGTCATAATATTTGGTATCTTGTTCTCAGTTCCTAAAAATGCTTTAGAGCCATAAAAGTGAAATGGGTGTCTTGTTATTCATAATACCTTTTTCTACCACAATTAGGTTTTTGTTAATAAGATGAATTTTGGAAAGCACCCAAGGATGGTATCTGGTTGCCAGGGGCACCAACCATGGCTAGAGGTTGGAACTTTCAGTCCCACCCCCTGATTTCTGGGGAGGGGGAAGGGGCTGGAGGTTTAATTCATTGTCATTGGTCAGTGATTTAATCATTCATGCTTATGTAATGAAGCTTCCATAAAAACCCAAAAGGAAAGGAATGGGAGTTTCCAGGTTGGGGAATCAGAACATTTTCATGGGCTACTGTGCTAGTCCTCAAACTCCATGAGGATAGAGAAGTTCCTTTGTTTGGGACCTCTCCCTATGTTTCTTTATCCAGCTGTTGTTTCGTATCCTTTAATATCCTGGAGTGGCATCCATAATTGGAGTGGGTCTTTGGAACCTTCAGTTTGTAGCTGGTCATTCAGAAGCACGGTTATCAAATTGGCTTGTAATTAACCTCTAAAGTGGAGGGTGCTCTTCGGGAACTGAGTCCTTTACCTGTGGCATCTGATACTATCTTGTACTAGATAGTGTTAGATTTGAGTTGCATTTTTGGACACTAGCAGGGTGTTCGACAATTGCCTGTTGATAATAGGGAAGCCTCTAGACACTGGAATTGGATGCAGGAACCCATTTAAGAAGATAAACAAAATAGGGTGTCTGGCTGGCTTAGTCAGTAAAGTATGTGACTGTTGATCTCAGGGTTATAAGTTTGAGCCCCACACAGGATGTGGAGATTACCTAAAAATGAAATATTTAACAGGTGCCTGGGTGGTTCAGTTGGTTAAATGCCTGCCTTCCACTCAGGTCATTATTCCAGGGTCCTGGGATCCAGCCTGCATCCATCTCCCTGCTCAGCAGGGAGTCTGCTTCTCCTTCTCCCTCTGTGCCCTTCATACATGTGCACACACTTGCCTGTGTGATCGCTAATAAATAATTAAAATCAAAGGAGGGCATGTGTTGGGATGAGCACTGGGTGTTATATTCAACTATTGAATCAAACACTACATCAAAAACTAATGATGTACTATATGGTGGCTAACCGAACATAAAAAAAAATAAATAGCAATTGAGAGGATAGCAATAAATAAATGAAATCTTAAAAAAATTAAAAACTAAATCTTTTTAAAAAGATTAATAAAATATAGGATTATTAAAGAGAAAGAAATGAATTTATTGATTCCTGCATAAATTCTGCTAGAATTATTATCAGAATTATATTGAATTCATGGATTATTTTTAGGGAGAATTATCATAGTTACAGTATTAAGTCATTAAATCCATGAACATTGCATTTTTCTCCATTTGTTCATATCTTTTTGTATAGAGATTATTTTTAAAAGTCATCTTGGGACATCTGGCTGTCTCAATTGGTAGAGTATGCGACTCTTAATCTTGAAGTTGTGAGTCGAGCCCCATGTTCAGTGTAGAGATTACTTAAAACATCTTTAAAAACATGTAATCTCTATACGCAACATGGGGCTTGAACCTCCAACCCCAAGATCAAGAGTTGTACACTCTACCGACTGAGCCAGCCAGGCACCCATGTTTATATAATTTTATTTTTTTATTTTTTCAATTAATTTTATTTTATTTTTTCAGTGTTCCAAGATTCATTGCTCATGTACCACACCCAGTGCTCCATGCAGTATGTGAGCGTGTTGCATGTTCATATCATTTTAAAGCTATTTTTGGAGTTTAGCAACTTTCTGAACATGAGTCTTAGGAAGTTATTGGGTTAATTCTTAGATACATTATAACTATTGATATATGTAGATCATCCATCCTATCATGACAGATGATAACAGTTGTGTTGCTTCACTTAAAATCTATAAACATCTCATTTCTTTTATTGTGATGGCAAGAACTACAATGTTGTGTTTAAAAGGAACATTGGCAGTGAGCTTCTTTTCTTTTTAGATCCTAAAGTTAATGGCTAGTAACTAAAATGTTTACTGGAGGATTTGGGGAGATTTTTTTCATCAAGAAAGTTCCTTTTTTTCCCCCAAATATGTTTATTTTTTCAGTGTTACAAGATTAATTGTTCATGTACCACACTCAGTGCTCCAGGCAATACGTGCCCTCCTCAATACCCACCACCAGGCTCACCCACCCCCCCACTCCCTCCACTCCAAACCCCTCAGAGTCCATAGTCTCTCATGGTTCATCGCCCCCTCCGATTTCCCTCCAGTCACCCTTCCCTTTCTTTTTATTTCAACCTTCTGAGTTTTTACTTTCATTCTGAAGTGCTGAATTTTATTATTTCTATACTACTTTAGAATTATTAGTATTATTTCTATATTTCTATATTATTTCTATATATTTCTATATTCCTATATTAGTATTATTTCTATACTACTTTAGAACATGTTGAAATATCTTGTAGTTTTTTCTTCTCTCCTTTGGTTCTTTAGGATTTTAAATATATCATTACATTGTCTTCTGGCTTTGTTTTGGATGGTAATCATTCTTCATTCTATCCCCCTTTCTTTGTATATCTTTTTATTCTGATTGCTTTTAAGACTTGTTTTTTTTGTCTTTAGTTTTTAGCAATTTGACTGTGATGTGCTTTTTGATGTATTTTGTCTGCTTGGAGTTGACTGAACTTCTTGGATCTGTAAATTATGTAGATAAATTTTTTTTTCTCCTTCCATTTCAGATATTATCCTTTTCAGTTCTTATCTTGACATCTGGTGATAACCATTCAATCTAAGTATTTTATAATTACCCTCTATTTCCCTCTCACCTGGGATCCACACCTGGCCCATGTGGAATGCTGGGCAACTTTTGCCCCAACTTAGTAGTGCAGGCTGATTCCAGTTTGATAACATTCCTTTGATTCAGCCACCAAAGCAGTTAGCTCATCTCTAGCCATCTAGGTTTCCAAGAACAGCAATTCCAAGATCCCTGCTCTTGATAGTCCTCAACTGTAGGACACACATGTCAAGCTGTCTAAAACTCTCTTGAGACTTGAGATGAAGAACATGGCATACTCCTACAAAGATGAGAGTAGAGAATCTCAGTAGGGCTAGACCTTTCTCCAAGGAAATGTCTTTATTATAAGAAGCCCAAAATATATGCAGTTACATTGTCTGACTTGATAGCTCATCCCTTTTTATTGCTGAATAATATTCTATTTTATGGTTATACTACAGTTTATTCATTCATCTATTAAAGGACATCTTGGTGGCTACCAGTTATTGGTAATTATAAATAAAACTAATATAAACATTCTGCAGGTTTTTGTGTGAACATAATGCTTGATTGTATGATAAGACTATGTGTAGCTTTTTAAGAATCTGCCAATCTGTCTTCCAAAGTGGCTCTGCCATTTCACTTTCCCATGAGCAATGAATGGGAATTCCATTTGCTCCACAGATTTTACCAAAATTGATGTTGTCAGATTTTTTGGTGAGTTTAGCCATTCTAATAGGTGTGTAGTGATATCTCATTGTTGTTTTAATTTGCATTTCTTTAATGACAAATGGCATTGAGTACATTTTTGTATGGCTACTTGCCATCTGTATATCTTCTTTGGTGCGGTATCTGTTCAGATCTTTGCTCTTTTTAAATTAATTTGTTTTTTTTTTTCAATTTGCTTTCTTTTTGTAGAGTTTTAAGAGTTCTTTGTATATTTTTGTTAAAAGTCCATTATCAGATATGTGTTTTTCTAGTGCTTTCTATCAGGCTGACCTGTCTTTTCATTCTTTCAATGTCATCTTTCATACAGAAGTTTTTTTTTTTTTAATTGTAATTAAGTCCAGCTTACATGATTTTTCTTTCATGAATCATGCTTTATATATTGCATCTAGAAACTCATCATTCAACCCAAGGACATGTAGAATTTCTCCTATCTTTTTCTAGAAGTTTTATAGTTTCACATTTTAAAATTTATGTCTATGATTGACTGTGTTAATTTTTATATGGGGTATTGCTTATGTCATGTTCTATATTCCTTTTTTTTTCAAATTAATACAATGAGCGTCTAAAACTGGAGAATCACTGCTTTTAGCAGGCATGATGATGTTCTTTTATCATTTTAAATAATGAGCTCTAGGCTTCTCATCAGTACTGTTATTTTTTATTTCTACTTTTTTTTTAACAAAATGACAATACATAAGCATTTAAAAAATAATTGCATTAGCACTTCAGAACAAAGATGGTGACACTGAGAAAGAACTGTTGACTGGATGTTAACATCACTATGCCATGGTTTGAAATTTTAACTCATTAGCTGAAATACGAAAATCTGAACTAAAAGTGGAGACATTATTTTATTATTTTATTATTCATTGCATGTCAGAAGTAGGGCTTTTCATAGTCGTGGTGGTTATTCTCCTGGCCCCAGTGGTGAAATACAGGAAACCCCAATGGTGAAGGTGACCACATCCCTGAATAAACGGAAAGATGTATAGTTGTATAAGACCTAGAATTTATGACTTGAATGAGAGGCAGTTTTAACAAATTATTGGAAAAATGGTTTTAATATAATGTGTTTTCATTGTTCAAAAATGAATCTCAACATTGCTAACTGGATCTTAAAAGCTATATCAAGGAATACTGTGATCCATTTCTTTTCTCATTTTTGGTTGGTAATTCAGATAATAGTATAAAGTAGGGATCTGATTGTGGTACACTTGAGAATTGTGTTACTGTATCTGAATTGATTAAAATTCATGCTATTCTTTTAATTTAATGATTGTTTCTATTCCCTACTTTTGACACTGTTTTGATGTTTTCTCTTTGGTAAGTTATCTTTATTTCCCATTCTGGTCTATGGTATGCTCTTCGTGTCTTACTATAGCCAAACTGCTGTGATTCAAACTGCCATGATGTAATGATTTGTTGTTTCAAATGTTAAAGTTTGTGCATTTATTCTAGTAGTTTCCAACCAATCATAAGTCTGTGCTGCCAATATTGTTCCTTTAAGCATTCACTTGAACCTGAGGTTAAATCTTATTTTTATAACTATTCAGACTAATTGCCTTTTACCTTGGAAAACCTTTGTGATTCAATAAATGAGCTCAAATTAGAATGAGAACAGAGAAGTTAGGCTTCTCCCACCAGTTATTATGTAATTTGGTTATTCATCATGGTTAAATTGTCTTATTCTTTCCACATTTTAGTTATGTATTTTTTCTTAGCATTCTCCATGAAAGGTACTGCAAAAGTGAGGAAATAATGATATTAAAAATTTTCTAGATTTTATATGAGGATCTTATTACCTAAATTATAAGAGCCTTTTTTTTTTACTGATAAAAGGATTATCATTTCACAATGTATTATTACAATGAATAAAATCTGGTAATGAAACAGCTGTCAAACTTAATTAAAATTCTATAAAAAAATTCAGCACTAAATTTCCTCTTTTATCCAAGCACTTTTCAACATTTGAAGTTATTATGGGATTTTCCTTTATTTTGTTTTATTGGAGTCTACTTTCATTCATTAAAAATTTTACTAAATCCATCCCTGAGGAAACATCCATACTGTTTCCTCAGATTAAATTAAGAACACATTTAGACTAAGAGAAAGTGAGAAAATAGGACATTCAGGTTGTAGAAAACTTATTTGCTTCACGTACTAATTCTTATAATTTGATAAAAATCCCTGCATTTTCCTAAATGTTCCCCTTGCTTTTGCCAATCTAATATATCAGTGGTCAACAAACATTGATAATGAGCCAAGAAGTCAGGTGAAATCTGAGGTGTTGGACAACTCAGTTCCCTTCTCTGGGCTATAGTTTTCTAGTAGGAAGAATGAAGAAGATTTTAACTAGATGATTTCTAATGTTCTATTCAGGGTTTAAATTCTATTTGAATTTAATTGAGTCATAAGAGAAAGTTTTCTTTTTCTTTTTTTTTATTTTAAAGATTTTATTTATTTATTTGACAGAGAGAGAGAGAGATCACAAGTAGGCAGAGAGAGGCAGGCAGAGAGAGAGGGGGAAGCAGGCTCCCTGCTGAGCAGAGAGCCTGATGTGGGGCTCCATCCCAGGACCCTGAGACCATGACCTGAGCCGAAGGCAGAGGCTTTAACCCACTGAGCCACCCAGGTGCCCCGAGAAAGTTTTATTTTTCAAAGAATTGTTCTATGTTTTTATAATAATAAAAATTCCATAAAGCATTCATTTTTCTTAAAGATTTTATTTATTTATTGAGAGAGAGTGCAAGCAGGGGGAGGGGCAGAGAGAGAGGGAGGGAGTATCTCAAGCTGACTCCCAAACTGAGCAGAGCACGCAGCTAGATGTGGGGCTCGATCCCCCGACCCTGAGATCCTGACCTGAGCCAAAATCAAGAGTCAGACTTTCAACCAACTGAGCTACCTGGGCACCCCTCCCTGAAGAATTCTTAAAACAATTTAAGTAGCTACTAGTTTCCTCTATTAGCAAAATGTTACCCAGAGTATTTCAATAAATAGTTTTGGCTGGGGGACCATCCTTGGACTTAGTACCTTAGACATGGGTACCCGAGCTGTATGCATGCATATCACCAACAGTATGTTCAGGCTTCATGGAAACTTTTCTTCATATGTCTTGTTCTTACATCAGAAGGTAACTATGTTTCATTGCCAAGAAAGTTTCTTGTTATGTCACCAGCAACACTGGAGACAAACCCTGCTTCATAATGTAGGGAGGATTTGAGCTGTAAATGTGCTTAGGTGAGAAAAAAGGCCAATTAATTAACTTATCACATCCTTTTTCTCAAATGGTATAATTGCAATAATTCTTTCATGAAGAAGTGTCATTTTTTTTACTGGTGGCAAACATTAATTCTCTTGCTTTTCCTTACATCCCACGGTGTTATAAAATAGTAAAGTATTTGCAAAATTTGCAAATGGCAGCAAGGAATATTTTTTCAATATGCAAAAATCCATGTTTCTTAAATTTTTATTTATATGTGCTAGATCTAAAGTGTGTAGAATAGGATACTGATTTTTTACATTGGAAACAAGATAGATATGGACTGACTGCTAAAATTAAAAGTTTTATTTTTATAAAAATATTTAATGAGATAAATTTATAAAAAATAAGTATCAGCATTATTTAAATAAACTAAGATGCTGTTGAGGGCAGGCCTGTGTGAATGGTTCCAAAAATCTGGCAAAGGAAAGGGTGTGCAAACCAGAAGTTTGGCCTAAATCTGGAAGCACTATTTGTGCCACATGAGACACTTATATTAATCTTATTCTTTAGAAAGATGGTCTTAACTTTATCGATAGTGATGACATTCTTTGAAAAAATTAAAAAAACTAAATATTATATTGTAGGGGCCTGGGACAGGCTGCCCCAAGATGGGTCACTTTGGCATAAAGATAATTTTTAGTGAAAAATAATCAAAACCCAGCAGATGCAGGAATAGCTCTCTGCCTCCCTTACAACTGCCGGAATTTATAATGGAAAAGAGAGCTTGTAAATGGAAGAGAGCTATTAACAGAGATGCCCCTTTACCTAAAAAACTTATCTATGTAATAACCTTGTTTTTCCAAACATCGCCTTTCACCTTCCTGCTAATGGCCTTCCTCCCCTTTGTATCCTCAGGCCCCTCCCCTTCTCCTTAGCTCCTATAAGCTTCAAGTTGCCTCATTGTTTTTGGAATCCCATGCCTGTGTGGGTTCCCTGTACACACACCTATTAAATTTGATTTTTCGTATTAATCTGTCTCATGTCAATTTGATTCAAAGTCCAGCTAGAAAGACCATAGGGCAGAAGAAGGTCTTCCCAACAGTATTTATGGATCTGTTCCCAAATGGAATATCTTGATGAAGTACATATCTGATTTGCCCTTAAAACTATCCAAATATAAAATGGAATGATGCCATTAAAGCATTTAAATTTTAATTTTAGGCATGGTACAAGTTTATATTGGAGCATAGATCCTTATTAAGGAACAAATTGTGTCTTTAGTACAAAGTGATTATTTTGAATTTATGCTATTCAGTTATTTGTTATGAACAATTGCTTACTATTAGTAATGTTAACAAAAGTTTAAAAACATTTTTGAGGGGTTGAAAATATAAAAAATTTAGATAAAAATTTAATTGAAAGAAACTGCATGGGAAAAACATAACAAAAGTTGGCATTCCATTATAGCACAAGGATATTAGAACAAGGAAATGAAAATGTTTACAATTCTATGAAGAAGCTTCAGGTAAAAATAACAAGTTCTCTGTTTATAAGGGTTTATATGATTAAATTGGGACCATGTGGATAATCTGGGATAATCCCCTTATTTTATGGTTCATAACCTTAATTATATTTGCAAACTCTTTTGCCCAAGAAGGCAGTATATTTACCAATTACAAGGGTTAGGGTATGGCCATCTTTGAGAAGCCATTCTGTCTACCATAGGAGAGATGACTAGAAATGGAGTTACATAGCTATAGGGCATGAGCAGTTTTAGGCTTCTTGGTACCTGTTAGGAAAATTGTACTAATGCATATTCCTTGTTGCCAATGGTTGTGAGGACATGTTTCACCACGTGCTTACCAGCATCCATAATCATTATTTTTTAATTGCTACTGATTTGATGGTAGAAATAGCCTGAGTCTGTGCTTTAATTTGTTTATTCAACCACTGGGGTAAAGTGGATACTTTTCCATATATTTGATAGATAACTACATACTTTCATTTGTGAATTGTCTATTCATTTTCTCTGTCCATTTATTGATTGGGTTTTTGAGTATTTTTAATAGATGTGTATACACTTAAGAATGTATATTCACCTTTAATGTGTATGGCTTATGAAAAAAACTAAAAAATTTGTCATACAGAGAAATACTCAAAAATTAAAATTTACTTATGAGCCCATTGTCTAGGAATACATGGTATACATACATGCAGTCTTCATATGTGTACATTTTCCAAACAGTTGATATCACGCTCTTTATGTAAATTAGCATTCGGCAAATCAAATTATAACAATAATTTCCTGTGAGAAAATTTTTCAGGGAAAATTTATTCATAAACATACCAGTTGCTTAATACTGTATCATGTGGATGTTATTGATGTGGGAAACAAAGGCAGAATAAAAATTATTAAATTTCCTTACTACTTAAAGCCCATTGACAAGTTCTTGAACAGGCAGAGTGACATTCCCCTAGGTACTCCACTGCCTGGATGTTGACACTTTGCTAAGGGCAAAAGGCAATCTTAGCCTGACCCCCAGGATCCCGTAAGGCTACTTTAGCATATAAAATTCCTTTGAAAACTATCTCTTTCCACCCTCCCCATCAAGATGCATGTTGGTAGTCATCCCCCAAGTATATGACCACCGATATACATCTGAAGGGTCTCATTAAGGGACAGGCTGGGCTAGGTAGGAAGACCTAGGTAGGAGGCTATGTAATCAGGCTCACAGAAATCCCAGAAATGCTGAGGTGTAAGGAAACCAGACCACCCTGCTCCGGGCGTCAGAGGTGGGGTCTTTTTATGGCAGCCCCATTGTGAACAACAAACAACCAGACCCCAAAGAAAAAGTAAGCCATTAAAGATGTTACCACCAGTCCTTACCCAAACCAAGACATCACAAAAATGCTAAGGCCACAAGCTCCCTTGTCAGTTCTAAACAAAAGACTGTCAGTGGAGGCCCAGGTTGATAACCCTCTTAGGACCCCTCTCACTCCCAAGAGCTTTTTCTGTATCCTTGCTTCATAAAACTATCGCTTTACTCACTCTCCTTTGTCCACAGGATTCATTCTTTGACTCCTTGAGACAAGAACCTCGCTCTCCCTCTTCATTATAGATGGAAGTATTTACCACTTCCCATATATAAGGCAAAGTTTTCAGTAGTTTGCAGTTTTGCCTTTGGATTTTGGTTGGTGTTTCTTTTTTATATTCAGATATTTTAAGTTTATCTATTTTTAAAGTTCGTGTTTCACCACTTTGCAGTATCTTGCATTGCATCTAAGCAGTGAAAGTTCCCCCAAATGTAAGATAAATATTCACTACTTTTTCTAAAAATACATGATTTAAAAGTATTTCACACTTAAATTCCTCTGGAAATTATATTTGCTCATATTATGAGGTGGAGTTTTTAACTTATTCCTTTCTCTCAACTCCATTCCAATAACTGAAGAGTCTCATTACCATTTGAAAATATTTTTTTCTCTATGTTAACTTATGATACTTCTTTTATCATGTAGTAAACTGACATATATATTACTGTGTATTTTTTGGCTGTATATTCTATCCCATAAAAGTGTTGTTTCTTATGCCATTTCTATACTGCCCTGTTAATCTTTATAATATACTTTGATATCTACAAATATATAAAATTAAAAATATTAGCAATTTCTGTCAAATTATCTTTCCAGTTTATCTTCAGAATTATTTTAAAATTTCTTTAAACAAATTATATAGATATTTTGATTGGGTTTATATCAAATACATAATGTCTCTTTGGGAGGAATCGATTTATAATATTTATATTCTTGTCCAAAATCATGGGATGACTTTATGTATGCAGATTTTTAAAAATTTACTCCTTAAAGTTTGCATTTTGTCATGTAGATAACCATACTTGTTAAGATATTCTTAGGTGCGGGTGCCTGGGTGGCTCAGTTGGTTAAGCAACTGCCTTCGGCTCAGGTCATGATCCCGGAGTCCCCGGATCGAGTCCCACATTGGGCTCCCAGCTCCATGGGGAGTCTGCTTCTCACTCTGACCTCCCTTCTCATGCTCTCTCTCACTCTCTCTCTCTTTCCTAATAAATAAATAAATAAAATCTTTAAAAAAAAAAGATATTCTTAGGTGCTAATTTTTTATTAATACTTTTAAAATTAATTACTACTATACTAATTAACACTTTAGTTTTTAATTAATACTATTTTTAATTATTATTTTAATTAATACTATTAATTGGGTTTTCCTCCTATTGTCTATAACTTATTTATTTCTATACACAGGAGCAGTATTAATTTTTGAGCTTTTAATGTCCAATTGAAAACTTATTTATGGTAGCTTTTCAATTTTTTAAAAAAAAATTTCTGGCTCTATAACCACATAATAATGATACAGTTTTCTTCCTGTCCACTGATACTTTTTATTTCTGTTTTAATAGATTGACTAGAACTTCCAAAGTAATGTTCATGTTAAGTGATAATGGTGATAATATTTTTGCCTTCTACTTGATATTAATGGGTAGAACCCTACTATTTCACTAGGGTTAAGAATGAAGAAGGGTTAAGAATGGGTTAAGAATAGGGTTAAGAATGAACCCTAATTTCACTAGGGTTAAACTATTAAGAATCTTGTTACTCTTCTGTCTGGCATAACTCTTTTAATTTTCACTTCCTTTGTGAGAATTGGAATTTCTTTTTTTTTTAATAAAGATTTTATTTATCTGGGAGACAGAGAGAAAGAGAAAGAGTGAGAGAGAGAGAATGCATGTGAGAGGAGGAGCGGGGATGGGGGGGAAGGGACAAGCAGATTCCATGCCAAGCACAGAGTCCAACACAGGGTCAATCTCACCATCAGAGCTGAAACCAAGAGTCAGTCCCTCAACCAACTGAGCCACCCAGGCACCCTGAGAATTGGAGTTTCTTGCATTTGTTTTCCTCTTCTTTCTAAGTCTTTGAAAATACAACCTGGGGTTGTAGAATTCATTTTTGCATTTTAACTTTAATTTTTGTTTGGTTTTCACAATATCATTGTCTCATTTTCAATTAAATACAAAATTAATTTTGTAATTACACTAAAAGCAAAATTTTAAAGTATATATTTACAGTTATTTAGAGTATATTTATTATTTACAGTATATTTATAAAGCAGCCTGTTCTTTCAAATTTTTTCAAAATTACTTTGAATTTTAATTGTTTACCTCTTGATATTTTTTCCCTCTTTTGTTTTTCTCATACACATTTGCAAGTACTTTTATTTGGGAAGATCTTCCAATATTTTATTCATGAAAAGTACCAAGGTGGCATAATTCCTGAGTGATATCTTGCTTACAGATGTAGTCACACGTGAACAATACTTTTTCTGAGTAAAACTGTCTCAGATTTTGCTTCCATATTCTTCAGGGGTTTGGTGTTGCAGAGGAGCCTGGGGTCAACCTAAATCAGACTTTTCTTCTTCTTCCTTTGTGTTACCCCAATGGATATTCATGAGATTCTTTCTTTGGGAGTGAAGTATAGAAGTTCCCCTAAGAAAAAAATAATACACTAACATAAATGTAGGTATGGAATTTTATTTATTTTCCTTAATACATTTTGAGGACTCTCAATTGTCAGGAAAAAGGTCTTTGTCTATAGATGGAAAGCTTTGTATTGTATCTTTGCTTATTAGCTTTGCTCTTTCTGTTTTTTTCTTTTTTTCAACTGTAGGTTGCATCTTTGGAATATGTCTTTTACAGTGATCACGTATTTATTGTAGAATTGTTGTCATTTTATCCCTTTCCTTCGTGATCTGGAAGAACTTGTTCAAGTTTCTCATACTTTTTGTCATTCTTCAGGTTTAGAAGCTCACATTTATTACATATTGACTAGATGTTAAGTATTCTACATGTGGTATCTTGTTTAATTCTCCCAATTCTCTCTCTGTGAGTGAAGTTCAGTTATCATCTCCATTTTGACAAATGAGATGACTGATGCTGAGAGAATTTAAGTAATTTGCACATATTCATAGAGATGGTCCATTTCAACCCCAGGGTCATGTTCCTAAGCAATTCATCATCTGGTTTTTCCAGGGGAGTCAGGTATTAATTTTCTTCATTGTAGTTTTTCATTTGGCAATTGTGGCTTCCATCTTTTTCCTTATTTCAGATTATCCCTAATTTCTAATGTTTGATATACTTCAATAAGGGCATTTTCTTCCAGAGTCTTGCAAAGAACATGAATTAGATTATTTTTAGAAACAATAGTTTTGTTTTGTCCTCTCTTTTTAGCAAGGAACCTCATTTTTAAAAAGTTTTATGATTTTGGCCATTCTAGCCGGTGTAAGGTGGTATCTCAGTGTGGTTTTGATTTGAATCTCTCTGATGGCTAAAGATGATGAACATTTTTTCATGTGTCTGTTAGCCATTTGTATGTCTTCTTTGGAGAAGTGTCTGTTCATGTCTTCTGCCCATTTTTTGATGTGATTATCTGTTTTGTGAGTGTTGAGTTTGAGGAGTTCTTTATAGATCTTAGA
>CM052801.1:95065268-95116049 GCA_028533885.1 Nasua narica | reverse complement strand
GGCCCTTTGTCTGTAGTGTCATTTGCCAATATCTTCTCCCATTCTGTGGGTTGCCTGTTTGTTTTGTTGACTGTTTCTTTTGCTGTGCAGAAGCTTTTTATCTTGATGAAGTCCCAAAAGTTCATTTTTGCTTTTGTTTCCTTTGCCTTTGGAGACATGTCCTGAAAGAAGTTGCTGTGGCTGATGTCAAAGAGGTTACTGCCTATGTTCTTCTCTAGGGTTTTGATAGATCCCTGCGTCACGTTGAGGTCTTTTATCCATTTCGAGTTTATCTTCGTGTATGGTGTAAGAGAATGGTCCAGTTTCATTCTTCTACATATAGCTGTCCAATTTTCCCAGCACCATTTATTGAAGAGACTGTCTTTTTTCCACTGGACATTTTTGCCTTTTTTGTCAAAGATTATTTGACCATAGAGTTGTGGGGAGAGGCAGGCAGAGCAGGCAGAGGGAGAAGCAGGCTCCCTGCCGAGCAAGAGACAAATTTATTTGTCTCTTTCTAATAAATAAAATATTAATATATATATATACATATATATGCATATATGTATATATATATGTAATTCTCTACCTGTCTGGTAATGAGATCTTGGTATTTCTATCTATTTACTCAAAAATACATATTGTACACTTACCAGCATATCCCTGGCAGTGGGGGAAAAAAAGACATTTTAGCTAGAATGTAACAGGATAATTGTGCTTTTTCAGTTTTCTAGGAATTTTGGCCAAAATCCTAAAGCTTAGAACAATAGTGCTGGACACATTCATGTGGGACATACTAAAAGCTAGTGAAATAGGTCCAGTGACCTCTTCTCCATTGTTCCTGTATAGGAGAAATAGAAAACATTTTAAATTCAATTGTTGAAGGAAATTTTTAGGAATAGCAACTAGAATGACTTTAAAAATTTCCCTCTAAACTTGAGTTGGAAGAAGATTTCTTAAGAAACCACTTGTACAGGGATGCCTGGGTGCCTCAGTCAGTTAAGCGTCTGCCTTTGGCTCAGGTCATGATCCTAGTGTCCTCGGATCAAGTCCCATGTCGGGCTCCTTGCTCAGCAGGGAATCTGCCTCTCCCTCTCCCTCTGCCTGCTGTTCCACTTGCTTGTGTGCTTGCTCTCTCTCTCTGACAAATAAATAAAATTAAAAAATAAAATAAACCACTTGTACAGATTTAGTATGACTGTAAAAGGAGACAGGCATTACATCCTCTACATAGAAACTTCCTGAACTATAGAAGTTAGTCTGCAGTTGTCTGCAGTCTGCATATGTCCAAATCACATTCCCACTCAGATGGGGTACAGTGGAACAGTTCTTGGAGTAATTGGACATTATCTTCTGGAGTTCCAGGAGCATAAAGGAACATAGAAATCAGGAGTGGATTTAGTAGCTCTAAGTTGCCATGCAGGGAGAAAGAGAGATCAGCAGGTGGTCAGACTGCAGTTTTATCTTTTGGTGTGTCAAAGTGAGTGATTTTCCTTTGGGCCAAGTAGACAGCTCAGAAGGTAGTCAGCTTGAGTCATCTTGAGGTCTGGATGGGACTATGCTCAAGAAAGCTACTTAATGGAAAGGACCAAAACAGGGAGAAGCTATGGGTGTACTGTCCTCCCAGGAGCTTAGAGGGTGTTGCAAGAAGTCATCTACAGAATGCAAGAATTCATTGTGAAGGTCAATATCTGGTGCTTTGAAGAATGACTAATGAACCCCACAAAGACGATGACATGTGGCCACATAGTATGAAATGGAGTCCTACAGCCGAGATTTATAAATATATCAGCCAATATTAGACTTGCCCTTCCTCCTCCTCTAATTCCCCTATTCCTTTGAACCCTGGAGGAATCTGTTATCCGTTGCTATGTAACAAATAATCCTCCAACATAATGTCTTAGCTATAATAAAAAAATTTTTTTCACGGTTTTTGTGGGTCAGCAATTCAGAAGTGGCTTAAGTAGGTAGTTCTAGCTAAAGATCTTTCCTGAAGCTGCCTTCCAGATGTTGGCTGGGGATGCAACTCTCTGAAGGCTTGACTGAGGCTGGCAGATTCACTTCTAGATGGCCTACTCCCTTGGCTGTTGGTAGGAAGCTTCAGATTTTTGCTGGCTTTTGGAAGGAGGGCTTTTTTACTTTCTATATGAACCTCTTAATTAGGCTCCTCAAGGGTCTTCATGACATGGCAGCTGGTTTTCTAATAGAACAGGGAGAATTGCCACAGTGTCTTCTATGACTAACTCAGAAATAGCACTCTGTCACTTCTGAAACTTGCTGTTACATAGATCCGCCCTATTCATTGTGGGAGGGGACTACAACAACAGGGTGAATACCAAGGGGTACAAATTATTTGAGGTCATTTTAAGGTTGGCCACCCTAGCGAGAGTGGTGGAGTTGAGGGAAGAGGGAAAGAGGAGGCCAAACATTTGCTGCTCACCCCCTCTTCTCCATGGAAGCTCCCAGAGCCTAATTCAGGAGAGTGGGAGGTGCTTTCAATCAGACTTAAGGCTGAAAGTGAGTCATAGTTACTAAATGTAGAACACTTGTAAATCCCAGTTTGCCTGGGAGAGTCCTTGTTTACTCCTGCACTCCTGGCGTCCAGTCTGACTTTATATTTTTCCTAAATATTTAGCTTTTAATGGAGTATTAATATTAATAGTTACATTAAAATATGTCAGGGTAGCTTTGGCAGATATGCGATTTATATTTCTGTTTTCTAACTTGGTTCCAGCTAGTGGTGTGTGCGTTGCTTGTGTAGTGAACAGCGCTAGCCTATTTCTCATCCTCTGCCCTTTCTTTCTAAAGACAGCATGCAGAATGTTTGCCAGATAGAAGGTAGTGTGTGACACATGGTGCTGGGGATGACTACTTTCTAGTCTCAAATGGGAATGGGAGAAGTAATTGACTCAGTTGTCATATTGCCTGGGCCAAGAATTGCAAAATTCATGTAGGTACTGAATCCTCACTTGTTTGGGTCAGTGGGAAACATGGGAAGTTAGAGGTTGTGTCCAAGAAATAGAGGAGGGAAAACTGGGGCTGGGCAGCCATGCCATAGTCTGTACAGAGTGTAATCCAAATGTGTTTCCTATTGTGGCTTCTCAGTTTTTTTTGTTTGTTTGTTTCAGAAGTGGGGAGGGGGCAGTGGGACAGGGGAAGAAAGAACTCTAAGCAGGCTCCACACCCATCTCTGAGCCCTATTGGGGCTTGATCTCAGGCCTCTGAAGTCATGACCTGAGCTGATATCAAGAGCTGGATGACTAACCGCGCCACACAGGCACCCCATGTGGCTTTTCAGTTTTATAAGATACAATTTGACAATTAGTTATTTTACTGTTTTTATATGAATTTTTTTGCAATATTCCTTTTCTGTAGCTATGAGCTCCAAAAAAGTGGAAGTGCGTATTTAATGAATATTTAAATGCTGAAATATTTAAGTGCTCAATTTTTATCTCTCAAGAAAACTGATGATAAAAACAAAATATTCATTAGTATTTCCCATTCCCTCATTGGGGTCATAGCAATATGAGTGATCATGTGAAAACCAGAAGTCACAAATCTCCTGAAGAAGTATCAGCAACCACTTCAAATGTTACTTGTCATACAGATAAAATAAAAGGGTAGCTCATAATGTGTTGGCTCCACTGGCAGAAGAAGATCTTTGCAGACAGTTCAAAGATTTGAATTTCATATCAGTATCATCAGATACTTCAGATTAAAAATGAGTTTATTTCAGTAATAGTACCATTTTTAAGAAACCAAATTTATGGAATCAAGGCAAGGCTTTGGGAAGATCATTGTGTCAAAGATGAAATACCTGACATTTTTGTGAATGCTATTTTAAAAGTTCAAGTTAAAAGTTCAAAACTCAGGGGCGCCTGGGTGGCTCAGTGGGTTAAGCATCTGCCTTTGGCTCAGGTCATGATCTCAGGGTCCTGAGATTGAGCCCCACGTTGGGCTCCCTGCTCAGTGGGGAGTCTGCTTCTCCCACTGGGTCTCCCCCTGCTTGTGTTCCCTCTCTGTGTCTCTCTCTGTCAAATAAATAAAAACCTTAAAAAAATAGTTTAAAACTGAAAGGATTCTTGGCTGGCTCAGTTGGTAGAGCATGTGACTCATGGTCTCAGGGTCTTGAGTTCAAAACCTATGTTGGGAGTAGAGTTTACTTAAAAAAATAAAAATAAAAAGGTTCAAAACTGAAGAAATAACATTTAATTTTGTAATTTACACTTATGTCGGTGTATTATTTATATTTAAATAAACTTAAAATATTAATGCAATTTGTTTTGTGGAAAAATACAAACGTGATAATAAAATTTTTGGTTGAGCCCAGCATAATGGGAAAAACAATGTTCTACTAAAATAAAAAAATAAAAAAAGATACAGAGGAGGACTATGCTTGGGATTGGTGGTAATGTATACATAAGTCATAATTACACTTATAACAGCAATAGTCTACCAACTCAAATAGAAGCTGTGGTTCTTAAAATTTTAAAAATAGCATTATGTATATACAAAGTATTTCCATTATGATTTTGTGAAAATACTTAAATTTTGTAATAGTAACAGAAAACATCAGCATGATTGTTCAGACATGTTTGATGTCTGTGATCAATCTGATTTTAGGAATGATTGAATTTTGGGGGTGCTTGGGTGGCACAGTCAATTAAGCATCTGACTTTTGGTTTCATCTCAAATTGTGATCTCAGGGTCCTGAGACTGAGCCCTGTGTAAGACTCTGGGCTCAGTGCAGAGTCTGCTTAGAGTTTCTCTCTCCTCTCTCTGCCTTTCCCCCTGTCTCTCTCCCTCTCTCAAATTAAAAAAAAAAAAAAGATTAAATTTCTGAAGAACTATTGATAAAGCAGCCTAAGAGTCCTATGTTATTTAATTTTTTTTCCTCCATGGAGGTCTTCTAAATTTTGGCTGCATTTTACTGAAAATCAATAGATAAATTTATATTCTACACCAGAATTTCATCAGGTGAGAAGATGTGGTGGCTCTGTAATATATCAACATGGCTAAGCCGAACTACTTTTCCCAGAATTCCTTTGCTGGTATATTTTTGCTTAGTTTGGGCGTCAGAGACATTTTGCATGAGTTTAGTGGGTAGAAGAAAGGCGGCAAGGATTAGGTTGTTCACCTGTGAGTGGCTGAGACGGGTGCCTTTAGAGCTCACAGGCCTTCTCACTCACCTGCTGATTCACATCCTTTATATGGGGCAGCAGACTATTCCATCTTCCTTTCCATCTTGCTTCAGCTCCTTTCACTTTTAGATGAAGTGAGCATTAAGCGTCATGCCAAAGGGCACCAGCTTTTCCTGAAGAACACCCATTTTATCAAGGTAGGAGGCTATGAGAATTGGCACAGTTCCAGTCCCCTGTTCGTGGATTCCTGCCCAACCTCCTGGGCTGCAACTCGTGTCCCCCACTTTACATCCATCTCCTCTGCCAGCCTACCTTTCCTGGAAATATCTTGTTCCAAATTAAGACCTGAACACAGTAGCATTACAAAAACTACCTGCTTACATTTGCCTAAGGTAAAGTCCCTGTAATAAATCCTTTTAATGCATATGGATGTATATAAGTATGTGTGTATACATCCGATTTTTGAGTCCTTATTACCTTCATATTTCTATTCCTCTCCTCTTCCCTGGTTTTAGATTTCTGTTCATATTTATTTCCTTAGTGATGCTTGGGTCTTTTATATGTTGTTTTTGTAAGCTGTTTTGACTTTTTTATGGAATAGTGGACACCTATGGTTCTCCACTGGGGGGCCGTTTTGCGCCCCCTCCCAAGGACAATTGAAAATACGTGGAGAAATTGGTGGTCGTCCTAACTGGTAGGAGGGAGGCTTCTAGTATTTAGTGGGTAGAGATCGGGTGTGCTATTAGACTTCCTACAATGCATAGGACAGCATCCCTAGAGTGAAGAATTTTCTAGTGTAAAAGGTCAGTATTACTGAGGTTAAGAAATCCTTGTGAAGACTATAATACAACTCAAATATTGAAATTTTACAAGTACTTGGTGATGAAATGTTGGGTAGCACTGAGTGTATATGAAAAGTTCTTGCTGTATTATCTATTTTCTTTGTAGATTAAAAAAAACTGAGAGGCATGCAACAGCAACCAAGGCTCACAAAGTCCCACCATTTCCTTCAGTCTTTAAATCATTTGGGTTATATTTTGAAGCCTGTAATTCTTCAAACTTAGAACTACAGAAAGCCTAGAAAACTAATTAGCTTATATTCGGGAAGGTTTGGGAGTTGTTTCCTTTTTGAATCCTGCTTGTAACCTGGTGAAAAGGTCAAGTCCCAGCATAGATTCTATTCAGAGCCAAGAAGCTGCTGCAGAGCTCAGTCTGCTTTATAATCTACTTCTAGAATTGTAACATTCTTGCCTAGTTACAAGAGTTATTGTTGATTACCCTAGGTTGGATAAGGGAAGTGTTACCTCCTTAAGTTCAACTAATGTAGCTGATCGAAAGGAAGACAAAAAGAGAGGAAGGAAGAGAGAAAGAAAGCAGGAAAAGAACACCAAGGTGGCATAACTTGCTCCTTCAAATGAGTTAAATTTCTAGGATGATTGCTTCAAATGTACAGCCACTTGTTTCTTTAGCTTCAGCTGTACTCAGAGCAGGGGAAAAGTATCCGTGTTCTGTAATCACTCCTTTTAAAATAGCATAGCTATATTCCAAGTAAGTGTGACCCAGATGCCTGTTGGAATCTCCCTAACCTTTAAGATACACACTGAGAATTCGGTGGCTTCTAGAAGACTTTCTGTTCTCCCTCAGGGGCCATAGGTTCTAATGGTCACCTCTGGCTCTGAGATCCTTTTTCTCTGGAATTGTCCTATACATTGATCGTTTCCTCACCCTTTATGTGCATGCCCACCTCTGCGATCTATCTAGTCCTGTGTGCAACTCAAACCCTTCCCTCTCCGTGAGTTCAAACAACCGACCCCAACATGTAAAGTGCAATAGTAAACACAATGTATTTGAAAGCTGGACAAAAAGCTTGAGAGGGGAGGTGCCATTGCAGCAGTGTGGCTGAGCTGAGATGTTTTTAAAATGCTCCTGGTGATTGTAATAAACAGTCAAAGTTGAGAATCACAGCTTAAAAGTAATCCTGGTATGGTCTCGTATACTTTTTTTTTCCACCTTGGTACATACGCTGTACACATCTTGAATCACATTTCAGTATATAAACTTCGTGAGAGCTGGTTTTCTGTTTTGTTCACTGCTTCCCAGTGTCTAAAACAGGCCCTGGTACATAGTAGGTGCTAAATAGTATTTGTTGAATAAATGAATGGAAATTAATCAGTTGGTATAGCCAAAGCAACAGAATCAAAGATATTTTCAACCTGATAGCAGATAAAATGGGATGTTATTTTTGATTTACACTTACTGTCTCAAGCTTTAACACATCTCTGAAGTGATTAGAGTAGAAATTCTAAAATTAAAATGTGAGACTTTGGGGTGGGTCTTTGAGCTTCTGAAATTGCCCACAAAGTTTTGCTCATGTGTCCTGTTGTGTTTCAAGAAGTTCCAAAACTTTCCATATGTTCTCAAAGTGGCCCAGTGACCCAGAAGGTTTAAGAATCACTGTCAGGGGCACCTGGGTGACTCGGTTGGATAACTGCCTTCAGCTCAGGTCGTGGTCTTGGAGTCCTGGGATCGAGTCCCACATCGGGCTCCCTGCTCCGCAGGGAGCCTGCTTCTCCCTCTGACCTTTCTCCTCTCATGCTCTCTCCCTCTCTCATTCTCTCTCTCAAATAAAAGAATCACTGTCAGGTTATGTGGTGCCTTTTTTTTTTTCTTTCTTTTTTTTTTTTTTTTGAGAGAAGTTTTCTTAGTAAAGGTTTTCCTAGGGTTCCTTTAAAAAGTCAACTTGCCTTGCACATTTAAAATGGGATTTAGCAGGTAAAAATCTATACATTTTGTACACCTTCTCAGTAACCATTCATTGACTGATATGATGTTCACTTGTGCTTACAAAGTGGGGAGGTAAAAATCGTAAAAATAAGTGAAGGAAACCTTGAAGTAGTCTGAATTTTTTGTAGTTTCAAACTTGATTTTCCCAATTTCAGACAGATTTGGCCAATTACAGGAGCAAAGGTTTAAAAGGCTTCTGACTCACCATAGGTGTGATTGATTCTGCCAATGTGCCAATTCCCCTGCTCTGTCCAATTATCTGATTGAAAGCACCAGTTGCTCACAAGTACTTAGCAAATAGTCTCTTATTTGCTAGGAGCTACAGCAGGTAAGGAAGATTTCAGCTAGTAGAGGTTGTGTAATGCCTCGAGATTATTCCTTACAGCTTTGGGGAATAGCCTGAGGTTGTCTTTTTGTGACTTGATGAAGTCCCATTATTTTCAGATTGGTTTTCTTAAAGTTAAAAAATGTCTAGCTTCTCTGTGATAATCATTCAGTACATCGAAATGACCCATATAACAAATAATTGTTGACTTTTTTACAGCTTACAAGCTACTGCAAATCATTTGTACTTAATAATCAGCCCTGTAAAGATAATACGTGGTTAATGGGGCACCTGGGTGGCTCAGTGGGTTAAGGCCTCTGCCTTCGGCTCAGGTCATGATCTCAGGGTCCTGGGACTGAGCCCCACATGGGCCTCTCTGCTCAGCAGGAAGCCTGCTTCCCCCTCTCTCTGCCTGCCTCTCTGCCTACTTGCGATCTCCCTGTGTCAAATAAATAAATAAATAAAAATCTTTAAAAAAAAGATAATATGTGGTTAAAAGTCACCATAGAAATGAAAAGCAATGAACATATTAACATTCTTGGTTAAATTTTGGATCATGCTGATTTTTTTTAAACCGTGTTAGTCATGATACTTTTATTTTACATAAACTGAGGTTATACAAGAATAATTTTGAGCAGCTTATATTTAATTTCAGGTAGAATTTGAGGTATAGAAGAATACTAGTAAGAATTTAGAAGTTTTGGGTTTTTGTTTTTTTTGTTTATTTTTATTTATTATATATTTTATTATTTTTTATTTTTATTTTTTGAGCTAAATCTTGTTCCCTTAGACCTATGCATGAAACTATTGTAGATTTTAGGATATTAATATTAAAATATTAATATTTTAGAATATTAATAGCAGTTTTGCATCTGTCACAATTTATACTAATCTTCCATGACTTGTGGCATTCTGTAGATTTACTGACCCAGAGGTCTTGAACATAATCTCACATCAAACAGAATCATGTTTATCATCCACTGCCACTGGTTTTGTGTGAAAAATAAATGCTTTTCTATCTGAGAGGTAATGATATATTTATTCCTGGCAAAAGGTGGTACTCTTGTTCCAAGTTTTCAGAGTGCAATTCAGAGCTTATAATTCTGCATTCCCAATATTTTAGAATTGAATATTGAGTATACAAAGATTGACTTAGAATAATAAATATTTGACATGTCCTATCAAATGGATTATTTTTGTTGTTTTAGATTTTTTTTTAAGATTTTGTTTATTTGACAGAGATCACAAGTAGGCAGAGAGGCAGGCAGAGAGAGAGAGGGGGGGGGAAGCAGGCTCCCTGCTGAGCAGAGAGCCTGATGCAGGGCTCGATCCCAGGACCCTGAGATCATGACCTGAGCCGAAGGCAGAGGCTTTAACCCACTGAGCCACTCCGGCACCCTGATGATTTTTTTTTAAATATTTTATTTATTTATTTGACAGAGAGAGAGAGAGATCACAAGTAGTCAGAGAGGCAGGTAGAGAAAGGGGGAAGCAGGCTCCCCGCTGAGCAGAGAACCCGATGTGGGACTCGATCCCAGGACCCTGAGATCATGACCTGAGCCAAAGGCAGAGGCTTTAACCCGCTGAGCCACCCAGACGCCCCCTCTTTTTTTTTTAAAGTAAGATCTACCTCCAATGTGGGGCTCAGACTCACAACCCTGAGATCAAGGGTCCCACACTCTACTGACTGAGCCAGCCAGGAACCCCTTGAAATCCTCTTAATATCAGTATTTTCTTCCACTTAAATTCTCCCCTCCACAAACAAAAGGGGACAGAATGTGGGATCGAGCCTTTTCAACTGTTTAAAGGCGCATAAGTGATCACTCTAACCAACATGACAACACAAACCTTTCACAGCTGACGATGGGCTGCCAGGTGCTGTGGGGACAGAACATAGAATAACAGACAAGAGTTTGAAGGCAGGCCGAAGATGTAATTGCCCATTGTCTCTTTTCACTTGACAGCTGTAGCCTTGGACGATTTCCTTAACCTATTTGAACCTCAACTTCCCCATCTGTAGGTTAAAAACATTCAAGCAACTTCCAAGGTCACAGTGAGGTTTATCTCAAAAGCCTTTTCAGGATCAGCTGCTCTGAGGTGTGATTTATGCATTTACATTTTTTTTTAAAGCTCCTCAGGTGATGCTTCTGTGTAGCTAGGGTTGAGAAACATAATAGAGCAGGTATCTGCACATTGTCCAAGGGTCAAAGCTGGTCAGCCTCCTATTTTTGTAAATAAAGTTCTATTGTGATACAGCTGGGCCCATTCATTTATGTATCATCTGTGGCCACTTTTGTGCTGTAACGTTGGCACTGAGCGGTTGTGGCAGAGGCTATGTAACCCATAAAAGCAAAAGTACTATCTGGTTCTTTGTGAAAAAGATTTGATAACCACCATCATGGAGGAATGCAGAATCTGAAGTCAGATAGGTTGGATTTAAATGTTTTTTTTGTTTGTTTTGTGCCTCTTACTTTGTGATATGTGGTAAGTCACGTCTCGTGTCTGCACTTTCTGTTTCCTCATGTACGATAGGTATGGCAAAGGTATCTACTTTGTGGGGTAGCTATAAGGAATATAGGAGATAATGTACTGAAAATGCTTCAGTTGAGTCAGGCATATACTAAATGCTCATTGAATATTTGCTCATCTCCTCCCTCACCCCCCCCCACACACATACACACACACACACAGTACATGCACAGTGAGTATCTAGAAAAGGAGACTAGCTGCCAAAAGACTGATGACTTTGTCCTGAATCTTGAAGCACTCTAGGTTTAGCACTCTAAGGTTTAGTCCTCACTTCCTTTCCAGCAAGTTGGGCCCACAGAAATGGTGAGCATAGTTGCTATAAATCACCAGTTGGAGGGTGGGGGGAGAAAAGCCCTTTCTGAAATCTGAAATATTTCCTTGCTGTGACACTTAAATGAATAAAATTCCAAGCCAAGAATGGGCTTTCATTTGATAAATGTGGGTTGAACTACTACTGTATGTTCAGTACGAGGCTGAGTTGCTGAGATGGTTATGGATGATAATACATGGTCTTTCCTTATCCCATAATGGGAGAGCCAAATAGACTGTCAATTACAAAACAATGTGATCAGTGTGAAGATAGGTAGTTGTAAACATCAAGTGCTATTGGGCAAAGGGATGGAGAGCTAAGCCAAATCTTCTGTGGGGTGGCAGGGGGGGTCTGGCATGATTTCCTGTAGGGAAATTCCTGGGCTGAGTATTAGAGGATGGAGAGTGAATCGGGCCAAGAAGAGTGTTGTTCCAGGGAGGATAAAAGGCTTGTATAAGGAAAGGTGCAGAGGGAAGAGTAAGAGTTAGGATCTGTAATAATTAGGGAACAGGCAGGCTAGGGAGTTTTGGGTGGTTGTGGTGACAGATGACATGGGTATCAGCTTCTGTGCAGTTTACCACAGTTATGAAGGTTCAAATCCTTGTTAATTATTGGCTAAACATTAGCTATTATCTGAAAGCCCTCTCTTCTAATTCTGTATCAAATTGTCTAATCCATGCAATTTATTTGAAGGTCAAGAAAAAATGTACATTACCAGATAAAACGCAGCTCATGATTTTCTCATTTGGAAGTATTTTTCTCAAATTTCTACTTTTTCTCCATTTTCCGTCATTGTGAAAGTCTCGTTTTTATCTACTTGTTCATATCAGAAACACAGAACCTCTCTCATTTCTCACCCTGGCATCTATTCAGTCATCCATAACCAAGCCGTGTGGTTTTTTACAGGCTAATTATATCCAATTTTCCTGGTCTCACCCTCCCAGTTGGGAGAGGTCCTCAAAAGGACTGGTTGTTGACCTGCGACCCAGACGCCAGCAACTGGAGGCCCCTCACCCCCTTCCTCTGTTCTTGGAATGTATGTTGTGCTGGCTTTCCCCACTCCCAGAAGGTGTCCCAAGGACATAGCCTTGAGATAGTGATATGGTATTGAGACCCTCTGGACAGTAGGCAGGACTGAACCCCATTAAGGCCTCTAGAAAACATCTTGAGATTTGACAGGAGGGTGCTGAGATCTACTTGACTTGCAGCTGCCTAAGACATGCCTCATAGGCTTGTTCCCTTTTTAAACCTGCCCCCTACCTGCATGGAGTGGCTGCCTCTTGCTTAGGACTCTCCCTCCCTTTTGTGTACAGGGTCCTGTTTCAGATTTCACCCAGGAAGTGAACCAACAGTCCTTACTGCTACTACTTGAAGTAGTGTGTTCATGAGGTCCCTGGGTAGCTTAGTCGGTTAAGTGTTGACTCTTGATTTTGCCTCCAGTCATGATCTCAGGAGATCGAGCCCTGTGTCATGCTCCACACTGGGCATGGAGCCTACATGGGATTCTCTCTCTCCCTCTGTCCCTGCTTATTTGGTGTCTGTGTCTCTAAATAAATATCTTTTAAAAACACACTGTACATCATTGTTCCAGGAATATTGCAACAATCCCTTTATTTACAAGGCCCTCCAGACCTATGTCTTCAGTCTTACTTCTTACCAGTCATTCATTCCTTGGAGAACACATTGGAAGGAGACCAGAGCAGGAGCAGACAATTAGTTAGGAGGCTCACAGAGATATCAAGGCAAGATATGAGGGTATCTTGAGCCAAGGTGGCAGTGGAGACGGACAAAAGAGGGTGGATTCAGGAGTGATTTAGAAAGTGATATTAGTGGGAGTTTCCCTTGAATAGTATATGGGGAATGATGGGAGAAGCAGGTATTGAAGATAAGTGCCAGAACCATGGCTTAGGCAACTAGATGGTCGGCAGTGTTGATCAGAGATAGGGTACTACTCAGTGTGCTAGGTATTTTCTATTTGACTTTCCTGACTTTCACTCTTTAAGCTCCTTCATCTTGCTGTCTGCCCTGGGTGCCAGACCTTTATAGATTGCATCAGCTGAGCTCCCTTACTGTCCTCTGGTTGTGTTTAGAGTCTCAATTAGAGACTCTAACAGGAGACATTGGTCAGAGGGCAGAGAAGTTGGGACATTATTCTACTTTTTTTGCCTGGTTTGCTTATTGGTTTCATTTCCAACCTAAGACCACAGTACTTACAAGGTAGTTCACTCTCAAGCTGTAGTTTTCCTCATGATTACAGCTGTGACTTTTTTTTTTTCTTCTGTCCTCTTTAGGCCTAAGTGTGGCAACATCTCAATACTGCTGTTACTGGGTGCCTTAAGATCTCTTGTTGGTTTCCATAAGCCTGAATACACTCTTTGTAAAAGGTCTTTTCTGATCACCCCTTCCTAAGAGGCCATCTTTAACTGCTGGGACTTGGATAGAGTGGGGAGTTTGAGGAGCCTTTATGGTATCAAGGGATAGAGGTCAACAGTGTGGTTAAATACACATACCTGGAGCTCAAATAAATGACCTGGGATAAGGATATACTATGCAATGTACGGTGCTAGATGCTTTGAAAAGGTTCTCTCTTTATATCCTACTAACCCTGTGAAATGTACTCTTATGATACTAAGGTGACTTACCATTCCCATGTTTCTGGAGCTGAGGCGTTTCCTGGGATCTGGGACTACTAGTGCTAAGCCAGGAAATTCTTGCATAAACTAGAATGAGTTGGTCACCCTACATCTTATCTATTTGGAATCTGAAGCTCCAGAGAGTTCAGTCACCCAGGTCATTAGAGGAAAAGGTGGGATTTGCCCTTTCCTTGTCTGATTCTAAATACTGCATTCTTTGCACCACTCACCATTCATTCCTAAATGCGAATTTTACTTAGAATAACCTGGTTTTCATGAAAAAGAAAACAAGACTTGCCTCCCCCCAAACAACAAAAACAAAAGTTTGTTGAGCCCCACCAACAGATTTTGATTCAGTGGGTCTGGGGTAGGGCTCAGGAATCTGTTTTTAGTAAGTGCTGCTAAGTGATTCTGATGTAGATTTTCTTTTAGGAACTACTGCACTCGACCATAGTACTCCTCTTATGTAATAACAAAAATGCAAATGTCTTGTTGAAATGAAATCTTTATTAGGCTCAAAACCCATCCTGTGTCCTGATGATGGAAGAAACTGATTTTGATTAAAGTTCAATTCAACCTCCTCCAACGATTTTCTAAACCTCTGTGTCTACCTAATGTATGAGATAATATACACAATATACAAATAGCCCCCCTCCCCCCGGAAAGTTTTTTGAGGATTAAATGAGAGAACATGTATAAAGTGTCCTTGCCTAGTCCCTGGAACATAATAAACCTTCACAAGTGTTAGCTATTATTACTTTCATCAACTACCTGAAAGAAGTTTGTTTAGACTGTTTTTTTTTATACTCTTTAAAAAAAATGTTATTTTTCTTTTTCCACCACATTTTACTTAGAGAAATTCAGCCTACAATGACCACTGGCGATTCATAAAAATTTACATTGTTGCGATGAGATATCTGGAGAAGAGTAAGTTCACTCAAAAATGGCTTTTAGTAAAGGCAGGTCATTTTACAACATGCTTTGAACCAAAAGAGAAAAGAGACCTAACAAATGCCAAGTATCTCCTATGTACCAGGGTTTAAGACCATCATCTAATGTAATTGTTCACTTAAAGCTGTAACCTAGAGGCTGATTATGGTCGGCGATTTGTTGAAGTTAATGCAGGTAGGAAGCAGCAAAGCAAGAACTGAAAGCCAGAGCTTTCTTGTTACCAGGTTTGTATTGTAGACCACGGAAATGCTGGCAGAGAAGAGTTTATAATGAGAGGGACCAGCACAGGAATCATGAAAATGTCTTGTTTATAGAAACTACTTCATACTTGTTGCCCTGCTTTTGCACTAGCTTTTCATTAGGTACCCTTTTTATGGAATTTAGATTTGTGAGTCATCATGATAACCTTTAAAGGGGAATAACTTAAAGATGAATAATACATACTCTATATCCTTAAAGAGCTTATAGTCAAACAGAAAATTGGACTTGTACAAAACTCCATAGGAAATGGCAAGGGGAAGCAGGGATGCCTGGCTGGCTTACTCGGTAGAGCATGTGACCCTTGATCTCGGGTTCGTGAGTTCGAGCCCCACGTTGGGGGTAGAGGTGACCTTTAAAAAATGGCACATAGAATAAGTAACAAAGGCAGAGTCTGAACCCAGGACTGTCTCACTTCAAAATTTTGCAACAGGAGTAAAAATAAATAAATAAATAAATGTCCTCAGAATGAATGAATATGAATGAATGAATGAATAAATCCCTCACGACACCCTGAGGGGATTTGCTTATTCAATACACCTTTTCTGATAGCCCATCTGTACCAGATATTATGTTAGGTGGGGGGGACTTAAATATATCCATGGTTTTGAAGAAGTTATAATTGTGATATTAGACAAGCATAAAGAAATCCTATGGTGAAAGGTAAAGGAGCTACTAAGTGGGTTGTCTATGGTCACATGGCTAGTAAAGAGTGGAACTGGGCTTTAAGTTCACCTCTGACAAAGAAAAAACCCATCAGTTGGTGAAACTACCAAGGACAAAGGAGAGAACAGTTAAGCAAAAAAGATTTAAGGAGCATGGAACTAGGATTAAAGGACAAATGGTAGAAGCATCACAGCAGTGCTTAACACTGTATGCCAAAGTCGATGATGAAGGCAACTTGCAGATGAAAGTGAAAGGTGTTCCAATGAGGTGTGTATATTTGTTACATTATAATCCACAGCATATTCTGTTTTAAGCAAATTCTTAAACTTTGCACTGCGGCTCCCCCTATTCTAATGTACAAACTAGAAGAAGAAAGGAAATGATAGGTCTCTGCTTCTGAAGGATGTTTGGTCTAATGTGGGATAAAAGAAAACCATCTATATAGGATAATTGCTCTGGGAAAGCCAGATGGCTTGAGTTGGAAAGAGTTTAAGTTTTCCAATGGAAGAGGAAAAGAAGGCTGATCCAAGCAGAGAAATACTGACCCCAAGGCCAGAAACTTGGAAGGTTTGTGACCTGTTGGGGTAATAGCCTGTAATTCTATCATCTTGTCCTCTACTTTTATCCTCCATAATATGTATCCAGGAAAGATACCTACAATTGTGCAAAAAACCTAATTTTGTAGAGGTCAAATGAGTAGATCAGCAGAATTAAATTAGGCAGGAGATTAAGGGTTGAGACTATGGTGTACTAATGAAGATTGGAGTTTAAAATTAGATCATGTCCTGTGGGGCATTGAAAGAATAGGCCAGGTTCCCTAATTGAAAGTGCTATGTATAGCGGCCTATAGGCAGCAAACTAGATTCCACAATGGAGATGTTCGAATAGCTTTGCTCGTGCTAGGCAGTGATTGCTCAAACCTGTCTGGGGATGTAGTTCAGAGGTTCTAGTTCTTTAAAAAAAATGTTGAATAAAACTTTGCATGCAAGCATTATAACAGCCATTTAAAAGTAAGTTCAGACCAAGCTTTTTATTTTTTCCAAGCTAACTTTTCTAACAGCATGTAGTCTTCCAATAAATTGTATTATATAACTTGATGTTCTATGTAGATTAGAATTAAGTTTGTTTTCTGATCTCTGAAGGTCAGTAAGATAGTAATATATTTGTAGTCGGAAGTAAAATAGTTGGAGATGTCTGAACTGTGAGCTGGGTGGGATAGGGCATCCTAATGAGAAATGCACTCTAGTCTGCCAAGAGAGGTTTGTGATGGAGAAATGGTTAGTGGGAAGGGAGGTTTTGCTGATTGAAGGCTTTTAAGTAAGTGAAGTCTTACGACTGTTAGTAATGCAAGTGTGGCCTTCACCAGGCTGTTTCTCTGGAATTGTCATGAGAATGAATAATGCTATCTTGCAACCACTATACTATTTAGGACTCTATTACCACATGACTCTGGTGGAAATTACTTTTAAATCCGGTGGACAATCCTCACAATATCTTGTTTTGAAATGTGAATGAAATGTAATCTGATTCTCGTTGATTCCTCTGAGTCTCCTGAAGAATGAGAATTTAGTGATTCATCATTTGCATATAACGCCCAGTACTCACCATAACAAGCATCCTCCTTCTAAACATGTTTCCGTTACAAATAAGTTATGCTGGATGAAATTACTGAAATAGAATCACTTTTTCAGATGCAGCTACCTGTTCTCAAGTATGTGCTAGGACTCAGGAGGTCTACTCAGATTTTCACATATATGATGATATGTAACTATAACATCATGATAAGATTTTAATTATCCTATTTGACAGATGGTGAAACTGGTTGAGGAAGTGAAGTGATTTGTTCAGATTCACACAGTGGTTAAGTTAATGGTGAACCTTGTTCTCTTCCATTTACTCTCTTAAAATCTCTAGGACTGCCTTGCCTTGAAACCTTGTTAAATGTTAAATGAAGGCCAAATTCTACATTTTCGACCTATGAATGCAGCAGAAGGATGAAAAATTATTAAATTTAGAAAGTAGAAAGAAAATATCATTTGTTCTTGGTACCTCTTATGTTTTATTGATATAGTTGCTTAATAATACTGAAGTTTCCAATATAGTGACCAAAAGTCTGGGCAATCAGGAGGTAAGGATTACAGGATGCCACATACTTAATTTGGTGTACATGTGACCAGCATTTACCAAATATCTGTTTGTCCCAGAGTTATTCAGTTCATGGGCACATGTTACCTCACTTAAGAGTTTAAGAACAGAAAATCATAAAATGTTGTATACATCTTAAAATCTATTTAATTTGCAGTTGCTGTTCTAATATTCTGTTATGTTTTAGCCCCAACTCTGGATAGCATGCCTTCAAATTGATTTTTCCATAACATAATCACAACATAGATACATCATTAAAAGTAGGCTGAATGAGAAACAAATATTGAAGTGCATGTATAAGGAAATTGAATACAATCTACTAAAAATTGCTGTTCTATTACCTAGATACTTTTTTATCTTATGTAAAAATCTTACATAAATCCTATAAAACTAAAAAAAAACAGTTTAAATGAATTCTTTGCTTTTCAAGTAGGATTTATTTTATTCACATAAAAAGTAAAATCTTAAAAATCCCTCTATATCCAATGTGGAGCTCAAACTCTCAACCCAAGATCTAGAGTCATGTGCTCCACTGACCGAGTTAGCCAGGCACCCCAGGAATGATCATTTTAACTTGTCTATTTTAAAGCATATAGGTTATTAACTGAGATTTGCGTGAAAAATATTTCTGTAATCAAAAAAGTATAGGAGCTGATCAGTTAGTTACTCTATACTATGGCATGTGGGTCATATCCTGCCCTCTATTTTTATAAAGTTTTATTGAAGCACAACCTTATCTATTCTAATATTTTGTATGGCTCCCTTGAACTACAAATGGAAAGTTAAGTAGATACAACAGAGACCATGTGGCCTGCACAATCTTAAATATTTACTATCTGGCCATTACAGAAAAAAGTGTGCTAACCCATTGTCTGAACTTAGAAGTCTTCTTAGTTGTTAGAGTTCACAGAGCCTTTAATTATCTAGTGTACCTTGTAAATTTCTCAGAAGAAGGTATCTTTAAATACGTATTTTCCAAACTTTTTGTTCGTAGTATTGTTTTGACTTCAGCCCTTGGCATTATTGTCCTGTTGTGTGATTTCAGAAGTACTGTTGGTTGATTGGAAAAGACCAACATACACATTCATAGTTTGCTGTAATTTCCAGATTAATTTAGCCAAGGGCACAGAATCTTAACAGACCTAACATCTAATAGTACAGCATCCTTCAGTCTCCTGATGAACAGCACCCGGTTGCAAGAGGTAGAGACTTCTACGTGAGAGAAGCTTACTTTTAAGTTTTCCATAGTTCTGTTATATTCAGGGCTCATGTCCATATTGAAGAAAAATATCCATATCTCTTTGCTCAGTCTTTCCATTTAAGGGGATGTTTTTAAACATTAGGTTCCTGGATATTGGCCCAAACTCCGTGTCTGTGGTCACATCTTCACTCATAATACTAGAATCTATGCCCTTGTCACTGAGAGGTACCTCTTTCTGGGTCCTACCATTGTGGAAAGCCCATTTTCTTAAATCTGTGGAATAAACCTCTTTTGAAACAATACTTTGAAGTTCTTAAGTCCTACATCACCACTATATTAAGTGTCTGATATTTTAAGATACACATTTTTATTGTATTTAAGGTTACATACTCCTTACTGTTTCCTTAAAAGTAAGAAATCTGGCTTGGATGACATGTTATAAGTTACCTTTTCAGCATCTATCAAGAAAATCACATTATTTCATCTCATTTGACTTATCAAAGATAAATTTCTTGATTCCTAATAATTGAATCACCATTTCTTCATATTTACATACCCTGTATTGAGTTCAAAATCAAAAATCATAAATGACAACACAAAACAAACCATAGCTCTTGAGTATCAAGAGAAACCACAAACTCCGGAATTCAAACCAACCTATAAAGACTGTAAACACTAGAGTTATCAGAAAAAGGAGTATGTTTAACATGTTTCAAGAAATTAGAGGGTATTGAAGTAGGATTAAGAAATAAGCTATCTACTTGACTAGTGAAATTTGACAAAGGGTAAATTTTCTAGACTTAAATAATAGTTTAAAACTTGGTATGGGTTAGGGGTGCCTGGGTGGCTCAATGGGTTAAAGCCTCTGCCTTGGGCTCAGGTCATGATCTCAGGCCCCTGGGATCGAGCCCCACGTGGGACTCTCTGCTCAGCAGGGAACCTGCTTCCTCCTCTCTCTCTGCCTACTTGTAATATCTCTCTCTCTGTCAAATAAATAAATAAAATCTTTAAAAAAAAATAAAACTTGGTATGGGTTAAAAAGCATGTTAAATGTAGCTGAAGAGAATTGATAAACTTGACTGTGCATCTGAAATTACTCTGAGTTCACAGAAATTAAGAGCTGGAAAATAGGACATGTACATCAAGAATAATGGATGGCAGACTTAGAAGGATTAACAAGCATCTAGTTAAAGTACTAGAAGTATAGTATAGAAAGAATGGAAAAGAGGAAATTTTCAGTGAGTTAATAGCTGAGTATTTTCTGAAATTGGTGAAAGAATCTAATCTCCAGACTGAAGATCCCCAATAAATCTCAAATAGAATAAATAAGATTAAATCCATGTTGAAGTACACTTATAGATAAACTAAGGAACACTAAAACAAATGCTCTTATAAAAGCAGCTGGGGAAAACAAAGGTCACCTACAAAAGACTGACAGAGCTGAGCTAGCAACTGCAAAGATGGAAGGCAGGAGACAGCCAAGAACAATAGATTCAATTTAGCTCTTAAAAATAAGGACAGGCATTGTTTTCCTAATAAACAGATTTAAGATAATGCATTTTTCAAAAGAAGTCTACCAAACAGTGAGTAGATACTTTTCTCAGAAAGTATGTAAAATTAAAAGGGTACTCCTCAACTGACTTGCTTAGGCTCATGTACTTTGACAGAAAACCAGACAAGGGCAGTAGAAGAAAGGAAAACTATGCTGGTCTTGGTCATGAAAATTAATACTTAAAAAAATCGCAAACCCAGCTCCCAGTTTGTATTCTTTATCTACATGTAAATAACCACGTATTGCATATGACCTATCATAGCATCATAAGATTGTTTATTCCAAGAATGCAAGGCTGTCTCGATGTTAGAAAAATGATTAATATAGCTCCTATTCAGAGATTAAGGGTGAAAATCTATATAATTTCAGTATATTCAGAAAAAGGCTTTGATTAAAACTTCAGTTTCATGAATTTCATAATTAGGCACAATTTTAGCAAACAGGGTATAGAAAGAAACTACTTGATCAAGGATATTGACATGAATGAAGCAAATACCACACTAAAATAATCCTTTTAAAAGATGGACTAAGGCAAGAAAGGATACTACTGCTACCAGTCTTACAGTGCAGTTACTGGAGTCCTGAGCATGTACAATAAGGTCATAAAAAGTTCAAGAAATCATATAGTTAAGAATGAAAGAAACAAAACTATTTGCTGAGTCATGCAACGTTGGGATTTGAGAGCATGAGCTTTGGGGCCCAGCTGCCTGTGTCCAAGTCCTGATTGTGGCAGCTATTATCTATATGTCCTAGGATCTGCTCTTTGTGCCACAGTTCCCCATGTGGAAAATAGGACTAATAATAGTACTAATATGAGGATTAAATTAACTAATATTTGTAAAGTGCTTGGAAGTAAACCTAGTGCACAAGTGTCATGAAAATGATGAATTTGAAAAAAAAATCACAGGTGAGGGGCACCTGGCTGGCTCAATTGGTAGAGCATGTGACTCTTGAGCTCAGGGTTGTGAGGTCAAGCTCCACGTTGGGTGTAACATTTACTTAAAAAAATCACAGGTGATATAATTTTCTGAAGTTGCCTTTGGCCTTAAGCAGTTGCATATACCTATTCCAGTCTGTTACACACACATAATCACACACATGCTAATTGTACCATTACAGAAAAATGCTTAGGAAACCTTTTTTATTCCTATGAGAAAATGGCATTTGATCTCTGTGTACAAAAATCTCTTCTAGTTGGATTAAAGGTGGTTTGAAAGACAAAATGTTGTAACTTGTAGTTAAAAATATAGGACTACGTGTTCAGTAGCCATGAGACACATCTAGTGATTCACTTTTTTTATTTTTTATTTTTAAAAAAAATTTTATTTAGTTGTTTATTTTTTGCATTTCTTTTCTTTTTCTTTTTTTTCTTTTCGAATATGTTTATTTTATTTTTTCAGTGTTACAAGATTGATTGTTCATGCACCACCCCCAGTGCTCCATGTAATACGTGCCCTTCTCAATACCCACCAGGCTTGCCCAACCCCCAACCCCCAACCCCCTCCCCTCCAAAACCCTGTTTGTTGCTCAGAGTTCGCAGTCTCTCATGGTTCATCACCCCCTCTGATTTCCCCCCATTCACCCTCCCCTTCCTTCTCACAATCTAGTGATTTAAATTAAAAAAAAAAAAACAACAAACTCCATTCCCCAATCCATTAAGCATATCTCAAGTACTCAATAACCACATATAGCAAGTGGCTATAATATTGGAAGATACAGAATATTTCTATCACAGAAACTTGTACTATACAGTGCTGATAAAAAGATGGTCTTTGTGGCCCTAGGGCCAAACTTTTATATAAAGGGCTAAAGAGTAAATATTTTAGGTTTTGTGCATAATATACTATTTCTATTGTATATTAGTCCTTGTTTTTATAAGCTTTTAAAAATAAATATTCTCTACATTAAAAGTATAGAATCCCAAATTTTGTCCATTGGACTATATAGTTTGTTTACTCCTACTCTTGGTTCGTGGAAAGATTTTTCTTTTAAGGCAAGAAGCTCCAATGTTTGGTACAGTTGGTTACATTTAAATACTTTCTATTTATCACAAGCCACCGTAAAGGAAATGGAAAGCTAAACCACAATCTTGGAGAAGATCTGTGCAACATAAAATTGGCAATGGATAAGTATCCAGAACATATAAAGACTTCCATTGTATTCATAACAAAAACCAGAGGATGTGGAACATCATAAAACTCAAATGGCTGGTGTGGATATAAACTGGTACAACTTTGGAAAATTCTTTGGTGTTACCTCTTAAAGGTGAAAATGAGTGAATTCTTTATGCTATGGATTCCATATACATCTATAACATTTCCCAACAAACAGTTGTGCATGTGCTTCCAGAGACGTGTAGAGAATGTTTAAACAAGTTGTTTGTAAAAGTTCAAGATGTGAAACAAGACAGGTCTATTAATAACTAGAATTGATAAAGATGTTATATGGGAAGCTACATAAAAATAAAAACAATGAGCTACAGCTTAATGCATTAGTATGAATGTATCTGAAAATACTGAGGAAAATGAAATGCAAGAATATATTTAGTATGACATATTTCTACAAAAATAAAAAAAACCCTGATTAATAGTTTAGCGATACGTACATAATTAGAGCAATTGACACCAAATTCAGGACAATGAAGGAAGGAGGGTTATGTGATGTAGTTGGGCATTCCCAACTATTCCTAGTCTTTGCAGACTGATGTATTTTTGCATCTAATGTATGCAGAACTTTACTTGGTTCCTGAAAAGTTCCCTTCATTGACCCATGCATGTGTGCATAGCTTGATCTGTGAATTGCATAATAAACACTTGTGAAGTTGGGGCTCTTGGGTGGCTCAGTGGGTTAAAGCCTCTGCCTTCGGCTCAGGTCATGATCTCAGGGTCCTGGGATCAAGTTCCCATCGGGCTCTCTGCTCGGCAGGGAGCCTGCTTCCCTCTCTCTCTCTCTGCCTGCCTATCTGCCTACTTGTTATCTCTCTCTCCCTCTGTCAAATAAATGAATAAAATCTTGAAAAAAAAGTACTTGTGAAGTCTTCATTAGATACAAGAGTTAGAAGAATTTTGATAATAACATCTACATATGTGTGCCCCATCCTGTCCTCATGCCTGTGCCTACAGGAGATAACCATCCTGAATCTTTATTTTTTAGATCAACCTATTTACAGTGTTTGTAATTTATTTACATATTTACAGTGTTTATGATGCACACACATGTGCATTCACCTAATGTAAGGTGTTTTGCATGTTAAGTGAAAAGTTCCAGGGTACTTAATAAAGTGTGTACACTGATTTACATATGAAAAAATAATAAATGGAGAAAGCTATACATACAGAATAATACACTAAGGGTTAGTGGAAATAAAATAGTAATACTACTTGGGAAACCTATGGGATGTGTATATAGGGTGTCTAAGGATAGTTGGATCAATTTAGGACTTACCAACATGTATGTTATCACTAACCCTGGGAACGCATGAGATCACACTTGGAAAGTGTAGTGTGAGAAAAGGGCCTCAGTGAGAAACTCTAGACAAATTAGCATTTAAGGAATAGATTGTAGGAGTGAATTGGGCAACAAAGATTAAGAAATAATTCCCAGTGAAGTTGGGAGAAAATCAGGAGTGTGTGTTATTGTGGACAGCAAGGGAAGAAAGTATTTCCAGAAGCAAGCTACAGCATATCAGACTGAATGCTGCTGAGTGGTCAGGTGAGACAAGGCTGTGAAGTGTTTCAAGCCTGTGGTGGGGTACGAAAGAAAGTCAATTACAAGTAATGGAGGCCACCAATGCATGCAGTGATTTCAAGAAATTTGGAAGTGAAGGAGTAAAATAGTGATGGGAGAAGAAAGGCTTGGGAGAGGCGTGTTCACTTGCCTGTATGCTTTTTGTATATCTCTAGAATGAAAGAGAACTCCCTTCTAGGCTAGCAAATAGCTGCTAGAGAATAAATGTAAACAGCTGAGGAGAGGCAGCAGGCTATGTAACTTAAAGTTCAAGTACTCACTGAATTCTACTCCTAAAGCTAATATTATACCTATATACCAGCTAATATATTAACTGGAATCTAAATAAAAACTTAAACCAAAACGTTCAAGTACTCATGTAAGATAAGAAAAAGAAATAGCATTTGCATTGTTTCTGGGAGGATCAAGAAAATTATGGTTAAAGGAATAGATCAAAGTGGCAGGGGGTACTAAGTTGAGAGACTTGCTGTCTATGGGGCCCTGTTGTAGGAGTACCACGAAGAAGGAGATAATGGGGAAAGGCTTGAAGTGGATGCTTTGGCTTCTGAAATAACTGAATAATTATTATCCCTTTAATGTTTGGATTCAAGTTGCTGATATTTTGTTGAGGATTTTAAGATTATATATTTAACATATTTTTAGTGGTGGTGGTGGGAGTTAATATGATGCACACGTCTGCATACATGATCAGACTCTAACAAGCTTAGATGTGCATGACCTGAGCCACAACCAAGGGTCATAGCACTCAACTTGACTGAGCCACCCAGGCACCCTGATGAAAGGCGTTAATGACTAAAATGTGATTTTTGTTTTCTGGAGTAAATATTTTTCACAAGTATACTCTTATTCCTCGTCTTCAGGGCTACAACAATCTCCTTATTTTATGCAGCAGCATTTTTCTAATTCTTTAATAGTGAATTTCCTCAGGACTTCTTCCCAGGTCCCTCTCTGCTCACTTCATTCTCTTCTCAAGCAATCCCAACCATGCTTGATTTCTCAATGTCTACCATGTATCTTTTTCCTTTAGACTTTGTACTTCTGTATTTTGTGATTATTTGAATTTTGTCAGTCTTACTCTTAAAGTGATCCTATATGAATTTCACTTAGTGAGAATTGTTCAGTTCATGGGGGCACATGGCACACCTCCCCCCCATTGCTGGGGCTTGCTTCCCTGACTTCTCTGTTCCATTGCCCAGTCGACCAGCTACTGGAGTGGGGGTGGAGGCAGCTTTGCATGTATTAGCTCAAGTCACCTTATTCCCTCAGAGTCTTTACACCATATTTTTTCACATACTTCTTATTGTCTTTCCAAATACATTTACATTATAAAGTGTAAATGAGCTTTCAGATTCACCACTCTTTTGGTTTAGTTGAGCCTTTTATTTGCTCTGTTTCATTCTTGTGTAGATGATATATTTAGCCCTCACACAATCACTGAGTCTCCTAACCCATGGCCTGTGAAAGTGTTCATTAGTTTTACAGGCTTTATAGGAAAGAGAATGTTGGAGCAGGTGAGCAGCCTAGTTTGCAGATTGAGCTTTGAACTATGAAAGGCAAAAGGCATCCTCTTAACAGATGAAATGAACTGAATAAGGAGGGAAATAAGTTCAGCTATAAACTAATACACTAAGAGTGTCTAGGAGAGAATACTATTAAAATGGTGTTATTGAAGAAGATATAAGTAATGAAATATTTTTAATGTCTTTGATTCCCTATGACCTATGACTTGAAGGAAATGTTGATTCCTTAAACCATTACACCATTCATCTTTGATGACTTTGGATGTGAGGCATGGAAGAACAAGGTTTATATAAATGAGTGTGTCTAAATGGGCTCTTTCTTAACTGTCTGACATTTAGGAGAAAAATAGTTTCACCAACGCTCCTTGAGCACACCTTATTTCATTTCTAGAGCTCCTAAATCAAAATGGGATCAACATATCCTATTTCATTATACTGTATTAATATTAACTGTAACAGGCAAGCAATTTTATGCTGCATACTCCCTACCCTACTGACAGGCACAAATGGAGATATCATAAACTACTGTGGACTCTCTAATTTGTAAACTATTAGGTAATGGAATCATGGGATCATAAAGCAGAAAGGACTGTGGAGAGCGCATCTGCTCCAGCTATGTTTTTGGGTTAAAGGGGACTCTGTCCATATTTTGCTTGAAGTACTCTAGGAGTAGACACTATGTGGTTCCTTTCTCCAGAGCTTCTGTGCTTAGTATGTTTTTATTATATCTTACAGTGTGTAATTTTTTTCTCTTATACCTTAAAGCAATGTCCTCCATTTTGTTTACTAGGAACATATAGAGGTGTACATTATTCTATATTAATACTCCAGAATATTATCAGATTATTTAAGAACTCCTCATGAAGCCATTATCCATCCCTTCAGTTATTTTTATTGCAGTCTTCGGGACATGTCCCTATTTTTCTGTAGACTACATTGTAAAAGGGACAAGAGCTTTGGAATTGAACACAGGTGTTTGTGAAAGTTATGACCTTCACATTAGCTGTGTAACATCAGGGAAGTTTCTTAAACAATCTGAATCTCCATTTTGATATCTTTAAAATAGGTATTCTCTTGGGGCACCTGGGTGGTGCAGTCGGTTAAGTGACTTTCGGTTTTGACTGAGGTCATGATCTCAGGGTCATAAGATCAAGCCCAGGGTAGGAGTATGCACTCTTTGGGCAGTCTGCTCTGCTCCTCCCCACTGTGTGTACATGCTTGCACACGCTTGCTCGCTCTTTCTCAAATCTTTAAAAAAAATAGGTATTATCTTATTGAACCTTTGAATCCTAAACATTTTGCAACCCATTTAAAACCACTTAACCCCCAGGATGAAACTCAGTATAGCTGTCTTGAGGAAGGAAAACACATGTTGGGGGATCCAGCATTATTTCTAATTCTCAGGCTTATGTTTACTTGACTGCTATTTTTGGCAATGTCTTTCTCCTAACGTATTGATAAGCTACAAAGAAAGTTGGCATCCTGACAACTGTGTGCTTTAATACAGAAGACCCATCAAGGTATAAAGGAATATTTATGAAAAAACACGATGAATCTTTTTTTTTTTTTTTAACATTTCCCCAAGTACTTTGTCCATATATATCTATTTATAGCTTGTGAATTTAGAAAGGGAGCACCATGTATCTTCACCTCTGGAATCCTCCCTATTGCTACGCTTAAGATGGCTGAATGTTTTACTGTGTGTTGAGCCAGCCCTGTTTCTCTTTCTTTCCTGCTGCTGAGAATCCTCAGGGGCCTTGAGGAGTAGCAAGAAGCTCTGTCCCGGTAGACTTCCTCTTCAAGTTCTTCCCTTGACTTACTGGTTGAATTTCTGCTTCTTGCGGTGCTGCAGTATAAACATTAATTTGTAGTTTCTCCTCTCCCACAGTCCCCCTGACTTTCCAGGTTTTCTGTGGTTGCCCATTTTAATGAATATGAACGGCACCAAAAGCAATCTGTTTTGACTAGAACTAATTATTATCAAGGATCAGAGAAGCAGAAAGACCCAGATAAAGGAAAGTAGAGAAAGTTTCCTCTGTTATAATGGCAGTTCATAGAGCAAAAAAAGATAGGATTGTTGTTTTTAAAGTGAACATAGACCTTATGAAAAACAAATCAAAGGCACACAAGGGAAATAAGATCTTCCATTTAGCAAGCATTACAGTTGGTTAATCCTTACACATGTTGAGGACTTTAAATTTCTGTCAACACTTTTCTAATCAAAATGTAACTTTATACTCGTAATCTCCCTGTAAGTAGAACATAGAATTACATTGATATTTTTTAGATTTATAGGCTGAAGTGCAGAGTTAGGTGATACATCTAATGTTTTGAAACTAATTGTTATTCGTATTACTTCAGTAACTTTGATAAGAAAAAAATGTATGTTTGTTATATATAAAAAGTACTGATAAAACATTTCTTTCTATAATTTGACTCTTAAAGGCTAGGGATGGAGGGTGGAGATGAATATCATGTTAAAATTCACCAGTAAGGGAATTGATGTGGAGTGAAACTTTTTCATTTGATGAAAACAAATATTTTCATGTGTAAAATTAATATTATTGGGGCATCTGGGTGGCTCAGTCACTTAAGGGTCTGCCTTTGACTCAGGTCATGATCCTGGAGTCCCGGGATCGAGTTCCACGTTGGGCTCCCTGCTCAGGGGAGAGTCTGCTCCTCCCTCTCCCTCTGCTCTTCCCCCACTTGCATGCTCTCTCTGTCTTTTTCTCAAATAAGTAAATAAAATCTTTTAAAAAAATGAAGTTTATCATAGTATTTAGCCTCATGTAGTTATGAGGATTAAATGAATTAATAGATATTCCTAGAAGAGTGTCTGACTATAGGAAAAATTTGTTAGATACATCATTTATTATTGGTCTTGTGTGGCATATGGATATAGTAGGACAGCGCTTAGAACCTGGATGGAGGTTTCATGTTGCCTAATTTCGAGGATAGTCTCCATTCTCTTCCATTTATACCTTTGCGTGTCCAACATATATCTCCTTTCAAATCATAGATTTAATAAATCAGGGGTACTGTTGTTGTGTGTTGGTGTGGTACAAATCATGGGTTGTATGGTCTAATTTTTGTGCTCATAATTCTAGATAAGTCCACAAAAAGAATATATTTGCTCAGCCTAAAGTATTCTAGTCACCATAGCAGTGAAACTTGTCTTATTCTCTAGTTCTGAAGTTAGGCTTACAACACATGGTAGTGGTAAAGACTAAATGCACAATGTGTGAATATTTCTAGCATAATGCCAGGAATGCACTAGGTGCTCAATAAACAATAGTGTCCTTTCCTGCCATAAATCCTGGTTCCTGCTTGGCCAGCAGCCTATTCTCTTATTGAAAGTCACACTTTGTACACTTGGTAGTTACTTAATGATGCAGTGTACTGTAGGGGAGGAAAACTTGTCCTTTTTCCTTTCTAGGTTCTTTAGCTGGTCTTATAACTCTGTTGCCATGAGACAGATTACTAGGAAAAGAAAATAAAACAAATTTAATTGCACATATATGGAAGCCCACAGAAATATGAGCTTGAAGAAGACCAAAGCCGGCAAATTTTTATACCTTTTAAGAAAAGTAACAAGTATTTGTGAAGGATTGACAAGAGGGGCTTGGGTTTGTGGCGGCAGTTATGTAACACCCTAATAGTTGTTTTTGGTTTTTGTGTTTTGGCTTTTCCTTTTTTGGTAATGCAAGTGCCTGACTTAAGCTTTTGGTGCCTAGGTGTCCACTTCAAAGACGGCTGTCTCAAACACACTACCGGTCACAACACTAGATCAAGAGCCAGGCTGCGTCCACTTACCCAGGCTCCTTCATTTTAAGGGCTCTTGGTTGATTTTAGTAACTGACCATTTGGACTATTTGTCTTTTTTCTTCCTGTGTTCTAAATTCACCAATAAAGAGAGAGCCTGTGAAACCTAGGCCTCCACCTTCAGTAAAAACAGAACCCCAGGCCTATTTGCCCTCTCCCTTTGCCTGCAACTTCTCTGTGTGGCCCTAGGTGTACTGTGTAATTTTCAGGTCTTGTATGTAATAAACCTCTATTTTTCAAATTTCTCTGATAGTTGTTGCTGAAGGGCATGTTGTAATCATAAGAATCACAAAGGCTGTTCCAGTCGTAGCAATGGTATGGAAAGGAGAGATGTCTGTGGGAAAGCCACTGTTTCCCAGGTGAGAGTCTCCAGGCATTTCTAGCAGATAGCATTACTATCAACAGGCTGAGACTGACACAGAACAGCGGCAACTTAAGGAAGGAATCCTGTTTTATATAGTCTTCTTGGCCCTGAACTCCCTACCTCTGGCTGTAAGAATGCCTTCTACATGATAGCTGCAGGGAGAATATCATTCACATGTGGAATTTCCTGCATTCAGGGGTTCAGAGGAAGGATCAGAGCGTTTCTTCTTGCACTGGCTATTTCTTAAGAAACTTTGATTCAAAATAACCAAAGTGGTATATTTGGGGGGAGGCCTGTCCCGAATGCCATTGGTGCTATGTCTTCATGTGATAAATGATAGTAGATATTCCAGGAGTTTGTAAGTGTCTAGGGAGACATACGAGTTGAGTCTTGGGGATTGATTTATAGTAAATGAGAGGCAGTGAAGGCTTGAAGGCATTCTGCTTCCTTCCTCATATGGAGGGTAAGTTTGGCATTGAATTTCATGTTCTTAGTGCAATAAAGAGTCTTCACTATGACAAATCATCATTTTGTTCACTGAATAAGTACAGTAGATATTCACAGGTTAGTGTAGTACATTGAGGCCACCCATATTCTAGTGTCAACATTCTCTTCCAGCCTCACCTTGCTCCTTCTTGAACACCTGACTCTCTACCACAGTTATATTTAATTTAACTGACAGAGATGAACGTTGGCCATTTTTTTTTGACCTTTGAACCAGCTGTTCCATTCAGTTGCAATTTCTCACTCCTGCTTTTCTCTAGAACCAAATCTTACCCATTCTTCAAAACAGATTTGTGACTTGCCACTTCCAGGAGAAGTTCCTGGATGCTGTGGACTTAGCCAGAGCACATGCCACTTAATGATGTTGACTGAGGAAATACTTGTGATCCTGATTTTGCTATTTTCCTATGAATGTCTTACTCTCTCAATAATCTTCTTGGGTCAAACATTATATTATCTTCTTTTTATCACCCAGAGCACTGACAGGAACACAGCACTGCATATATCCCAATATTAACTAACATTTACTGAGCGCTTATTATGTGCCAGACACTATTCTGTGGCCTTTACTTAAATTAACTCATTTAATTTTCACTATACCCTAGGATAATCTGCCTCACAATATCTATTTCATAAGGTTACTGTGAGATTTAAATGAGTTAATCCATGTTAAAGTACTTAGAATTTGGAATGTGCAAAGTGCTCAGTAAGTTTAAGCGTAATTAACATAGTCCAAATTTGACAGAAATAAATGCTGAGACTCAGAGGCTAAGTAGCTGGCCCCAAATTTTCATAGCTCGTAAAGTCAATATTCAAACTCAGGCATTTTGGCTCTAGAGAGCATTCTCCTAAACATCATAGAATACTCCTTCTCTTGATGTCATTTTGATGTCTGGTCATTTTAAATTCAGTACAGAAAGAGCTCCAGGCAATTTATGGTTAATTTCTGGTAGAGCTGTGAGCTTTCAATGTTATTTTTTTGTGAGCAGCACTTAATGTTGACCACTTTTCCCATTAAAAATTATTTTATCAAGGCAAATTGAGTGCAAATGAAATCACAAATTCATTTCGTGACTTTTCACAAAGTCACAAATCCACATGATTAATTTATGTGAAATTTGTAAAAGGGAAAACAAATAATAACATCAAGGGAATGAACAGGGTTTAAGGTGAACTATATGACTCCTATCTCCTGGAGTCCATATCATTGTAGAAAACCTTCCATTGGAGTTTGAGTGGGACTTGTGACTTGTATCTAACCAATAGAATGTGATAACACTGATGGGCTATTTTTCCTGTGATTGTGTAATGTTATAGACGACTCTTGCAGACTGGCTCCATTTTATACTACCGTTGGCCTGACAAAGTAAGATACCATGCAGTGAGCTGCTTGTGAAAAGGGCTACATGGCAGGGAATAGTTGGAAGACCTTTGGAAGCTGAGTGAGGCTTCTAGCTAGGTTACAAAGGAAGCTCTCAGTCCACTAACCATGTAGAAATGAATTCGGCCACTAATCTGAGAGTGCTTCCAAGTAGATTCTTCATTGCACCTCCAGATAAGAATGCAATGCAGCTGAGGTCTTGGTTGTAGCTGGTGAGATTGAAGCAGCAGAGACCAGAGCTTAACCATGTGAAGATTCCTGACAAACTCAAACTGTGAGATAACAAATGTGTATTGTTTTAAGCCATTATGTTTGTGGTAATTCATTATGTAGCAATACATAACTGATACATATAACGATAGTGAAGAGTCCAGGAAGGTAACATTCTGTTACTCCTTTGACAGAAATCTAAATCACTGAAACAGTTTAGCAGTAAATCTAAGAATTTTGCAATTGTTCACACTCTCTGACTCAGGAATTTTGCTTTAAATATTTGTTGTAAGGAATCAGTTGTGTATGGTATTCTCTGCAATAGGACACAATTGTTTAAAGAAAATGGAGCAAATAAGGTTTTATTCAAATAGGGATTAAATAATGGTACAAGTCAGTGGAATTTTACAAAGCTATTAAAAATGATTTGGTAGAGGGACGCCTGGGTGGCTCAGTTGGTTAAGCAACTGCCTTCGGCTCAGGTCATGATCCCGGAGTCTTGGGATCGAATCCCACATTGGGCTCCCAACTCCACGAGCGGGGAGTCTGCTTCTCCCTCTGACCTTCTCCCCTCTTGTGTTCTCACTCTCTTTCACTCTCTCTCTCTCTCAAATAAATAAGTAAAATCTTTAGAAAAATGATTTGGTAGAGGGACATCTGAGTGGCTCCGTTGGTTAAACATCCAACTCTTGATCTCTGCTCAGGTCTCGATTTCAGGGTTGTGAGTTCAAGCCCCATGTTGGGCTCCATGCTTGGCATGGAACCCACTTAATTAAAAAAAAAAAAAGATTTGGTCGAAGTGTTTATATTGGTTGACACGTTCACAAGACATAGTAGAAAAAGTAGCTGATAAAACTATATATAGGAGGGGGCCAAGATGGTGGAAGAGTAGAGGGTCCTATTTCAACTGGTTCCCTGAATTGAGCTGGATATCTGCCAGACCACTCTGAATACCAATGAAATTAGCCTGAGATGTAAGAAGATATATCAGGATCTCTGCCAACATGATATCTCCAGTGGCCATTTTTGAGGTGTGAAGCAGGCAGCCATGATTGTGTGGGCAGATATCCCAAGATGAAGGGGGAAGGAGCTGCCTTAAGCGCTGGTGCTGGGAAGGTGAAATAACACAGGAGTGCAAAATCATCCCACGCTGGGGCTCAGGCGTAGACTCACATGGGGTAGCCATGGGGAAAGGACTTTAAGGCAGCCCCCCAGGCTGAAACCTAGAGCTGCAGGGGCACACGTTTGAACTGGGGTCAGCTCGTAGTTTTAGAGACACAAAGGGCAGAGATGTGCCTGGACCTGGAAGCAAGGGCTGGGAGTGCTGCTGTGAAGAGCACAACCCAGGTTGCTGTGGTTTTTAGCAGCACAGACAAAAACAGAGTCAAGTGTGGCCTGGAGGGCTTTCTGGAGAAGAGACTGCGATCTCCCTATTCTGAGACAGTATTGGATATGGTCACTTCTGTTCTGAATCTAGGAAGAGATGCAGAGAGCCACCAGGGAAAGTCATCAGAGAATAGAAGCCCCCCAAAACTGGCTTTCACTGAGCCCAGCATTCCCCACAGAGGAAGCAGGGCAACTCTGCCCAAACAGGGTTGCCTGAGTGACAGTACGGCAGGCCCCTTCCCCAGAACACAGGCTGGAAGAACAAGAGGCCAACAACCCTAAGGTCCCTATAAAAGAGGCGTGTCTTCCTTGGGTTGTGGCCAATAGCTTGGACTCTTTACATTCTCTCAACCACCTTTCACCAGAATGACTAGGAGGAAGAACCTACAACAGAGGAAAAAATCACAGACTGTGACCTCTGTCACAGAACTAATGGATACGGATATAAGCAAGGTGTCAGGTTACCAGTTGTGCAAACAATAGCTAGGTTAGGTTAGAGAAAACCATTGCAGATTGGAGCACGTATTGCATGGACCGCTCAGTATTATATGCAAACAATAAATCTTGGAATACAACATCAAAAACTAATGACATACTGTATGGTGACTAACATAACATAATAAAAATAAATAAATAAAATCTCTTAAAACAATGTATAGTGGGATTCCACTTTTTAAACATGTATATGAGAGGGCAGCAGTTGTCACTTTGGTCTTTCTCGAACTGTTAGTGTCAGTATTCTGTCCTCTACTGGGGTATAGTGAAACCAGTATCTGCATTTGGCTCTAAGTACTTCCCGAGGCAGCAGTACAGAGCGCATACACCCATATTCCTGATGCACATTGGCCTGTTGGTGTTGATTTTTGTGAATAATATGGTCTCTACATAGTTTATGCCTGTGGTTTTCTGGAGCAGCATTCATCATTGCTCCAGGTCCTTGCAGAGAGGATTGTCAGAGGCTGGATGTATCTCTCTGGAGCCCTGATCCTTACTACATGTGTCTTTTACTTTTTTTTCAGTGCATGCACCATCTGACAGAAGGTTAGATAAATCAAGTGATTTGATCAAGATAACAGAGTTTGAATGTAAACCTCGATCTTCCTGAATCCATAGTTCCTATTCACAATCTAGAGCTCATATTCTCAGCCACTCTGCCATACTGAAGGGTTGAATGAATATATCTACAGAACAATTCTCAATTCCATTCTTTTCTTCCATTCCCATTGCTTCCATTGGCATTTTTCTTTTCATAGATTGGGCAAAAAATATTAAAATAATTTTCCTCCACTACTTCGAATTGATTTGTCAGTGGCAGGGTCTATGAAATCTTCCCAAAACATTGTTATGCTAACATCTCTATACTGTTCAGTAGATGGCTGCCACTTTTCCCTCTCCCTTTTAAATTCTTAACTTGTGCCAGAGGCTCTGCTACGTGCTTTACTTATGAAAATGAGGAGAAACAGGACATGAGATAACTTCAGTGGTAGATTGATGGGCAGTGATGGCCCTAATCAACGGGTCCCCTTTACCCATGCCCCTTGACAACATGACTTTAAAGTTCTGCTGGTGGGGGAGGAAACTAATTTTCCTTCAGGGGTCTTGGCTGAGACCCACCCTGTAGTAAAAGATAGATTAAGAGGAGAGAAACAGAAGTTGAATATCATGGATGCCTCCTGTATCCATGGGAGAGACCCTGGATACTAAGCAACTCCCTGAAATGGCCCAAGCTGCCACCTGAAATACCATCTCCAGCTAAAGACACAAGAAAGATCTGGGGATGGGAGAAGCCAGAGGTCTACCTTGCTCTTCAGGATAACAAGGGTAAGATTGTTATGCAGATTTAACTTGGAGGTTTTCTCCATTGATAAGAGTTTCTAGAGATTAGAGTCTTCCTTCTCTTTCTTGTATAGCAGAAGAGATACCCTTAGAAATGGAGGTTTCCCTTGTAAATATCTCTTATGAAAGAGTCACTTCTACTAGGTTTTCAGAGCTTTTCCTATGTCTACCATTTCCAAAAAATAACTAGCTCAAGATAATCCTTAGGCTGAAGAGGCTTGGTATGGAGTGGCAAATTCTGTTCCCCTTCACACCCTGAATCAAGAGGTAATTCTCTCTACCCCTTAAATGTGGGGATGGATTTGTGCCTTATTTTGACCAACATAATGTGGCAGATTTAATGCTCTATCAGTTACAAGCCCAGGTCTCAAGTGTCCTCTAGGGCTTCTACTCTTTCTTTTGGAATCCAGCTCTTGTCACATGAACAAGCCTGGGCCAGCCTCCTACAAGATGAGAAACAACAGGGGGCAGAGCTGAGTCAGTCCAGTTGCCCTACTTGAAGCTCCAGAGATGAGAGCTAGTACAGATCAGCAAAACTCGTTATGTGACCCACATCTGGCCGCAGATGCATGAGGGAGCCTAGCCAAGATCAAAGGAAACATACGGGTAAGCCAGTCTGCAGAATTGAATTAAATAGCTGTTTGTCATTTTAAGCCACTGTGTTCTTCATAACTTCCCATTGTCTACAAAATGAAGTCCAAACTGCTTACCATGAAATATGAAATCTTCCACATTTTTGCCATGATCTAGTTTTGTAGCCTCAATTTAGGTCCCCCTTCCTTCCTATCACCAACACTTTAAGGTGGTGTCCCTGCAGTGTGGTCCAGGGACTGGTCGATCTACTGAATCAAAAATGTTGGACAACAAAGTAAGCTAAGATGATTTTTTAAAAAATATTTCATTTATTTATTTGAGAGAGGAAGTGAGAGAGAGCATGAGAGGAGAGAAGGTTAGAGGAAGAAGCAGACTCCCCATGGAGCTGGGAGCCCGATGTGGGACTCGATCCTAGAACTCAAGGATCACGACCTGAGCTAAAGGCAGTTGCTCAACCAGCTGAGCCACCCAGGTGCCCAGCTAAGATGATTTTAAAAGGTTTCTTAAGCTTCATCCTATTCCTACTGAAACAGAATCTTTAGAAGTGGGACCTAAGAATCTTAGTTTCATTCAACTTCAGATTCTGCTGGGGCTGATTCTTGTACTCCATTTCAAGAATCGATGTCCTAGACTCCCATCTTGTTCTTTGCCAAGCACATTGAGGTCTTTGATCATGTTGTCACACTCTTGGAATGTCCCTTTCATGCTTCCCTACATGGTGAACTCATTGCTGAAGTCTGATCTCGTGTGCTTTCCTCTGTAGCTTCTCTTGATACTCTCAAATGAGATTGAGTGAATTCTTTATCTGTGCCCTCATGGTTCTGTGTGCACATGAGAATATAGCAGTCATCACATTTTTGAAACTTGTTTACACATCTGGCTTCCCTTCATTACTGCCATTCTCACAGGCAGAAACCTTGATCTTACTGTGTTTTTTATACCTCCAGAGCCTTCTTAGCTCCTGGTAGGTATTCAATAAATGTTTGTAAAATTGAATTAAATTGACATTATTCCTAAGAGTTTTCTTTAAATTGTAGTTCACCGTTTTACTTGAAAAGTGGTGAATTCCCAAAATATAAGTGTGAATTATTTTTGGATTAGCTGCTATTTTAAAGAACCATATTTTATGCAGTTCTTCCCCTCTGTAATATACAGGTGATTGAGGCAAGAATGAGATATTTTCATAGTATGAAAAAGGCTTTTTATCTCTTTTGTATACATTAATTCAGTCACTTGAGATTTCCATTGCATTATTGATCTATTTTGACTTCAAACCATGTTTCCCCTTAATTAGAATTTTTTAGAAAATGATTAAAAATAAGTTTATATTTTATGCCATCTTCAACTTGCTACTATGTTAAATTCCAAATAGAGCCCATTTTTAAGAGTTGAAATGTTATTACATTTTAATTATATGGCCTGTGTATAATTACTATAAACCAAATTTATCACTTTCAACTTAATAAGGAATTTACTTCCAAAGTATCAAATGATATACAATGGAGCCAAATCCTTGTGGAATGTTTACTGCAAACACTATTTCACCATTCTATCAGATGCCATGTCACTGGAAATTTAATTGGTTTATGTAACAATATAAGTCTCTATCCAAATAATTTATTCCAGGTCTATTACATTGGTCTATTTTTTTGTATTAATGAAATGGCTTACTTCAAAAGAGATTAAATGAAAATAGTGCGGGGGAGAAGATGCATATTCCTTATGTTGGATAGCTTATTGAAACAGGTGTTCTTGAATTTCCTGTGGCTTACACTAGGCCTGTGAACATAGTTTATAGGCCTTGCCACAAATGTCAGTTTATTAACATCAGGAGACCTGCTTACTCTTAAAATTTAGTACCAGCAATAGAAGATGAGTAGAAGAGATGAGACTATTAACACATTCCTTCCTGTAATTTTGAGAAGGATCAAAATTTTTGGAAATAAATCCTCCATTTTCCATATAGAAGGAAATGCCTAGAACCTAGAAATAATCACCTTAAATGTGTCTATTAGAGCTTAATTACTGAACCTTGAAATAATACATTCACGTAAGAGTCATAGTTGGCTTATTAGCAGCAGCAATGTCCGTATCACTACTTAATCCATAGTGAGCTCTATAAAATAACCGAGGACAAGTCCAGGTTGCTCCTGGAAGGCATCTGTTTGGTGTGTCTTTACAGAGCTTGAGAGAAGATTCTGCTGTCTCACTTACTTTTCTGGCTACAAGTAACTTGGTCATTATATGCCCAAGGCTTGTTCATATAATATCTGCTTGAGCCCCTAATTGCAAGACAACTTTTCTTAGCAGTGTCAAGAAGTGCTTACTGAACATCTGTTCATGCATGGCATTGGCATCATGGTGGAAAGTTCCTGAGTTGCTTACATTGAAAAAATCTTTGCAACTTGTAATTTTGTGAGGAAATCTTTGCAACTTGTAATTTTGTGAGGATACTCTTTAAATAGGTCAAATATATGCCAATGAAAAGGAAATTTCCTCCAAAACTAGTTCTTGTATTCCTTGTGTATACTGTTTCTACTGCTTTGGCTACTTGTTGACTAGTTTTTCCATTCTGGCCTGTTCTTCTTCAACTGGGAACATAGTTAAGGTTCAAACTCTGATTTTCTGTGTCTGTATCATCTTAGTTACTGCTTCTCTGGTGATAATAACCTCTTTCTTTAGATAACATTTTAGCAAACATCTGCTTTGTGACCTACATGGTCCTATAATATGTAAAAGTTTCTAAAAACAGACATCTACCCTTGTGTTGTGTACAAGTTGGTGCATGATTAAAATTGATGAGAAATATAGGTAACACGGTGTGGTGGGGAAAAATGTGTTTGATTAGAATGTGAACACATGTGTTCAGTTCTCAGGTCAATTACTAATTTACTGTGTGTTCTTGCATAACAAACTTCTCTGGGCTTGACTTTTCACTGTTAAGTGAGTGAGTTGGACTAGAATGATCTGAATGTTTTTCAAACTGATTGTTAATGAGCTCACCATTGATCTTAGAGAAAGAATCAAAGAGGCCAGGATTAATTAATTAATTAATTTTGTTGTTCTAAATTGTTCTAAAACAACTTTTTTGTTCTAAAGTTCCAGTTACAACATTGGCAGCAAAATAATAAATCCTTTGTCTAAGTCAAGGACTTCTGTAGAGCCTAGAACCAGGCAATAGCTTGTAATGCACTATATTTTGTCTCTTCTCCGATAAGTCATACTTTTTTCCTAGAGAGCAGTGAAAGGGAACTAATCACTAAAGAAGTTTTAGAATTAATTAAGAAATTAATTTCTTCAGTGAGGAAATAAAAGCCTGCTTGGAAATAGAGATTATTTTCCCAGCTTTATCTAGATGTAATTGGCATGTAACACTGTATAAGTTTAAGGTGATGATTTGATATAGATACATGTTGCAGAGTGATTACCATATCCATTACTTCACATAGTTACCTTTTGTTTTGGTTGTTGGGGGTGAGAACTTTTCATACATTTCTTCAGAACTTTCAAGTATACAATATAGTATTCTTAACTATAGACACTATGTTGTATGTTTGATTCCCAGAACTTACACATCTTGTACCTGGAAGTTTGTGTGTTTGGACCATCTTTACCCATTTCCCTCACACTCCCACACCTGGAAACCACTAACCTACTGTTTCTGTGAGATTATCTTTTTTTTTTTTTTCAGATCCTGCATAAAAGTGAGATCATACAATATTTATCTTTCAATATTTCACTTAGCATAATGCCCTCAGGTTTCCACCATTTTGTCACAAATGGAAGGATTTCATTTTTTTAATAGCTGAATAGTATTCCATTTTATATATGCCACAATTTATCCATTTATCAATGGATTGATGCTTGGGTTGTTTTCATGTCTTGGCTTTTATAAATAATGCTGCAATAAATATGGGAGTGCAGATATCTTTTAGAGAGTATGATTTCTTTTCCTTCAGATATATACCCAAAGTGGAATGCTGCATTAAATAGTAATTCTATTTTTAATTTTGGGGGGAACTTTAATACTGTTTTCCATTCATGCCTGTCCCAAATCATATTCCCACCAAACTGCAAAATGCAAAGATCTTTCCACATCTTACCAGGACTTCTTTTTTTTAAAAAAATTTAATTTTTTAAAGTTTTTATTTTAATTCCATTTAGTTAACATACAGTGTTAATTAGGTGCCAGGACTTCTTATCTCTTGGCTTTTTGATAATAGCCCTTTCAACACGTGTGAGGTAATATCTCCTTGTGGTTTGAATTGCATTTCCCTGATTAGTGATGTTAAGCACCTTCTCATGGACCTGTTGTCCATCGGCCTTTTTTTTTTGGAAAAAGATCTGTGTAGGTCTGTTGCCTGGTTTTTGTTTATTTTTAAAGATTTTATTTATTTGATAGAGAGCACAAGCAGGGGGAGCAGCAGGCAGAGGGAGAAGGAGAAGCAGGCTCCCCACTGAGCAGAAAGCCCAATGATGTGGTGCTCTGTCCCAGGACCCTGGGATCATGACTCGAGCCAAAGGTCATGTTCTAAGCATTAAGAAGATGCTTAACCGACTGAGCCAGCCAGGCTCCCCTATTGCCTGTTTTTTAAATCCAGTTGTTTTTGTTAGTTTTTTGGTTTTTGCTGTTGAACTGTAGGAGTTCCTTACGTATTAACCCTTTATAAGATTTACTTTGTAAATATTTTCAGCCATTCTGTAGGTTGCCTTTTTGGTTTTTTTTGTTTTACTTTATTTTGTGCTGAAGGCTTTTAGTTTGATGTGGTTTAAGTTATTTTTGCTTTTCTTGCTTCTGCTTTTGATGTTGCATCCAAAAAAATCATTGCTACACTAAGTAATAAAAATATAGTCAAGGTAAAACAGGTGACTTTGTGGTATTAAAACTGGGAGTTGATACAAAAGATTATTTGTAACATATATTCAGAAGAAAATGCCGGAGTTTAAAATGGAAAATACGAGACCAAAATAAATATTACTTAGGAATAGATGTTTGATTAGAGATTGCAACTTACTATGTTATTAGGGTTGTTAAGAAAGTCTCATTCTTTCATTTATTTTACTGTTTTGATTGTCATCATGTGTGCAAATTCTGAAAACCACTAACTTTCTCAAACTTAATGTCTGAAAGTCTCATAAAATCAACCTAAATATTTACCTTATTAAGGCAATTTATGAAACTTTAATAGAGTCTTACAGTGCCAAGGGTATGTATTATTGTAAAAGTAAAGCCTCACAAAGCTAAATAAATTTTCTTCCATACCTTGAAAAAAAAATCATTGCTGAGACAAATGTCAGGGAGCTTCTCCCCTACATTTTCTTCTGAGAGTTTTACAGTTTCAGGTTTTACATTTAAGTCTTTAATCCATTTTAATTTTACTGAGTAGTATAAAATAGGGGTGCAGTTTTATTCTGCATGCAGATAGCATTCAAATTTCCAACACTGTTTATTAAAGAAATTATCTTTTCCCCATTCTTTGTTCTCTTTGCAAATATCAATTGACTATACATGCATGGTTTTATTTCTGGGATTTCCTTTCTGTTCCATTGGTCTATGTCTGTTGTTATGCCTGTATCATACTTTTTGGATTACTATAATTTTGTGTTTTCTTGATAATTTAATCTATTTACATTTAAGTAATTATAGGTAAGGATGTACAATTACTTATTACTTTGGTAATTGTAGTCTGTTTTATATATCTTCTGTTCCTTCTCTTGCTGTCTTTCCTTGTGATTTTTTGTGGTGGTATTCATTTATTCCTTTATCATAATGTTTTGTGTTAAAATCATTAAAAAATAGGAAGAATTTTATTAACACATGTATACATGCATGAGTGGGATTGGGGGAGGGGCAGAGGGAGATGGAGAGAATCTCAAGCAGACTCCTCACCGGTGTGGAGCCTGATGCAGGGCGCAATCTCAGGGTCGTGAGATCGTGACCTGAGCTGAAACTAAGAGTCAAATGCTTAACTGACTGAGCCACCTAGGTGCCTCTTAAAATTCTTTAGATATAATACTAGAAGATGAGTTTCAGGGTCAGTGTATGCAAATTCTAAATAATTTGAATATTGAAACTTTCTCTCCAAAAAGGTGCAGCAATTTTAACCCCCTACCAACATACTTATCTTGTGTTTGTGTGTTTCTTCAATTTTTGCCATCCTTTTTTATATGGCAGCCTAGATAATCTTTTTCCAAACCTCTTCCTGCTCTTAAATAAGCCTAGCTCCGTTCTGAGGTATGGGAATAATGTTTCACTATTCAAGACTGCTTATGGGGTCACTCTGAACAGTTTAGACACCTGATTCTAAGGACAATATCTCATTGCACATACTTATTCCTTATCTTGAACCTGAAACGAATATGATTTGCTTTGAAGGCAAGACTTGTCTGGATAAAGGATTTTTAGAAAATTATATATTGTCATTACACTTGTTTTCAGAAATTTAAATAGTTCTATATATCTGATGTTTCAATACATGTAAGACATACTTGAGATTTGGTCTTTACTAAAACTCTTATTACCTCTTGATATTTACTATTGACTGTGTGATCATTTTTAACATCCAAATATCTGCTTGACATAATAATATAAATGCATTAAGCACATGTCATAATAATTTTTAATTGAAATTTTACTAACAAAACACTAATCCAAAGTTTTCTTATATTGCATATAAGCCAGGATTAAAAAGTGGGGAAAATTTTTTATGGCAAAGAGAATGAATTTATCAATATAATTCTGTGTCCTTGTGGGGTGTTTTTTTTGCTTTGTGTTTTTTTTTTTTTTCTTTCTAGTGATGACCGGTAGATCATTTTTCTATTGGGGAGCTAGTATATTCTAGTTGACAGTACTTATTGTGAAATACAGATTGGATTTCAGCCCAGAGTCTAAAAGACAAGCTGAGGGAACATCTGTCCCAGCTGGAATTCCCAAGAATGAAGCATGCCAAAGCTGTTTGGCTAAAAGTCATGCTTGTACCACTACTGGTGAGAGAGGAAAAGAGAACTGGATAGTTCTTGGAATAAGATCATGACACAAACTGGCAGAGAGCATGAGCCAGATGAGGAAACACAATTTTAAATCCATCCAAAATTTCTAAAACTTAAGAATTAGAAGAAATGCCATGCATTTTACGACATTATTTTCTTATTGATAATTAGTTCCATCCCCAATGGAGAGGAAATATAATTGACAGAGCATCACCTGACTTGGGGATGTTTGTTTATAACAAGGGATAGAAAACATTTCAAACTAATGAAGGCTAAACTCCAATCAATACAACCTCGAAGTTTTTGACTCTATCCATTTCTTCCTTCTATCCTTAGCACTTCAGAAATTACCTGGTACATAGTGGATATTTAGGAATTACTTGGTTGAAGGGTAACCTTGATTATCCCAATTAGTAACTCAAGGTTATAGAATGGAAATGGCAGATACATGCTATAGCAGCCTCTAAAAATGCCCTCTATTTCTGTCCTACCACTTTTGTATTCTACCTTTCAAGAAATTATGTTGGCAATTAGAAACTCCTAAGACTATATACTCCTATGAAATATTCATGAAGGTCTTCAATATCTTAAACAGAACAGTCATGGCAAGGACTTTCAACTCAGCTTGTACTTGCCAGAGCATATATTTGGTTGGATAAAATGGCACTAAAATATTGATACTTGTTAAATAAGCATTTTTATATAATATCTAAACTTAGTGTTATGAGAGCTTGCTTAAAACATCTAAGTAATCATTAGGGTAATACCAGTTTGAGAGAGCTGAACATTAACGAGTAAAACAACACTTAAACTTGGGAATAAAAGTATCGGAAAGAAATACTCCTATGTGAATCCTAAAACATATAATGACGCTTATGAATGGTCCTGTAGGTAAGAATTAGAGCCATTGAAGACCAAATCTTGGGTTTAAATATGTTGGTTAGTTAAATTTCCATTGAGGCACTTAACTTTGCACTGGGTGAAACTCCAGTCTGGAGCCAGATACAGAACATCTAATCTCAGCCAGGTATTTTGCAAAAATGTTCTTAACAAGGTTTTATGCTTAACCCCTGGATTTTTTTGTGCAGACTCATCCCCAACTTGGAAAAACAACTCTGAGCTCATCTATTATGGAGAATGGATAATCAGTGAGAATTCCCTATGCCAAGCTGATAATTACTAATATAGTTATAAAAATGTAATTTTTCTTTCTCAGTGTTCAAGGTTAAATTGTCTCTTTCATACTATATGGAATTGGACCCACACATACATTCATATATGACTCTGCATAGGCACACTCTTGGGAGCAGTGTACCATTCCAATGCGCTCAAATATGTGGTCTCATTCTAATGTCACTCTTGAAATATTCCTCTGAATGAGATTTTTAATGTTTACAATGACATGTATGATATTCAAATAATGAGGAACCACAGCTGCGTAAGAACAATTAAAATCCCCAAAGGCAAATTTAAAATGAATATCATTAGAGGTCACTGCTAAGTAATGAGGGCTTGTTAATGATCTCATTCATTGACCTTGGGTTGTAGTCAAATTTAAAAAAATGCACATTTCAAAAATTTATAGTTTCTAGTTAAGTTCTCATTATTGCACTAGTGTTGCTAAAATATTTAGAGGATAGAAAGTTGGTTGCAAGTAGATCATTCTGATATCCAGTGTTATAAAAGGATTAGTTGTTTTCAGAAGAATACACTTTCTGGTTTGTACTTCTAAAGTGAATTTTACATTATGTATCAACCATACCAAAAAGAGAAGAAATTCCCGTATATATAAGGGTGAACACTTAGCTATTTTATTTTGAGTATACATTCCGAATACTATGTTTTTGTCCAGTTTTACTTGTTCAAAAAAAATGTGAAATGGGCAAGCCAGGAGTTATGAAAATGGAGCAGCATAAATATATGTGCAAAAACCACTAGTCTGTTAGATTCTTGAATAAGGATATTTATCAAACATTCTAAGCTTTGTGTCCTTTATAATTCTCCTTTATTTTAAAACCAAATAAGTATTGATGATCTGTAATAAAAAATATTATTATTTTTATTACAGTAATGGGATCTGATTATTATTACTATTTTTAGAGCGAGAGTGAGCAAGAGAGCAAGTGAGCGAGAGCAAGCACCCATAGGGGTTGGGGAAGGGCTGGGGGAGAGAATCTCAAGCAGGCTCCTCACCCAGCAAGATCATGACCTGGGCCGAAATCAGGAATTGGATGCTTAACTGATTGCACCACCCAGGTGCCCCGTGGGATCTGATATTTATTTATTTATTGTATGCCTCCTCTCCATGGTTCTGTGGAAATCATTGTACTGATGATTTTTAAACATGACAACATGACTGTAAGACTGTGAGTAGAATTATTACTGTCTTATAGTTGAGAAAACTATAGGTTGTAGGGTTGTGAAGTAGCTTGAATAGGGACATGCAATGGTTAAGTCAGTATTCAAACTTCGGTTGGCCTGAGGTGAAACCATAGAGAGAATGTGAATAACAACCTCTGTTCTAAAGTCTATGATGTTCTAATTAGTCTTCCTATGTATATCTCTTGTTTTAAAAAAAATGTTTTAAAATATCAGTGTGGCAAGTTCTATTAATAACAATAATGATGAAGAATATCTTAAGTGTTCACCATGTGCTATATATTCTTCTGATAACTTTATCATTTTTATTTATTATTTTAAGTAACTCTACCCCCAACATTGGGCTCAAACTTGCCACCTTGAAATCAGGAATCATATGCTTTACCAACTGAGCCAGCCAGGCACCCTTCTTCTGATCACTTTTGTTGCAATAACTTATTTAACACTCAGTGATTAGTTTTTCACTGGGAAAACTGAGTCACGGAAAGATGAAGTAGGTTTCTCAAGATCATACATCTATCTGATACAGCTGTGATCTAAACTCAGGTCTGTAAGATTCCATAGCCTGAACTCTTAAAAACTGTATTCTACCGTAATGCCCCAATGTGACCTTGGAAAGTAAAGGTCCCATCTCTTCTTTGTTAGAAGAGGAGAAATGTATTTCCACTAGGTTCAAATGTACAGGAGGTGTCAGTGGAGGAACTTATAAATGGTTATGCATGAGAATACAAAATTGATTTTAAAAGAAGGAAGACATTTGAGGGTAGGTTAACCTATATGTGAATATAGAATCATGAAACATTAGGAATTAGGTAAGTTGGTGCTAGGTCTTGGTTTTCCCAGAAAAGTTCCAGTTTATATCTGTTGTCTCACTGGAATTATTAATAGTTCACCTTTTCCACTCTCAGAACTAAACCAATTTGGACTGTAAAATGTGTAGTGAATTTAGGATGACAAGGGAACTTACATTCCAGTGGTGGATGTGCCCGGAGGACAGGTGACTTTAGACAAGCCACTGTTTTGATCTCTGGATCCTCATGTGTAAAATGAAGTTTTATGAGACACCAGAAGATTACCAAATTATCTTGCAGCTGTAAGGGCTAGTACTTGATCCAATGCTGATATTTTATGAATTTGACATTAACCCATAGGCTTTGCCCTAGTCACTGTCACTTGAGAGCTCTTATCAGCATGTAGATATATAGATGCTTGAGGCCCATCCCTAGAGATTTTGATACTGTAGGTCTGGGTGAGGCTAGAATCATACATTTTAACAAGCGCTCCTATAACTACGGTGCTAACCATCCTTAAATCATATATACTGCCCTAGACGATAAGCTTGGTGAGATTAGGGAATAGATCTCATTCAACATCGTAAATACAGAATAGGTGCTTCATTATTTGTTGAGTGAATAATGAATGCGTGTTACTAGTAACAACCAAAACTACACGGAGTTAAAGTTGATTTTGAAATATAAATGATATATCATAAGATTTGTGCCTTTGCACAGAATGAGTATTGTTCATATAAGCAAGAAGATAAATGTTTTACAGACATTTGTAATGTTTTACAGGTATCTGTAAAACTTAATTTATCCACTGACGAGGCATTCAATAACCAGGATTGTTGGGATCTATGGCATGATTCTAGAAACAACAACTGAAGAGAATTTTAAACTCTTAGAGTACCTGGTACAGGATCACAAACAGATAAAGGGGAATACTTCCAGTTCCCATCACTGTAGTGTCTGGGCTTTCCCAGGGTTTGGAGGCAAGAAAATCTGTCCTGTGTTGATGACCAAGGCTATCTTTACATGGCAACCGTGGAAACACTGGGCTGAGGAATTTTGGCCATCAAAAACGTCCTACACAGGATGACCATGCCTGAATGATAGTCAGTTGGAGAAATTATAAATACTGATCTATGTTTCAAGTAAAAGTATTAAATAATAGGACATCAATAAATATATTGATAGTATGCCATGGAGACTAGCAAGGAGTTTATAGTCTGGTGGGTCTATATTCAAACTGCAGTTTTGCCAAATGCCAGATGTAGAATTAGATATTTCATATCATTGATTTGAACTTCTGTCATCTGTCAAATGAGCATACAAATACCTCTCTTACAGAAATATTAGGGTAATTTGAGATTAAATGAGATACTATGTGCCAACATCTAGTATGTAATAGTAAGAATTTATTAAGCATTTACTGTATCTTAATATGTATGAAAAATACATAGATACATACAAAAATATTTAGAAAAATATCTATCTAAATTATAATTCAAAATGGTCCTACATTGTAGGTATTAGTTTTATAATCCCCACTATGCAAAATTAAGGATTGGATATATAGAAAGGGTAAAACCAAATAGCTTACCTATTAAATAACTTTACTGAGGTATAATTAACATAACTAATAATTTATAGTATATACTTTGACGAATTTTGACATTTATTTGCACCCATGAAATCATCACCACAGTGAAGATAACCAGCATTTTTAGTTTCCTAAGTGTTTTCAAGTCTCTTCATATTCCAACCTGCTTCCATTCTCATCCCTAGGCAATCGCTGATCTGCTTGCTGTCTGTCACTATAGATTACATTTTGTAAGAATCTATACAAATCAAATCATACAGTGTGTCCTCATTTCTGTCTTGTATTTTAGTTGTTTAAGGTGAGAGTTCAGCTAATCTCTGTTACTACTCCATTATGGCTCAAGCAGAAGTTCCTATTTCTTAAATTTCATTTTTGTTCTGGTCTAAAATTTTTTATTTAACCAAAATAACATAGTAAATCAAATGCTGCAATAGTTTTTTGACATAAAGCATGGAAAACTCTTCATGATCCTTCAGTTATTCCTAAAAATGACATTTTATTTTTTCACATCTAGTTTGAAATGATTGAAAAGATAAAAAAGTAATGTAATAAACCTGGACAATTCCCTGACTTCCCTTCTCTTTCTGATTTCCCATACTCCGACAACATGTCTATGTGATCCATGCTTGTATCATATTATGTATTTATAGACCATTCTGGTATTTTATTTATATGTTTATATATAAGTGTCCTATTAGAATCAGATTCGCTAAGAGACTAATTATTCCAACCACCAGGAAGAAATGATAATTATGCGATGTGATAGAGGTGCTAATTATTGCTAAGATGGCAATTATTACAGTATACAAATGTATCAGACTAGCATGTTGTACACCTTAGATTTGCACAATTTTGTGAACTATATTTCAACAAAAAATTAGCACATATAAATATGTAATATTTATATTTATATAAGTGAGAGATTTTAATTGTTGTATAATATAAAGCTAAATGTATACCACAGTTCATACAGTATCTCACTGAAAGCCATTTATATTGTTTTAAGTCTTTTTTAAAGTATAACACTCGGGGGCGCCTGGGTGGCTCATTGGGTTAAACCTCTGCCTTTGGCTCAGGTCATGATCTCTGGGTCCTAGGATAAAGTCCCACATCTGCTCAGCGGGGAGCCTGCTTCCCCCTCTCTCTCTGCCTGCCTCTCTGCCAACTTGTGATCTCTCTCTCTCTCTGTCAAATAAATAGATAAAATCTTTAAAACTCATAAGGATTTTATTGGTTTTGTCATTTCCCAGCATTTCTTTTTTTTTTAAGATTTTTTATTTAAAAATAATTAGTCATTCATATAACCTAGGAAATATAAGGAAAGATTATGAAATTCTTCTACAAAACATGGATAAAGACAATCAACCCAATAGGTTAACGAGTAAAGGATATCATTCAGTAATATAGATGCAAAAACTTTAAATATTAGTAAATCAAATCTAGCAGTAAAAATACTGTATGAAACTTAATTCATTACATTAACAAAATGAACCCAAGAAACAGATATTAAAAAAAAAATCAACATCCTAAACCCTTTCATGAAAGACCAATAAGATCTGAATAGAAGGACATTTTCTCAACTTGATAAAGTACATTTATAAAAAATCCCATAGCAAAACATACTTAAGGAACACTCTGTTTCCATTCAGCTTTGTATTGGAGGTCTTAGCCTAAACAATAAGGAAATAATAAAATGAAAAGCAGAACTATTCGGCAAGAGAAAGTATACCTCTATTCAGACGATGATTTTGTATATTGAAAATTCAAAGTTTTAGATCCAACACTTGGAATTATGCAAGATTTCAGGAGAGAAGGTCAACATGTAATAATATGTTGTTTACTCATAATTAACAATTGAAAATGATACCTTAAAATAGTATTTATACTATATCTTCAAAAACCAAAATACTTAGGGATAAATTTGACCAAAAAAGGTGTAAGGCCTGTATCCCAAAACTAGACAATATTAAACAGAAAAATAAAAGAAAATCTACATAAGTACATATATTGTGTTCATGCATTAGAGGTGAATTACTTTTAATTTGTCAATCGCAAAGTGACCAATAGATTAATTGCAATTACCATCCAAACCCCAACACTTGCCTTGGTAGAAATGGTCAAGATTCCAGTGATATTTATGTGTGAATGTAGAAAATACAGGATAAAACAATCTTGGAAACTTGTAAGTTTGGAGGATTTATGCTAATTAAGACTTAAAATCTAGAGTAGCAGAAATAGAAGTGGTAGTGCTGGTGGTAGTATTTGCACTGGTAGTGGGAGCTATGTATTGACCTAAAGGGCAGCCAAATAGGTGGATGAAAGAGAAAGAGTACATGAATAGGCCCTTACATGTTTGGTCAAATATATATTTTTTTAAGATTTTATTTATTTATTTGACAGAGAAATCACAAGTAGGCAGAGAGGCAGGCAGAGAGAGAGGGGGAAGCAGTCTCCCTGCTGAGCAGAGAGCCCGATGCGGGGCTCGATCCCAGGACCCTGAGATCATGACCTGAGCCGAAGGCAAAAGCTTTAACCCACTGAGCCACCCAGGTACCCCCAAATATTTTTTGATAGAGGCACCAATGCAATTAAATAGAGAGAGGAAACTGTTTTTAAAGAATGGTTGCCGGCACAACTAGATATTGATAAGGAACAAAAAATATGTGTCCTAGATCACATTGTACACAAACAGTAACTTGAAATGAATTGCAAACATAATAAAAGTGAGAGTTACATATGAAGATCCTGGAACAAAACTTTAGGGGAGATATCTTTGTCACTTTGGACAAGAAAATATCTTAGAATACAGAAAGCAATAATCATAAAAGAGTAACAGATGATGAACTCTGGACCTAATAAAATTTTAAAATTCATATTAATGAAAGGTATCATTAATGAAAGGTATCATTCAATATCATCAAGATATTGAAAAGGCAAGTCAAAGATTGGAGTAAAAATAATCTCAATATATATCTTATAAAGCATATCAAGAAGATATAAAATACATTTCAAGAATATGTAAAAAGCAAATAATACATAGCCATCCAAGCCTCGCTCAAAAACATTGAAAAATACCAAATACGCCAGCTCTCCTTACACCTTAAAGAACTGGAAAATCAACAACAAATCAAGCCAACCCCACCACAAGAAGGGAAATAATCAAGGTTAGAGCAGAGATCAACGAGTTAGAAA
>CM052801.1:95046921-95064768 GCA_028533885.1 Nasua narica | reverse complement strand
AAAAGAATAGATTGAATTCATCAATTTTATTTAGGCAGATGATTTAATTATCCCAGAAAACATTCTAGTGACCTAATACCCAAAGAACAAAAATTTCAACTCCATTTTTCGCCTGTTTGACCTAGAATTGCCTTGACCTAAGGATGGGGATTTTTCTTAGATGTTTGTTTCTAAGATTTTACAACAAATAAGCCCAGCAGAAGGGGTGGGGGAGAGGGAAGGACATCTGCCTTGGTTCAAAGTTATTAAAGAGAATTTGGAGTTATAAAACAAACCTTATGGTTATTTTTAAATCCTATGGTTTTATTTTCTCTATATGTTCTCTTGTATCACTTTATAACAAAGCACTCCTTAAAATCTCTTATCTGATGAAGAAATAGATAACATAGTATTTAGAGGAATTAGAGATCTGCCAACTGAGTAAATCCATGAGAAACAGATTAGAAATATCTGAAATATGAATGCACATCTAAACTTCAGAAACCCCACCCACTTTCTTTTACCCAGACTACAAACATCAGCCTGGGTCTAAAATTAAAGATTAGGAAATTCCCAAACAATTTCTCTGGTATTAGTGTACACAGGGAATGGCATTAAATCTCGTGGCATCTCAGAAACCTCCACACAGAAATTCCTGAAATGAGGCTTCATGACCCACAGCAAACAGGCTATTTACTACCTTTATAGTAGTAAAGGCTGTATAATTTTAATAATTGAACTTGCCGGCTAAATAAGCATTACCAACAGCTGCATAACCCTCAAGAAATTGCAGACAAGCTATTAAACTATGATTTATGAAGTCAGCTTTTGTTCATCCAAGTGATTACAATTTAATAAGTTCGCCTACTTAGCTCTGAATTGGACACAACCAGTCAGAAGAATGTATGAGAAATAAGCTTATGAGAATATTCGGGTATCCCATCTGAAGAGGCCATTTATCCAATTAGCCAACAATTCCTCAAAGTTCACTTATAGGCACTTCAGGGAATATAAAATGGTGTTGAATGTGGGCCCTCCTCTCTGGAGGCTTATTATAATCTAATACATGAACCAAATTTGTACATAAATACCTATATACAGGGCATCATAGAGGCACCGATACATTCTTGTGGAGGTCAGATTTGGGCAAAGGTACTATGTAGCTAGGGGAGAAGTCTTCAAAAAAAAAGCATTTATGTAGGCTCTGATGCTGTGCAGTGTCTGGATATAAAGGAGAGTAGAACTGCACAAAAATGTACATAGAATAGAATGTAAATCATGTTGATTAAAAGGAAGGTAAACAGGCTGAATGTAGGAAATGTAAAGGTCAGATAGTAAATAGCAAAGTATCTGAGTTGTGATTATGACAGTATGTGGAGACTAGTTTTAATGGGATTCAATTGGGAAATATTTACCAAGGGCCTACTAAGTGCCAGACACCGAACAGGGGGACAAAGATACATGAGAAGAGGGCAAATATAGTCAGTTGATGAGGGCTGGAATGAGGGCAAAGATTAGAGAAGACAAAGGTACCAACCAAAAGCAGGTACTTCATCTGCCCTCTGCAATTGTCTCCTCTGCACCTACAATACCTAATTTGAGAAATGTTATGTTTCTCGGTATAGTTTAACCAGGTCAAAATAGTGTTTAGAATCTGCTCCTGAGATATCCAAGACAGTAGATCATGGGTGCTATGCTTTTGTTCTCTTCAGATCGGAAGATTATAAAATTAAGGGTAGCATAACTCTTCATAAAATATATCTTAGCCCTCTAGGAGTCTAAATCATTCATTTTATCTTCTAGAAGTTTTGATGGTAATGCAGTAGACACAGTTTACAAATCTACCCATTCATTCAATCATTCAGTCAGTATTTTGAAAGTACTGCACATCACTAAATGTGGTGGGAGAGGAAAAAAACAATATAACTTCCTTTCAGAGATAACTATTCTAGAGAAACAAACAGAAAATTAGTATTTTGTCAGTTTGTAGTAAGTGCTACAAAGCAAGTGAGTCTAGATGCAAGCAGAGAGAATGACGTATGAGCTACAGAAAATTTAGATATTCTTTTCATGATTGATTTAATATATGATTTTTCACATTTTAGATATGCAGGTAAAGTTTTCATGAAACATTACAAAAAATAAAACATGCAGACTGTGCTAGTTGAGCTACCTAAACTTATTTGGCGATTATCCCACTGATTCATTGTGTGACAAAATCATTCCCATCAATAAGTTATTTTAAACATTTCATAGACACAAACAACATGAATCTTTTAGATAAGTCACGTTTTTTACTCTAGGTTATCACACTGGATTACATTTTTCCTGTGCTATAGTGCACACAGCATTCTCTGTTCACTAAAGAATCTCCTTTCCTTAGTCACTTTCTCTAAAATTTTGGAAAAGAATCTAGCTAGACTAATCCAAAAATCTAAAAAACAACTCATATACTCCCTGCCCTGCACCCAAGAGGTTTCTTGTAATTTTCCCCACCTATCTGTCCTTAGCACTGCCACTCTAACTCATTATCTCTCTCCTTAAATAATTGAGTAACTTCTTAAATTATTTGTATCTCTTTGTTTCTCTCCTTGCTGATTCACCTTTCCCAAAAGGGCTAGATTAATATTCCTAAAATATGACTCTGATCATATTTCTTACCTCTCAGAATCTATGATGACTCCTCATTGCTCATGGAGTTACTGACATTTCTCCAACAGCAATTATGTATTCTATTACTAAACAGCCGTACCATTAATCCAATGAAAGTTGGCCATCCCACTATGTTTACCCTAAACTCAAGTGACAACTGATAATCTGTTTGTTTATTGTAGTAGTTCATCTCTCAACTCTTATAAACGCATGTACTAGAAAAGAAAGGCTTAAATTGAGTGTCAATCTCAAGATAAAACCAAAGAAAATCAAAAAAATCAAAGACATAGAAAACTATGTACAAAAAAGAGAATTAGCAAAACCAAAAGTTGATTCTTGGAAAAGACTAACACAAGTGATAATATCGCTCAAGAAAAATGGAATAGGCAGGAATCACCAATGTAGGTAATGAAAAGAGGGAAAATCATTACAGGTTCTATAGACAATAAAAGTTAAACTACATCAATATAAACTTTATGAAAATATAAAAATTTACATTAAAAGAATACATCCCAGGGCACCAGGGTGGCTCAGTCAGTTAAGCAGTCAACTCTTGATTTTGGCTCAGGTTGTGATCTCAGGGTCCTGGGATCAAGCCCTGCACTGGTCTCTGTGCTTGGAGGGCTGTCTGCTTGAGGATTTTTCTCCTTCTCCCTTTGACCCTCTTCCCGCGCTCACACACACACACTCTTAAATAAATAGAGAAATCTTAAAAAACAAAACAAAACAAAACAAAAACCACATTTCTGGAAAAGCTCAATAAACCAAAACTAATAAAAGGATAGAGAAAAATGCCAGGCTAAGATGTCTTTACCAGTTAATTTTCTAAACTTTTATGGAAATAAGAACATGGATTGCATACATTCTTCCAGAGATTAGAAAAGAAATATTTTCCAATTCATTTAATGAACTCAGCATTACTCTGATAGAGTATTTTACAACAAAAACAACAAATTACACAGTAATCTCTCTCTTAAACATAGATGCAAAAATCCTAAATATAAGAAATGTAGTATCATATAAAAGGGATAAAATACAAGCAGACTGAAGCTGAATTATTCCAAGAAGGCAAGTGGATTTAATGTTGGAGTATCAATGTAAATTATTCCATCAACATAAGAAGGAAAATAATATAATCATATTATATATGCTAGAATTCAACATTCATTTATGGAAAAAATGCTCCTAACAGACTAAGAATGAAAGAAAATATCTTTAAAATGGCAAAATATCGACAAAGTCCTTCAGCAAACATCATACATTATAGTCAAAAATTGAAAGTGTTCCCTCCTGAAATCAGGAATGAGAAAAGGATGCCTGCAATTGCCACTTATGTTCTTCAGCAACCTACCACAAACTCTAGACAGTGTAACATGAATTTTTTTAAATTCTTAGTAGTAAGTAAACCCTTAGTAGTAAGTAAATCCTGAGTAGTATATAAATCCTTACATATTACTTAGTAAGTAAGTAGTGAGTAAATTTTTTAAATCCTTAGTAATAAGTAAATTTTAAATCTAAGTTGCTGGAGAGATCATAAAAATCATTTTTATTTCTACATAAAAGACCAAAAGTTAGAAATTTTGTTGTTGTGGTTTGGTTTTTTTAAGATTTGAGAGAGAGAGAGAGAGAGAGAGAGGAAGAAACAGACTGCCCGCTGAGCAAAGAGCCTGATGTAGGACTCCATCCCAGGACCCCATGATCATGACCTGAGCCAAAGGCAGGTGCTTAACTGACTGAGCCACCCAGAGGTCCTCAAAAGTTAGAATTTTTAAACACTACTGAAAGCATTAAATATCAAGTAGCTAGGAGTAAATTTAACAAAGGATATTACTGACCTCTACACAGAAAACAATGAAATATTACTAAGAAAACATTTTAAAAGACCTAAATATCAAAAAATATATATATACAAATATATTGTGTTTACAGCTTGTGACAATGTCACTTATCCATAAGTTGGTTTACAGATTCAGTGCAATTTGAATCAAAATCCCCTTGTAAATATTTACAAAACTAACAACCTGATTCTACAATTTATATGGAAATAGAAATGGACACGTATAGGCAAGGCAATCTTAAAAGACAACGACTATTGGAGGACTTACACTATTGTCTATAAAGACATTTTAAAGCTCGAATAATGAGACGTATGCATTTGACCTAAAGACAAGCAACTAAAAAGGAGAAACCAGAAACACACACACACACACAGAGTTATTTGATTTATGACAGATCATTGCAAAGCAGTCAAAAAGGTATTTTTTTTTCAGTTGAGTAATTCTGGGTCAATTTGATATATACTTGGAAAAAATAAACCTTTATCTTTACCTAAAACTATATCTGACCATAAATTCCATATGTTTTATAGCATGAAAAGTAAAACAAATCTTCACACACACAAACATATATACATAAATGGGAAATTATCTCTGTGAACTTGAGGTATTCAAAGACTTTTGAAGACTATAAAACTACTAGCAAGAGATTCATAAATTGAATTTTTATCAAAATTTATCAATGGGAATATGAAAAGGCAATCTATAGCAATGAAAACAACATTTCTAACATATCTGACAAGATTCATTTACAGGATGTATAAATACTCTTACAAATCAATATAAAAAATTAAACTCATTGGAGAAATGAGCAAATAAATTGAACAGGCATTTCATGAAATATTTGGATTGACAATAAACATATGGAAAGCTGTTCAACATATTTTGCCATGAAAATACAAAATCAAACTACAATGGAATACTATTATATGGTCATCAGAATAGTAGGATTAAAAACATACTAAATATCAACTGTTAGCAACAATATAGAGCAACTAGAATTTTCATGCACTTCTGTAACATGTTCACAGACATATTAACTTTGGAAAATTTTTTGTTAATATCTACTAAAGATATCCTACCATCTGGCAATTGTAGTCCTAAATGTATAGCTAAGAGAAATGTGCGCACCTGTGTACCAAGGCATGATTTCATTTGTTGAAAGATCACTGCAGTTTACCATATAGAAGACTTGATAGCAGGTGAACAGAAGCATTATTGCAATAGCCCTAAACTGGATACAACCCAAAGGGGGAAAATAGTTGTGGTATAGTAATTGATGGAATGCTATACATCAATGGAAAATAGATGAATTCACACTACATGTAAAATATCGATGAATCTTGAAACATAAGAATGAGTAAAGAAAGTACAAAGTAGTAAACACTGTATGAACATGTAATAATGTCATTTTGACACTGCACACAAACATTATGTCAAAACCAGAAAAAAACTAGTTAATGGTATTAAGTACCAAGATAATGGCTACTTAGGGGGAAGACAGATGAATATTTACTAAGAAAGGTAGGAAGGTATCTTATGGCATTCTGTTAATATTCTATTTCTTAATCTCAGTTATGCAGGGGAATGTAGATGTGAACTTGGACAGCAATATTACAAGTGTGGATTCTTATAATGGCCTCATGTATTCTTACATGAGAGATAATCTGTGGAAAAATTCATGAGATCCATTGGGAGAATTTCCACTAGTTGGATGATTTTGTTTTCCCTTTTTTCATATGTCTGTCTCTAGAGAACTCTGGAATATATTCTCACATTTCAAACATTTCTCTGATAAATGGCATTATTGAGATTGTTCCTCACGGAAGACTAAAAACAATTAAAATTTTTCTAACACTGGGAATCACGATACCTCCACTTTCCCTCTGCATCTCATCATTATAAACAGTACCAGTTCACTTTATGTTATGGCATACACAAGTCACATATAAGGGATACCTTTTTAATTAAAACATAATTTTTTGAATTGCATATTTATTTTAAAAAAATGAAGGATGGTATAGCCATTATGGGAAATAGTATGGAAGTTCCTCTAAAAATTAAAAGTAGAACTACCATACAATCCAGCAATTCCACTTCTGGGTATACATCCAAAGGAAATGAAATCAGGATCTCAGATATCTGCACACCCATTTTCACTGCAGCATTATTTACAATAGCCAAGATATAGAAACAATTATGTGGAATATATATATTTTGTATCCTTATATAAGTCCCAATAACCTAACTCATAAAATTAGGATTTGCTTATTGCTTGAATATTTATGTTGGGCAAGCAATTACATTAATAAAATAAATTAACAGAAATGCATTCATTCTTTTGTACAGTATTTGTTCAGTGTTTATTATGTACTAGCCTCTTCATGCACGTCACTCTTCACTAACTCCCACAACAACCCTGAGGGGGAGTTTTTAGTCTCACTAGCATGTGACTATGGAAATTGAGAGAAGGCTAAGTGACTTGCTCAAGGTCTACTAGCTGCAGTGTGGATATAAAAATTGCAGACCTTGCATTCATCTTTTGGGCTTCAGAGACCTTATTCTTCCCACTATAATGTACACTTTTTGTGCTAAGAGTGAATGGAACAGACGTATACCCAGGAAGATGTGATCAGGGAAAGCTTCACAGAGTAGGTGAGTTCTTGCTTCTTTTGCTCTGTTCTCCACCATGTAAGGATACAAGCCCGCAACTCAGAAAAGGGACCTCACCAGAACTCAACCATGATCTTAGACTTCTAGCCTCCTAATAAGCCCCCCCAGTCTATGGTATATTTGTTATAGAAGCCTGAACAGACTAAGACAGGAATCATAGCTAAAATTTAGTTTGAAAGGGAAGGCATTTGATTCCAGGCAGGGATGGCATCATAAAAAGATAATCCATCTGGATTTCACCTTGATGGTGAAAAACCAGATTCAGAAAGTCTCTTAAGACATCAACAACACGTTAAATGACTGTACACTATTTCAATAATCAGGATGTTGATTGCCTTTAAAAATGCTAATATACTACTACTATATCCAAATATTGACCAATCATTATAATCATTCCAGTATACATACCACTCTTTTGCCCCTTATCCTCTTCATCATGATGACTTAAACTCAACTATCTGCACACTCCATGCCTAAAATGAACATGGAATATTACTAACAACTCTACGGGCAATTAGCACTTTAAAATTATGATTGGGGCACCTGGGTGGCTCAGTCAGTTAAGGGACCAACTCTTGATTTCAGCTCATGTCATGAGATCGAGCCCCCATGTTCAGGCTCCTTGCATAGCAGGGAGTCTGCTTCAGATTCTCCCCCTCTCCCTCTGCCCCCTCCCCGCCAATAAATAAATAAATCTTAAATAATTTTTTATTAATCCTTAATGCTTTCAAGTAATCCTAGTATTCTTTTTTTTGGTCAGTTCTTTCTCCCACCTTTTTAGACTAGTATTCCAAACTTTTTCCCCATTTCTTCAAACTTCCCACACCTCCTCTCCAATTCTCACTCTCAGCTGATAAATTCTCCTTCCTATTTCACCAGGGATGTTTAAGAATTAGAAACGAATTTCCAAATGCTCCCACCATCCACATATATCCACCTACCTACATCTGTGCCTATGCAGTCTGTGCCAAATTAGAGACATCTCTACAGCAATTGTTCCCTATTTCTTCTACAGAAATAATATGCTCTCTAATGGATCATTCTAATCAACATTTAAAAAATTGATCATTTATCCAAATTAAAAATACACCCTTTATGAGGTCATTTTTCTTTTATTTATAACTCTAGTTCATCTTATTTACAGAAGAATTTGAAAGCATTGTATATAATGTGAGCCCAATCTTTTCCCTCCCATCCTTTCTAGAACCCACTTATATCAGGCATTTTTCATCCATTCACTCTCTAGATGGTCTCATCCAATGTCCTGTCTTTACCATCCAAATGCTGACTTCCCAATATATACGTCCAGGAAACGTCATGATCTCTAGACCCCAATGTCAAACTGCATCCTTAACATCAGTACTTGGATGTCTAATAGATGATTTTAACTTAATACAACCAAAACAAAGGCCCTAATGTTCCCTTCAAATGAAGTCCTTCTGCAGTGTTTCTCATTTCATATAATGGCAAATCCTCAAGTTGTTTATGCCAAAAAATTGTTCAGTCATCCCTGACTTTGTTCACTCTAACATCTCACATCTAATGTTGTAGGAAATTCTGTTGACTGTAACTTCAAAACGCATCTAGGATCCAATCATTTATCACCATCTGTAATGGTACCACACTGGCTCAAGCCAACAATCATTGTTTCTTACTTGGATTATTACAGTAGCCTTCAAATTGATTTCCTGGCCTCTGTTCCTGGAAGTCTTTTCTTTCTATACACAATAAAATAGCTAAAGTAATCACATCAAGTCTGAGGTAGAATAGGTTGTTTCTCAGTGTAAAACCTGCAAAAGTAACCAATTTCCCATAAAGTAAAAATTTACCTTACTAAATCCTATAAGAGCCTACTAGCCTCTATGTACTTTTTCAGCCTCATCTCCAACAACTCTTGGGCACACTGGCTTTCTCATTATGCTTTCACCACAGTAAGCAAGCCCACACCTGTGTCTTTACACTTCCTATTCCCTTCCAATTTCCTTCCCCCAGATACCTGCATGGCAATCTCCCTCATTTCATTCAGTTCTATGCTCAAAGGTCCCCTGCTCAGGTCATCTGCTTCCAGTTAGAATGTAGAAATCTGTAAAAAGAACATAGTTCTCACCCCAACAACTAAAAAGGGCCAGATAGGCTACAAAAACATAGTTAAAAATAAGAAATAAAAGCAAAGCAAAGCAAAATGTCAGAAAGCTGAGATCCAAGAAATTTAAATGAAGTAAATTCCAGAAAAGGCAGGGCCTTTCACAAAGAAGAGACCCATGCTCATTTTTGTCCATGGTGGAATGGTGGGGAAAGAACATATTTTTCCATAGACTGGGATAAAAAGAAATTACTCCAAAGTTTAGGCAGTTGTAATGCCTACACATTGGCGGGGTGATAGATTAGAATTTCAAAGAGCCCTCAAAACAGAAGGAGATTGCATCTGTCTGCCAAATCTTCCCCAAGAGTCTTCATTGAGCACCGGGAGGTGCTTTCACAAAAGCTAGGGTAATGGCAGGAAAGCTGAGCGAAATCCTTTCTAGATACTCTAGCTCTTAGTAAATTTTAAGTGAGACAATTGTTTTCTGAAGACTGCGAGTTGAGAAGTAGGGTAGAGAAAGATCCTAAGGTGCAGAAATCCTGGAGCAGGAATGGAAAGCAAAGAGAATTCTGCAGTTACCCTAAAAGTTGGCAGCCATGTTGGAGAGCAGAAAAAGATCTCCCACAGTCTAGAAGACACAAAGAGAGGTAAGCCATATTCATGGATAGGAAAACTCAACATTGAGATATTCATTCTCCCTGAACTTATCCATAGATTCAAACACAATCACAATAAAAAATTCCATCAGAAATTTTTTTTAAAGATTTATTTATTTATTTGATAGAGAGATCACAAGTAGGCAGAGAGGCAGGCAGAGAGAGAGGGGGAAGCAGGCTCCCTGCTGAGCAGAGAGCCTGATGCGGGGCTCAATCCCAGGACCCTGAGATCATGACCTGAGCCAAAGGCAGAGGCTTTAACTCACTGAGCCACCCAGGCGTCCCCCATCAGAAATTTCTGAAGAAATTGACAAGGTGACTCAATTTTATTTTGAAGAGCAAAGGACCCAAAATAGCTGCAGTAATTCTGAAAAACAAAACTGAAACTATTATTTAAACACTATAAAGGTATAAAGCTATACTATAAAGCTATAATAATCAAGACATTGAAATGCTAATATAAGGATAGAAATAAAGGTCAATGGAACCAAATAAAAAGTAATAGTACAAGATCAATGTATGTTCTGTCAATACACCAAGTAATTTTAATTAGGAGAGGAAAACGCTTTTCAGCAAATGATACCAGAACACACGATTATCTATATGGAAAAAAGGGCTTTGGTCTTGCACCATATAAATCACATTCCAAACGTAAATCCCAGAAACATAAACCTTCCAGTAGAAAGCATACACCACTTTCCTGACCTTCACGTAGGTAAGATTTCTTGACAAGTTAAAAAAAGGACTAATCTTAAGAAAATGATTAATTAAAGTAGGCTTCATCAAATTTCAATTTCCTATTCAACAACAACAACAACAAATCGCTTCTCGGCCTTTTGGCTAAGATCAAATGTAACAACAACAACAAAAAAAACCCCACAATAAAATAGGCAAACGCCATACTGAGAAAAAGAAAAGTCTGATAAAGACTCCTATTCAAAATACATAAAAAAAACTTCCAAAAATCAAATAGGAAAGCCAAACAAGGGGTGCCTAATGGCTTGATCTGCTAAGCACCCAACTCTTGATTTTGGTTCAAGTCATGATCTCAGGGTTGTGAGATCCTGCCCCTCATTGAGCTCTGCACTGGGCATGGAGACTGCTTGAGATTATCTCTCTCCCTATGCTTCTCACCCCTTCCTCCATAAGTAAAATGTAAAAAAAAAAAAAAAAAAAAAATTAAAGATTTTGTTTATTAGAGAGTGCTAGAACACAAGGAGGGGGATGGCAGGGGGAGAGGCAGAATCAGGCTCCCCGCTGAGCAGGTAGGGTGATGTGGAGCTTGATCCTAGGACCCTGGGATCATGACCTGACCCAAAGGCAGATGCTTAACCGACTGAGCCACCCAGGGGCCCCAAATAAATTTTTTAAAAGCCGAATACAATAAAAATTAGACAAAACGAACAGATCCTTCCATTTAAACAAATGGTCAATAAGCACATGGAAAGACCTTCAACTTTGTCATAAGTGAAATGCAAATTAAAACCACAATAAAATGTCACTACACTCTATTACAGCTATAATAAAAATTACACACAATACCAAATGTGAGGATGTATGTGGGACATGTGGAATTATCATGCATTGCTAATGAGAGCATAAAATGATCATTTTGGAAAACTATTTGGTAGTTAACTTGTAAAGTGAACTACCCATATACCCTATGATTAAGTAACTCCAGTTGTATTTACCCAAGAGAAATGAAAGCATGGGTCTACAAAAAAACTTTATTTACCATGATCAAGGCAGTCCTAGACACAAAAGCCTAAAACAGAAAAAATGCAAATAGCCATCAACAGAAGAGTGAACCAAAAAAAAGAGGAAAACTATGTTGGATGCCATGCAGCCATGTGAAATAACCAACCATTGCTCCTTGCACAACTTGGAGAATCTTACCAACATTATATTGAGCAAAAGTAACAAGGCAAGCACACATGCACATAAACACATATACACCACACACACACTGCACAATTGCACTACTATGAAGTCAAAGAACAGGCAACACTAAGCTAGAGTGATTGAAATCACAACAGTGGCTGCTTACAGGAGAGGGAGAAGGATTTATGGGTACTAGAAAAGAGAAACTTTATAGGGACATGGAAATGTTCTACATCTTGCTTCAGATACTTGTATGTAGCATGAGCATATGCAATTGTCACACTTAACTGTCAAAAACTTAAGTATACATTTTAATACTTGTAAGTTAAACTTCAATAAGTCATTCTGTTGCTTTTTTCCTTGAACAACATATTCAAGATCTCAATGTCAATACTTCATACCCTCATTTATTTGCTTAACCCTCATCTCCTCCAGATAGATTATATGTAATTACATGTTTATTTTACATCCTCCCCTTGAATACTCATTCCGTGAGACAAGATAATTTTGTTTTCTTCATTGATGTATCTGCCGGCTTAGAACATTACCTGAGACCTAGTAGGTACTTAACAAATACTTGTTGAATAAGTGGTTGGGTTCTTAAAATTAAAAATTTTTAGAAAATATTATAATGAATTTGTAATGGTATCCCTACGCAGCCCAAGAACAGGGGCACTTGGAGATGCCTCCATAAAGGGCCTAGTGTTTTACTTATATCATTGCCACACCCAGAATGGATAGACTGCATTTTCTTTTCCAGATACGAATGGCTGTAATTTTTATAAGCATCAATGTCTCTGAATGGCATAACTATTAAATATTTATCTGGCAGTGAACTTTGGTTGAAGGACATGCATCAAAATTATGGGGTCAATTAAGGAAAACAATTCAAATTCTCATGTTACATTGAATAAACCATTATAATTAACATTTAATTATTCAAATAACGAGTTTGTAAATGCCTATGTGAGATTTGCCTAAGACCCCAGAAAAAAATCAATGATTAGCATTTATGCCAACTCATATGTCTGAATGGGAGAGGTGAGGGAAGGGAGAGCAACCCCCAAGGGGTTGTTTCCTTCTAAAAGTTTCCCTTTGTTAGATGTGAGTATTTGTTAGCTTTGAACTCATGAGAGCAAGAATATTTGTGCCTTTTCATATGTGGAAGTGGTCCAGGATACCCCAACAGATTCCCTGGCAGTTAAATCACAAACTTCCTTTTTAAGAACCATCTGTGATCCTGCCATCCAAGGTGTACCACTGTTAACATGTTATATAGACATTCAAGATTGAAAATTCATGCAACTATTTACATACTAATGACCATAGTATTAATAGTCCAATTTTTGCCCCTTACTGTAACTTGGTTTTTTCTTTAATTTTGTCATTTTATTTATTCATTCATACTTTAAGAAACATTGTGTGGGGCGCCTGGGTGGCTCAGTGGGTTAAGCCTCTGCCTTCAGCCCAGGTCATGATCTCAGGGTCCTGGGATGGGGCCCCGCATCGGGCTCTCTGCTCAGTGGGAGCCTGCTTCCCCCACCTCTCTGCCTGCCTCTCTGCCTACTTGTGACCTCTCTCTCTCTCTGTCAAATAAAAAAAAGAGAGAAAGAAAGAAACATTGTTCTGGTGGGTAGAACTTATATGTGCATAACTTTATGTTCAGCCTAAGAGTCAAAGCAGGTCCCAAGATCAGTACATTCCTCTTTTCTTTTTTTCTAATTTTAGTAATATACCCAGAGGGATGAAAGGGACTCCTGACAACAGCAGATGGGATTATTCTGGAATGTTGACTCTTCAAAGAGATGATATGCTTTTTCTGAATCTCTTTTCTTGTGAGTGACAATTCTACTGATGATGTTACAAATCCAACCAATCAACACTGCCAGTGACACTGCATTCATATAAAGAAGAGTACTCCCATGGGCTGTTCCTGTTGAGAACACAATCAAAATCCCACCCCATACACACAGTAACAGAGCTCTTCACTAGTAGTACAATTAAAGTGAAGAGTCCTATAGGCTTTGCTTTGTGGAGGAAGTTTCTTCCTTTATATGATTAATATATGCTTCTGTTAGAGATTTCCGTATCACAGTGCCTCTGGCAGAAACAATTAGGCTTAAAGTTCCTCCTATACCACATCCATTATAAATCTTGGCAACTGCAAAATTTGATCAGATGATTCTTCTAATATCCTGAAATTTCTCAGTTCCTTGACCTCTTATCCAATGATCTAACTTTCCACACATTCCTTCATTCCTATGGACCGAAGATTTTGTTAAAACCAATAGTTGCAATCTCTCTATAATCTCAATTGCTGTCTAGTATGTCCTATCTTCCCAGGTTATTTCCTCTAATACTAAGATTCCAACAAATTTTAATCTCCACTTTTCATGACTCTTTTGATGTCATTTCTCCTCTCCTCACCCAACTTATTAGGTCATTCAAATTTATGGTAAATCATAAAAAGAACTACCTCACACGCTCCTTAATTCCCTCCCCTTCTCTTTACTCATAGTCTGGTTAGAGTAAAACTACAAAACTAGTTCAACCTAACACTCCTTACAAAAATGCAGGAGGATATGGTTGGAGAGATATCTATGCTGATTGGTCTCACTTAAAATTCATGCTCATTAATCTCAAATGAGTCATTAACACTGCCACGTAACTAAAATACTTCCTACTCCATTCTATCAACTCTGAGAAAATGATTTCATAACTTTTACTTCTCACCTCAAAACTCCCAGTGACTACTTTCTCATCCTTTTCAATCAGCTGATGACTTCGCTTCCTATTTCACTAGTAACACTGAAGTAATCAAAGGTGACATTCCAAAAACTACTGCAAATAAAATGTTCTGCCTGCAAGAGAAATTTGAGACCCCCCACCACCATACATACTCTATCATAAAAAAAACATGTTTTCTTCAACTTTTTTTCCAGTACTATGCTCATCCCTGACTTCTCCCAACACACACACACACACACACAAACACACAAACACACACACTCTCTCTCTCTCTCTCCCAGAATAGTGTCCATAACTCTAAACCAATATATCCTCATCAACATCTTGTTTCAAATATCTAACAGAATTCATAACATACACAAAATTCAACTGCTGATTTGCTCAAATCTGCTCTGGCCATAGTCTTCCTCACCTCAGTTTACAGCAAGCAACAGTTTCCTTTTTCACTGTTGTACTGAAAAAAGCTCAGTTATCTTTGACATGCCTACTTTTTCCCCACTCCATGTCCGTTTGTCAGGAAATCCTGGTATTACAGGTTCAATCATGTCCACCTCAAAAGATATGCTAAAGTCCTAACATTCACCCAGTACTAAAGAATGTGACCTTATTTGGAAAGAAGGCCATTGCCGAGATAATTAAGATGAGGCCATATTGGAGGAGGGCTGGACTCCAATCCAATATGACTCATGTCCTTAGAAGAAGATTTCCTTATAAAAAGATGGCCATGTAAAGACACATAGATATACAAGAACACCATGTGCTGACAAAGGCAGAAAACCTGAGTTCTCTCACTACAAAACAAGGTAAACCAAAGATTGCCAACAAACCACCAAAAGTTACGACTAGGCAAGGAAGGATTGATCCCCTGTAGATTTCAGAAGGAACAGGGCCTTATGGACACCTTGCTTTTGAACTTCAAGCCTTCAGTACCATAAAATCATAAATTCTGTCATTTTAAGCCTCCCAGTTTATGGTAGTCTGTTACAGCAGTCCTAAAAACTAATGCAACTATTAATCTCTACATTCAAAATATTTCTATAACCCAGTCACTTTTTACCATCTCCACTGCTACCTCCTTACTCTAATGGGTCTTATATGAATCCATCTAAGGATATTAAGAGATTACTGGAAATGTTTAATTCTTCAGGAACATCAATACCAAATCATTATGAATCCAGGCCGGACAACAATATCAATATCTTCAATATCTTATTGAAGAATAAGGATCAAGTTTATAGCGGCATCTAGGTAGTTCAGTTGGTTAAGCGCCTGACTTTTGGTTTTGGCTCAAGTCATGACCTCAGGGTCCTCACATCAAGCTCTGCTCAACATGGAGTCTACTTGTCCCTGTTCCTCTGCTCCTCCTCCCACTTGTGCTCTCTCGCTCTTCCTCTCTCAAATAAATCTTTTTTAAAAATCAAATTAAAAAAAATCAAATTGCTATAAGCAACACAAATTGCAATTTAAATTAATGTGCTTACACTGACTGTAACACAATGAGGTTTGTTATGCTTGCCAAAGAAGAAGTAAAAACAATAGTGGACAGTGGCTGGTGGAGAAGAAACAAACCGTGATCCTTTGCAAAGTGGTGAAGAGGCAGGTAATCGACTTCTAGGCAGCCATTCAGTAGCATACCCAGCAGAGTGAGCTAAGGCCGGAGAGGTATCTTTTGCTTTCCCCATCTTCTCCACTGCTTTTGTCATATCTGTCACATATTTTGCTTAATGCCTAAAGCTGTTCTCATTCTTATAATTTTTGCACTATTTTCTTCACAAAGTTTCAACCGTTTGGGAGTTCATAGTACTCTTGCAGTCAAATTGCATTTAAAAAATAACATTGTAGCACAGAAAAATACCTTAGGGCAAAATAAAGGCTGGATATGAGAGCATTTTTAATTCCAAAGAAAAAGCAAATGTGCACGGCAGACTAAAAAGCAGTAAAAGATGCTATTTCTTTACCCCATTCACATGCTGTGCCTACAGCAAGTAAAGCTTTTTGGGTTTATCCAAGTATGGTACGTGACTCAATTGTGTTCCATATATTCTGACTGGAAATTGTTGGCTGAGTAAATAAGTATGTCTGCCTGAAAATCTAATGGCAAAATGCCATTTCTTATATGTATTTTATGTGTTTTTGGTGAAAAGCCTTTATGGCCCCAATTCAACAGCCTACGCCCCCCAAATACTCATCTAGAATAAATGTTCTTTTTATCTTATTAAAGGCTGTTATGGCAAAATCATTAGCTGATTAAGCATCACATGATCTGAGTCTGTTTTGTTCAATGTCACCCACACATCATGTGACTCTTAATAGTACTTCTTTCTGACAAGTTGAGATATCTTCAGACTCCCTAACACTAGCCAACAGCTGCTTCTCTCAGCAGAGTGCAGCTCTTTCTAGAGAAGAGCTAGATGAGATCAAGGTATTTCCAAACTCTTCTTACTTTCTCCTTACACTATTAAGGAAAGTTCAATCACACTCAAGGTAGCAAAGAACATAGGTATCAAGTCTTTAAATTGCTTACATTCTAATTACATAATAAAATACACCAACTCCTTTGAGTGAGGCCACTCTCTCCAGTCCGGTGCTGCACTGGGCAACCCATCTGTATCAACAGAGTTGTCAGACTTAGAAAATAAAAAGACACAATGCGCAGCTTAATTGGATTTTCAGATGAACAGCTAATAATGAGACATGCAATAATTGGATACCATACTTGGGATATACTTTTACAAAAAAAAATATTTGTTTACCTGAATTCAGATTTAACTAAGTATCTGGTATTTTATCTTAGCAACCTTATTACTAGAGGATGAGACATCTATTAAAGAATTCCATTCTAGCTCACTAGAGTCTGCCAAACTACTTCAATAATTCCTCACATCACTCCCATGAGGCACATAATTCCCAATCAGCAGGGGGTTCTATAAATATTCAATCCACTGAACACACATTTACAGAAACTTGTAGATCACTTACTAAGTGCTGGGCACTGGGGACACAGGGTAAATAAAGCCTTCTCCCCATCCTGGAGAAGTGCACCCTCCAGAGGAAGAGGCAGCCATGTAAACAAATACAAAATAGTGTGCTTGGAATAGCAACATTAACAGATTTTGAGAAGCAACAAAGAAAAAAAAGAAGTACATAACAAATTAGATCTGAAACCATAACTAAGATTCTCTGAGTTCATAAAAGTCTGTAATAATGAGAGAAACATATGCATCTGACTTTTCCATGAATGATATTCACAACTAATTGTTAAAGCACCTATCTGAATCTTTAAATGCTGGGATATTGCTGGAAAACCCAGGCCCTCGACTAAAGAAAATGACATTCGCCT
>CM052801.1:95005955-95046421 GCA_028533885.1 Nasua narica | reverse complement strand
TTTTGCCCTTTTTAAGTGTTTTTAACGGGTTCTACGTTAATGCTGGTCCCCCGCCACCGGGCACTTTCCTTTGGGGTATTACTGTCCTTGGTTAGCTTCTGGTGGCTCCCTCCCCCTTTTGTTTATCCTCTGATATCAGTTCGAGTGTTCCCACTTTGCTTTTACCTCTCCACTGCTGTCTTCTGCTCTTGGAGAGATCCCAGAGTGAGAAATCTTTCTCCTCATGGTAATTTCATGGGTGTTCAGCGTGTTCTGATAGATTTCCAGCTCACTTTTGGGGACCGGTTGCTGCAGGATCTCTTACTTCTCTGCCATCTTGCCCCCTCCCCTCTGTAGGTTCCTTTTCACTTTCTTAATTGTATCCTTTGAAGCAAATATTTTTAACTCTCACATGCCCACTTCGTTTTTTGTTGGCTGTGATTTTGGAATCATAGAAGTCATTTACACCTGTGTTTACTTCTAAGAATTTTGTAGATTTAGCTGTATATTACTTATATTATGTCTTTGATCCATTTTGATTTTATTTTTGTGTGTGGTGTGAGGTAAGGTTTCAACTTCATTTTTCATGTCAATATCTAGTTGTCATGGCACTGTTTGTTGAACCAGTTATTCTCTCCCCATTAAATTATCTTGGAATTGTTGTTGAAAATAAATTTAACATAAATGCGACAATTTATTTCTGGACTGTAAATTTTATTCTATTGATCTATATATTTATGTATATCAAGATACTACCCAGATACAGATATATACCTCCTTTCACAAATACCACAATATCTTGATAACCATGGCTTTGAAGTAAGTTTCAAAATTGGGAAGTGTGAGCCCTCTAAAATATTCCCCCACCCCGCCAGTTTATTTTGGCTATTTTGAGTTCCTTGCATTTCTGAATGAATTTTATGATCCATATGTCACTTTCTATAAAGTAGCTTGCTTAGATTTTGATAAGGATTTTGTTACAGTTGTAGATCAACTCAGGAATTATTAATAATTCTTAATATCTTAATAATAAGTCTTCCGACACTTTAATGACTTTTTAAAGTCTCACACTTTATTAAATTTAAATAGTCTTTTTTATACTATTGTATATGAAATTGTTTTCCTAATTTTTCAGTTTTCTTTACTAGTTTATAGAAATACAGTTGATTTTCTTATATTGATCTTGTTTGGTGCAATCCTGCTCAGCTTGTTTATTAGCTTTAACTTTTCTGATTTCTAAGAATGTTCTATATACAACTACATCCCATTTGTAAATGAGGATAAGCTTAATTACTTCTTTCTGATATGGATGCCTTTCCTTCTTTTTCCTTTTTTCATTTCATTGGCTATAATCTCCAGTATGATGATGACTAGAAATGGTGGCCACAAACATCTTGTTCAAAAATTTAGGGAGAAAGTTTTCATTCTTTCACAATTGAGCATCGTGTTATGTTTATGTTTTTCATAGATGATCTTTATTAGGTTGAGGAAGTTCTTATTGTACTTCTGTTTTGTTTATGCTTATTATGAAAAAGCTGGATTTTGTCAAATATTTTTGTGTATTGAGATTTTATGGTTTTTGTTCTTTATTCTTTCAATATGATGTATTACACTGCTTGATTTGGGCGTATTAAAACAATCTTGGATTCCTGAGTTAAATCCCACTTTGTCATTATATCTAATCCTTTTTCATTGTTGCTGAATTTGGTTTGCTCCAGTTTTTGATTATTATTTTTTTTACATATATACAAAAGGGATATTTTTCTGTACTTGTGATGTGTTTGAATGTTCTAAAAGGGTGTTGTGGACTAAATGTTGCCCCCAAAACTCATATGTGGAAACACTACCCCCTTTTGTAGTGGTACTAAAAATTGAAGCCTTTGGGAGATAATGAGGATTAGATGAAGTCCTGAGGGTGGGGCCCTCGTGAGGAGTATTAATTGCCTTTTAAGAGTCACTAGAGGGCGCCTGGGTGTCTCAGTTGGTTGAGCGGCTGCTTTTGGCTCAGGTTATGATCCCGGAGACCTGGGATCAAGTCCCACATTGGGCTCCCAGCTTCACAGGGAGTCCGCTTCTCACTCTGACCTTCTCCCTTCTCATGCTCTCTCTCACTCTCTCTCTTTTTAAAAAAAAAAAAAAGAGTCACTAGAGAGCTTGCTTCTCTCTGCTCTCTGCCGTGTGAGGTTACAGTGAGAAGTTGGTGGTCTGTAAGTCTGAAGAGGAATCTCACCAGAACCCACCTGGGCTGGCATCCTGATCTTGGACGTCAAGCCCCCAGAATGTAAGAAATAAATTTTTGTTTTTTATAATCCACCCAGCCTATGGTTCCATACTCCTCTAGTTTTTTAAAGAGTTTTTGAAGAATTGGTATTAATTCTTTTTATGTTTGGTGGAATTTACCAGTGATAACTCCTGGACCTCGAATTTTCTTTGTTGTAATCTGCCTCATTTTAATTTGCATATCACTTTTGGCCATCAGATGACAGTGTTCCTTCCGGTATCTACTGTTGTCACCCTTACTGACAAACATATGTTTGTGTAGACAAATGGCCCTTGTCTTAATTTTCCACAGTTTCAGTTGGGGTCATATTATAATATTTAATGAGATTTACTCCAGACCTAGGTATAATACATATGAATTAATATGCTTAAAATAGTCTTAAAGCTGTAAATTAGATATATTCCTCTGCTTTTACTGTATTATCCAAACACTTCAGCTTTTTCTTGTTCAAAGCTTTCCATTTTAGAATGAGATCTAGTTTTATTTCTGCAAAACTAAAAGAGTTGTCAATTATTCCCCCAACCCCAGAACAAAGGAGCTCTCTCAAAGGAGAATTCATGTCTGTTTCTAGATAAAGAAGAAAAAACCCCAATAAGCATACTTTTTTTTATGTGTTATTATTTTCTTCCCTCTTTAAAAATTTTTTTAATTGAAGTATAGCAGACATATAATGTTCTATTTCAGATGTGCAACGTAGTGATTGGACAATTCTGAACATTATGCTGTGCTTACCACCATAAGTATAGTTCCCATTTGTCATCATGCAGAATTATTAAAACATTATTGATAGTATTCCCTTTGCTGTACTTTTCATCCCTGTGATTTACTTTATAACTGGAAGCTTATACCTCTTAATCCCCTTCACTTATTTTGCATATCCCCACACTCCTTCTCCCCTCTGACAACCACTAGTTTTCTGTATTTCTGTCTTTTTTGTTTGTTTTGTTTTTTAGATACCACATATAAGTGAAATCACATATTTTTCTCTGACTTATTTCGCATAGCATAACACCATCTAGGTCCATCCATGTTGTCACATATGGCAAGATCTTTTTTATGGCTGCTTAATATTCAATTGTATATATACAACACATCTTCTTTATCTATTGATCTGTTGATGGGCACTTAGATTGCTTCCATAATTTGGGCCTGCAAATAATGCAATAAAATAATTCTGTGTAATTAAAAATAGTGATTCTAATCATCTAGATAAAAAATAGAAAAGGAGTTCTGTCATTCCAGGATACCTTGTATGATATTAATTTAAATCTTATCACCATGAAATGTGTAGAAAAAGAAGGACTCTTAGAAATATTTAGAAAACTAATGATTAGATCAATGAATTCTTTTGTTGTATAGATTGAGACTTTTTAAGTTACCTAAAATCTCATGATTTACGTCAGGGACTTACTGGAAATCAGTATATATATGCATATGCTCACACAGACACACATAGACTCTTAATCTACCATATTAGAGATGTTTTTCCTACTTGAGTTACAAAGAGTATTTGATTGATGATGAAAGAAAGGGTGCATATAATGGAACCCAATTCTTATTTCCTGAGGTTAACTAACCTTCCTGCGATCATACAGCTAATAATGGATTAGAATACAGGTTGCCCCGACCCCAAAGTATATACTGCTTCTTGTTGTATACCATGCTGAATATGAGTTTGGAGGTCTGTACCTCAGTTCTTGATATAGGTATAGTCTTTAATTGGAATGTTACATAAGCATCTAGAAGACTTCCTAATTTTTGTTTTGGGCTATCTTTGTCGTGGTATCTTATCCAGCATTAGCTCTTGATTTTGAAAAATGTTATGGTGATTAATTTTGCTTGTTTACAACTTAAACATTTCTTCATGTACCAGTTTGCCATGGTTACCATAACACAGTACCTTAAACTGGATGGCTTAAACAATAGAAATTAGGGTGTTTTGTTTTTGTTTTTGTTTTTGTTTTTGTTTTTTACAATTTTGGAGGCTAGAAGTCCAAAATCAGGGTGGTGGCAAGGAATGGTTCCTCCCAAGGGCTGTGAAAGAAAGATCCATTCCAGGCCTCTTTCCTTGGCTTTTAGATAGCTCTCTTGATTACATGGATAAAGACCCTGTCTTCTGCATCTGAAACTAATGATGTACTATATGTTGGCTAATTGAATTTAAATTAAAGTTACATTCTGAAACATTGGGGTATAGGACTTCAACACAAGAGTTGGTGATAGTTGGGAGGGGATTCACAGTTCTATCCATAACACTCAACTTTGAAAATCTAAGCCATGTATTGTTGTTGCCTCCATTGTTTGTTTTTGGATTTCATGTTGCCTGACCTAAGAATAAATGGAATACAATTATCTGAAATGGGAAATTATGTAAAATTATTATAGCCCTGGGGATATGACAACTTGTGAATCTGTGTAACAGCATCACAGGTATCCTCAAACTGAAACTCAAACTGCAGAGAAATGATTTTTTTCTATTTTATCTGTGACTGGGCTGGAATATATTTGTCTAATATAATTATATATGCAATTGTTTTAGGTAGTACAGTTCCCATTTAGATAAAACTATTCTTTCAGACATCAGTCTCCTTCTTTGCTCCTGTCTAAGAAGAATCCATTCCTCCACTCAAAACCTCAACTCCAATGCTTTCAATCCCCTCCTAGACTATGATATAGTCTTTATCTGGTCTCTTTATCTAGGTGTCCCTTGCCTATGTTGTACAGTCCCCTTGCTCATATCCTGGCTAGCCCTACATAAGGATTGCTGGTTTTCATTTCTGCTTCTATGGCAGACAAGGAGAAACTGAGGTGAACTCTTGGATATCATCTAGAACCTCTCTCAGCCTAACCACATCACTCTACGCTCTTAATTAGTAGTAAAAGGATAAAAAAGGGGGTGCCTGGGTAACTCAGTAGGTTAAACATCTGCCTTCAGCTCAGGTCATGATCTCAGGGTCCTGGGATCAAGCCCCACATCAGGCTCCCTGCTCAGTGGAGAGTCTATTCTTCCCTCTCCCCCACCCCCTGCCATTTCTGTTTGCTTGTGCTCTTGTTCTCCCTCTCTCAAATAAATACATAAACTCTTAAACAAACAAGCAAACAAACAATGTAGCAAATGCCTCCATTCATTATCCCATAGGTTGGGAGAATCCCTGCATTCAGTGTTTATCTCAGCTTATTTACATATTCTCCTTCAGAGTTGAGGACTGGAGAGTAAAGTCTAGGACACACATGTCTCATTATGTCTCTCTTCTTTTCTTCACACTGTTGGGCTAGAAAGAATGTACTTTCTTTTACTTCATCTTTCTAGGTCATAAAATTTTCACTGTAGGTCAGTACATCTCAGTAATAAACATGGTGGGTAGAATGCTTATCTTCTGCACATGATGGAGTGGTCTCTAGTTCTAAGTCCTCATGGATCAATTCTTTAATTGACCCTGAAGTGTCAATTAGAAATGAAAGGATTTTGGACAATTATTTTTCTCTCAATAATGCATGGATCTTGAGCTTTTCCCATACTGCAAGTCCTCACTACCCTGGCCTACCACCTGTAACAGATAGACATGCCTTTGGAAGATAGTAGACATGCTAAGCAAGGAAAGAAAGCAAAGTACTTTCATGTGTTGTTGTTGTTGTTGTTGTTGTTTTTAAAGATTTTATTTATTCATTCATCAGGAAAGAGAGAGAGTGAGAGAGAGCAGGTCAGAGTGAGAAGCGGACTCCCCATGGAGCCGGGAGCCCGATGTGGGACTCGATCCCGGGACTCCGGGATCATGACCTGAGCTGAAGGCAGTCGCCCAACCAACTGCGCCACCCAGGGGCCCCTGTTGTTGTTTTTAAATCACAATTTTGCCTCCATTTTAGCTGTTTAAGACTGGCATGTAATAATTGATGTGTTATAGTACATCAAAGGGATCCTTCAAGGTCAAAACCACATCTAAGGGACTCTAATTCGGTCTCACTCTTTTACATGCTATTATTTTTATTGCTTCACTGCTCATATAATCATTCACAGCATTTCTACAGTGAGCTCTTGGTCCTCTCTTTTAACTGTCTTATGATTTTATATATTGGCAAAGACAGTCTCTTTTGGGCTTGGTTATTGTCTCAACCTTTTATCTAATCCTTTTATTAGTTTTATTATACCCAGGTGCATATCATCGGACTCTGGCTCCTGCTGTGGACCAGTCAACACTTATGACTTACTGCCAAAACTAGGGGATATACTCTTATATATTTGTTTATTCATTCCCTCTGTAACACACTCATCCATTCATGAGCATTCCTTTTCATTCTACAAACATTTAATGATTATCTGCCTATATACACTAACGGTAATAATAAGAGTACCCAAATATCTTGAAATGAACCCCAGAAGTTTCATCTAAACTTCCTCCTCCCTTAGACTTGCTCATCCTTCCAGCACTGCAGGCCAAAAATCTGGGTGTCTTCCATACTTATTTTCCCACATCTAATCCGTCAACTAATCTTATGGGTCTCTAGCTCCAGAAATCATGTATGTAATATGACCCCTCTTCATCATCTCCGCTGCTGCCAGCCTATATCATGTTACCAGTCATCTCTCCTGGATCATTGCATTTCCATCTCTAAAGCCACCGTTTCCACCCTTGCATCTCCCAAAGTCTATTCTCAGAACTGCAGCCGGGGTGATCCTTTAAAAATACACCTAAAGTCCTGTCAGTCCTCTGCTTAACATTCTCTGGTTCCCCATCTCAGTCAAAGTAATGACCCAAGTCTCTATACTAGCTTTGAAAGGTCTTGGAGTCTTGTCACAATTTTTACTCTGTCTATACCTCATAATGCTTGCCCCTCCATCCTGACACACAGTCCATCTTTTGTCTCAGGCACTTGTATTTGTCTTGTTAAAAACACAGTTTAAAACACTCCGTTCAAAACAGATACTGTCCGCGTTGTTAAATCCCTCATGTCCTTTAAGCCATTACTCAGGTATTTTCTACTCAAGACATTGATCAATTTTGAAAAATATACTCAGACACACACAGACCACACACCCAACATTTCTTCCCCATTTCCCTCCTTTATTTTTGTCCTTAAAATTTATCATTGTCCATGAACTGCATATTTAATATATTCATTATGTTCGTTTCTTTGAGGACCCTTACTAGTAGAATATAAGCTCCATGAAGGAAAGTTTTATTTTTGTCCTTTATTTTATTTACTGCTACATCTCTACCACCCAGAATATTATCTGGCATAAAACGGTCATCACAAATATTTTAATTGAATGAAGGCATAATTATATGAGTTCAATTAATTTTTGAAAAGCTATTGTGTTCGGAGATCCCAATATGAAAAAAAAAAGTGCATAGGAACACCTAGGAATAAGTTCGTTTCTTGGGATCTAGATGAATAAGTTAGAAATACTTCTTGAGAACTAAAAAAGTGACTTGATTAAAGGAATATAAAATCATGATCCCATGTAGGAAGTCTAAATAAATGAAAATGTGATAAAATTTCTCTAGTTTACGTATTCACAATAATGAAATGATGTTCCCTGATACATCTCCAGCGCTTAGAACAATCATCTCACACAGTAGGAGCTTAATAAATATTTGTCAATAAATGACTCCTGTGCTCAAAGAGCTTACATTCTAGTGGAGTGGATAAAGTGAACAGGGCAAGGTACCTAAACAACCACAGAGAGGGCATTAGAATATCTGTGAGAGTGGGTCTCTTTTTGTGTCTCCATAAGGACACATACCTTTGTTGTTATATATGGTGAGGTATGTGCGTGTATGTCTCCTCATTTAGTTTTAAATGTCTTGAGATAGGAAAATATGTCTTAATTTTCTAGATAGCTTTTCCCATCATGGAGCTTTAGACACAATAGAAATTAAATAAATTAATATGTTTCATCTACCATGCCTTTCCAGTATACGTTTTATTATGACCATAATTGACTACTTCCTCCCTACCCACTATGTACTGACATACAGATGATTATAATTATCTTCCTTTGGATTTCCTCCCTGATCAAATTCTACTTATGAGATCCAGTCTAAATAAACTTTGTGAGATATCCTCCAAGTTCTCAGGAAGAATTAACTCCCTCTCTTCTTTGTTTTCATAACATTTTGTACCTAATGCTATTGATCATGAAGATGAGGACAACAACCTAAGAACGTGAGAGTCACAGGAGCCACAATTAGAGTCTGGATCCTGGGCACTAAGGAGTACCACACCTTCACACCAGCCCAGACAATTTCGTGGAGCAGAGCTTCCATATGAGCCTACACACTTAATTGAGGAAGAAAATATATATATATTATTTGAGATCTTTATTTCCCTCATCCAGTCGTGTAACTTGAAAATTTAAAATAAGAAATCTGACTATATCTCATCTTCACTTAAAATTCCCCAATGGATTCTTCAACACTTGGACTACTCACACACACACACAAAATCCAAACTCCTAAATAGCCTGCAAAGTCCTGTATGATCTAGTTCTCGGGAAACTTTCTTTCCTTTGCTTTCCCCATTTGCCCTCACTGACTCTGCTCTAACCACACTGGCCTTGTTGTTCAAACACACAGAGCTTGTTTCCATTGAAGAGCTTAATGCATCTGCTGGTGTTTCTCCCAGGAGAGCACTCTCAGATGTTTTCTCACACTGTCATTTCATTTAGGAATCTGTGGAAATCTCCCCCACCCTTAGAAGTCTGTAGCGACCATACAATATAAAATGTTCTTATACTGGGGTGCCTGGGTGGCTCAGTGGGTTAAAGCCTCTGCCTTTGGCTCAGGTCATGATCTCGGGGTCCTGGAATCGAGCCCCGCATCGGGCTCTCTGCTCGGCATGGAGCCTGCTTCCCCCTCTCTCTGCCTGCCTCTTTGCCTACTTCTGATCTCTCTCTCTCTGTCAAATAAATAAATAAAATCTTAAAAAAAATATTCTTATACTGCTGAGGCTTTCCCCCTTGTTTTGTTTCTTTGTGACTCTCCTCACTGGCTGGCCTTATATTACATACATGGTGTTAATTGTCTCCACTGCCAGAACGTTAGCTTTGTCAGGGCAAGGATTTGGTCTTGCTTTGTTCATAACTGCATCCCTAGTGCCTAGTACTGTGCTTATAACATCGTAGGTTTTAAGGATTTTTGTTGAAGGAATGTATAAATTTGGAGCCAATCAAGTTGTTCAAACACGCCTCCTTTGTGGGCTAAAACTGCATCACATTTAATCACTGTATTGTGCACGTGAACCTAATGTAACACTGTATGTCAAGTATACTGGAATTAAAAAAAAAAATCGTGCATCACATTTTTGTCCTAAATAGAAAAACTTCCTTCTTTATAGAATTATTTTCATTCTAATTCTCCAACAACCCTGTGAAGGAGGGATGTATATGTAATTATGAATCTTATTTATAGATTAAGAAACTGAATGCTCACAGAAGTCAAGTAATTTATCTCTGATAACACACTCAGTAAGTGATAGAGGCAGGAATTCCTATCTGACTGGCTCTAATAACACTGTCCTTTTGATTACAGTACCCCATACTTCTTGAGAAACTCTAATAGTCCCTGAAATTTATAAAACTGATTATCTTCCATAGTATTACTTCTGCAGAGTAGATTTGTCCATTTTCTTTAACTTTGGTGTTTTAATTTTCTTTTTTTAAAAAAAGATTTTATTTATTTATTTGATAGAGAGAGATCACAAGTAGGCAGAGAGGCAGGCAGAGAGAGAGGGGGGAAGCAGGCTCCCCACTGAGGGGAGAGCCTGATGCGGGGCTCGATCCCAGGCTCCTGAGATCATGACCTGAACCGAAGGCAGAGGTTTAACCCACTGAGCCATTCAGGCACCCCTTAATTTTCTAACCATATGCATCATACTTGTTTTTATTTAAATGCACTCCAGTATGTATATACATGTCTTAAAAGGGGGAGCTCTGATTTCAACATATATTGTGTTAAAGTATTCTCAAGTATATCTAATGTATTCTAGCTGTGATCTGACTGGTCCCAGGAACAGTGAGAGTGCTAGTTTGTTGATCTGGGACCTTGTTTTCTATTATTGTTTTAGATGCCTGCATTGGATTCAGAGAGATAGCCAGAGAATACCACTGGATGTTGTGATTAGTTGGCTTCATGATCAAGTAAACAGTGGTATTTTTCAGAGGAACTCTCGTCAGGAAGAAGTTTCCTCCTTTTGGTCTTACTCTAATTGATCAAAAATCTATTCCATGCAAGCAATCTAAAAATAAAACTTTCATGTATCTTTTTTTTAGAATTTATTGTGTTGGCTTTATTCAGCCTAGCCATCTGGGCCATCAGGATCACTGGGGACCTTGATTTTGTCTTCACTGTATCCTGTAAACCATATTTAATCATCTGAGGAATAATAAGTACCTTTTAAATATCATTCTCTCAGTCAGGATAGGGAAATTCATTATGTTTGACTTCCTGAGCTTCATTTCTTAGTATATTTTGTTCCATTGCTCAAGTCAGACTTATAGCCCTGGAATATCTACCCCTTTCCCCGTTGCCTGTCAAAACATTTACTTGTAGTTCTGTTTTCACCAACTAATAAAGACTACTCTTATTTTTTGTAATGTACTTTAAATATGGCCATAATCTTAACGCTTACTTTAATCTTTCAGGAAAAGGTTGTGCACAAGGGTAAATCTATGCTGGTGTGTGTACCCATGAGACCAAGCACAGTTTTTGATGTACTGTAGGTGCCCTGAAGATTCTTTGTTTAGTGTTGAGGAGATCTGGGAATATAAGCTTGCTTTTGCTTGCAGTTGTATCTTCATATATCCAGTGCTGAATACACTGCTTGGCAAAATAATAAACAGTCACTAAATGTTTGCTGAAGGATTGAATGAACAGCATTGTGAAAACCCTAATCAGTCAGCTACTAAGAAATCATCTGTACATCCAGCCAGTCATTCACTGAGGATTTACTGCATGCCTATATGCCAGGTACTATTCTTGGTATTAGGGTTTTGGTGGCCAATAAGAATGGTAAGTTCCCTGCCTCCGGGGACTTACATCTTAATGGAGAGAGGCAAAACAATGAACCAGCACTCAAAATGTTTTCACACACAAGCATGTGCCCAAGAGGGAAATAGAGCAGGGTGATTATCTTAATGTGAGAGAAATTGACATGAGGCCTACTCCTCAACCAGTTTGCAAATTTCCTCTGCAAACAAGAAAATGAGTGAAATGACACAAAGTGTTTTAGAGTCCACTTCTTGGCCTTGCAAAAAACCAAATGCTATGCAAATCCTTAAAATGACTCTTCTCTATACTCATCTGAAATTCCTTGTAGTGGGATGAATAGCTTCCTTCAAAAATTCCTTCATTTGGAACCTCAGCATGTGACCTAATTTGGAAATAGCTCTTTGCAGAAGTAATTAATTAAAGTGAGGTTTTAAAAAAATTAATAAATTTAGGTGAGGTCATAGTAGATTAGAATGGACTCTAATCCAATGACTGGTGTCCTTAAAAGAACAGGGAAATTTGGACACAGACATACATAGAAGAGCTCTTCAAATGAAGACAGACCCTCAGGAGGAAGGTTATATGACAACTAAGGTGGAGTTTGGAGTGACGCAGTTGTGCAAGCTAAGGAACACCAGAGACTGGTGGCAGTCGAGAGAAGTGGGAACAGACCAGAGCAATTCTTTTCTAGAGCTTTCAGAGGAAGCTTGAACCTACCCATACTTGATATCTGACATTCGGTCTTTAAAACTACAAGAGAATGATTTTCTCTTGTTTTAAACCACCTCCTTTGTGGTACTTTGTCACGACAGCTCCGTGGAAGCTATTATACTGGCTCAGGTTAGGTAGTGTCTTCCTTAGAAGGATCTACTTCAGCTGTCCTGCTCATTACTAGGCAGGCCTTTGGCTTAGAAAATAAGGGAGAGTGACTGTCATTAGAATGATCAGGTGTTAATGTGTGTCAGGCCTTCGACCAATTCAATTGAAGGAACTCCCAAGGCTAAATGTTAGGGAGTTTTGATAAACTTGGGTCAAATCTTGTAGCCTAAAGCATTAAAGGACATAACATTATTTTGCCACTCACCATTTATACCTTTAGAATCAAGAAGGACTAGGAATTTTAGTATAAACTAAGGCAATTACATGAAGCCTACCTGAAAATCCTCTTAAATGCACAGACATAAGAAGAAGCAATAGGATAATTGTGGCTTTGGAGGTAAGAAATGTGGCTTGAATTTTGAATATCAGTTCCTCTATCTAACTGTGTGATCAAGGCTGAAGACATGGGCTCTGAGCCTGTTTACTCAGGCACAGAGTAGGAAAAATGATAATTGCTCCTAAGGAATTTAGCGAAGAGTGGAGATAATGCAACATAGTACCTAGTAAAGTGTCTGGCAAATATCCTACCCTCAGTAAATAATAGCTATTATTAAACCAGGTTAAACAAAAATTTAGAAGTGTAGAAATACCAGTTTCAGAAAGATAAAACCAATTAGGAAAATTATTTGGGCTATAAAGGGCGAAGGCAAAACTAATTAGAATCAACCTTCATTTAATTCCATCCATGAAAGTTAGACTTTGGAGAGTATTTTCTTCTGGTCTTTAAATTTTTTATAACATTAATTGTTTCAATTTTTCCCAGTAGCTCTGTGGAATGTTTAATAACCAAAGTCTTACGTTCACTTTATCCTGTCTTGTTTTAACTCTAGTGTGTCCACAGGCTGAGGCTACTTATAGTCATTTTGAGTTTCCTAGCTTTGGTATTAGCCAAAGTCGAAGGTAAATTTCCCCAGGTTAGCACTGAGCATTTATTGCCCAGTTTGAGACCGAATCTACCGCTAAGCTAAAAGTGGGTGTGTTAGTGTAGGTATGCGCTTTGATTTTTGAATGTTCGAGCTCCCTCTTACAACTTTGTCCCATGGCAGCAGCAACTTAAGCAAAGGGCAGTACAAGAGATCTCAGAAGGGTTAAGTTGTTCCTTCTGACTTCATTGCTAACTGCAGCGTTCCAGTGTTCTTTTATGTTTTCCAATGACACTATGTCCCTGTACATAAGTCTCTTGGCATTTTACAAAAACATTTCAAGTTGATGGTTCTTTAGTTGCCACGTTTGCCTTGCTATCTTCTCCCCACAGATGCTCTCCTCACACAGTGTTCCCTTTGAAGTAAGGCAGCCAGAAATCTTCAGCAGAGAAGGAACAGGCAAATTGCAGTAGTTCGAACAGTTTGTTTTGCTTACTGTGTGCTCATTTGGGAGCTTTTCGATCTCCTAGGCTGCAAAAGAAGTTGTGCATTCAAACACTTGGCCACTGACTTGGGGGAGTAAGTTTGTACTAATTGCCTTGGAGCTGAAACTCAACTATTAGCACAACTGATATTATGCTAGCATCAAACATGTCAAGAGGCATGATTATATTATAGGGCATTGATTTTTCAGTTTGTGGTTTAGAGACCATTGGGGTCCCTGAAATATTTTTAGGGTGTCCATGAAAACTTTTTCATAACACTAAAATCATTTCTTTTCCTTTTGCATTCCCTTTCTTTCACAAGTATAACGTGGAGTGTTCCAAAGGCTATATGAGGTGTAATATTGCAACAGGCTGACGCAAAAGCAGAAAAGTCTAACCTGCTTTTAAAGCCTTGAAGAGATTTATAATAATGTAAAGCAGTGCTATCCTCCTCACTAATTTATTTTTGGAAATGTGATTATTTCATTTAAAAAATGTTATTTATGTTTGTATATAATGGTTTATTGTCTTTTAAATTAAGATTTTACTTTTAAATAATTAAAAGATTCATATTCATTTGTAAGAAATAATAAAGAGAGGGGCACCTGGATGGCTCAATCAGTTAAGTGTCCAACTCTTGGTTTCGGCTCAGGTTATGATCTCAAGGTCATGAGGCTCCCCCTCACCCCCTCGTAGGGCTCCATGCTCACCAGTGAGTCTGCTTAAGATTCTGTATCTCTCCCTCTGTTCCTTCTCCTGCTTGCATATGCGCTCTCTAAAATAAATAAATCTTAAAAAATAATAGAAATATTAGAGATCACGTATATTCTGTATATTCTGTACCTAGTTTACTGCAATGGCAACATCTTACAAGCTGGTAATATCCTACCATAGCCAGGATAGTGATACTGATTCTGTCATGATATAGACTATGTAGAATGGGTTCATCACCACATGGACATTGCCCTTTATTAGACACAACTACTTCCCTTTCAGCAAGAGAGCCCCAGGCAGCCATTGATGTGTTCTCAATGTCCATAATTTTGTTGTTTTATGAATTAATACATAAGCATTTAATATTTATCAGTTTTGATTTTTCCTATGGAAAATTTTGATAGGTATACTCAAAATAACCAAATGCCTTTGGAACATTCAGTAAGTTTTAAAGCATAAAGTGATCCTAAGACCACAATGTTTGAGAAATACCAAAGTAGTGGTTAGGAGTACAGACTGTGAAGCCAGACTGCATGGGCTTGAGTCCTGGCTCCAGCATATTCTAGTTGTGAGCTAGGCAATTGCTGAGCCTCTGTGCCTGTCAGTTTCTTCATCTGTAAGATGGGGAAATCCTCATGACAACATGAAGATTCAAAAAGCTCATGCAAGTATAAAGCAGCTAGAGCAATGCTTGGCACATAACAGTTGCTATGTTAAGAGTTAGGAGTTATTCTTTTGGGTGGGAGGGCCAAGTAAGGACACAGAAGTAGCTCTGACACTTGATCCCACACTTGCAAAATTTTTCTCTCTACATGTCCATATCCCACCTGTCCTAATGAAATTCTGCCTCTTTTGACTCAGTGTTTATTTAACACCTTTGCACTCTCTGAAAACACCTAAAGAATGCTTAGAATATGTCTATTGAATGAATGAACTATGTCAGATTATGAGGACTTTAATAATTCTAAACCTAAACTTTGTATTTAATAAAGTATTTCCAGATTGAGGAATCTACCAAGCTGTCTATACTTTTTAAGATAACCTTTGAAAATGTTTTCCTTGAAGGGCCTTAGAATGACCTATTGATGAAAAAGTTAGATTCATACTGATGCAATTGGCATCAGTATGAATGGCTGATGGCAGTATGGCATACTGATGCAATTGGCATCAGTATGAATCTAACTAAATGATATCATTTAGTTATGATATATCAACCAGATGATATCATTTAGATATCATTTGTTGATATCAAGTGGAAATAAAGCTCTTCTCTCTCCCTGGTACTCTCTCACACAGCACCTGCCATAAGATATACTGGCTGTACAGATATATATTTGTATATATTGTGTGTTGTGTGTGTGTATGTGTATCATTGTAAAGGCACAATTCAAGAAAATGTGGGCTCATTCTTTCATAGATAACTATAACCATATAAGCTTACAGATTAATATATAACCAAGGCTAAACTTAAGTCTAAACCATACCTTGACTCTTGGGTATTCATTATAATTAAGTGAAAATGTCCTTGCGTTTGCCTTATTTCTGTATTTGGGAATTCTTGATACATGACATGTGGAAATTTGAAGCAATTATATAGAACATAACAACAACCTAAATATTTAATGACCAAAAATGTCTGATGCAGCAACAACCATAAATAGTAAGGGGCTGACATGGGCTGAGCCACTGGTTGTGAACAGCTTCTGGGCCTCCTGCCAAGGTTCGACCTGATACCAAGGGTGATCGTATGGTCTGACAGCCCAGTTTAGTCTAATACCACAGACCTTGTGACTCCAGTGCTTCCAAAGTTAAACTATGATAACCTCACAATAGTCCATGAGTATCAGTGTTTGGAAAATTAGGATAAGATGACATGGATGTGTTTGTGATGCCCTGCTACCTAAATCTACTTCCTCCTTTTGCTACTCATTTATTGATACTTGGGTATTTTCTCTGTGGTGCTCTCTCACATAGCATCTGGCATAAATCTTGGTTGTAGCACATTTCATGTTGCTGTACTTACTAGTTTGTTTTCTTCCCCAAGACTGAGTTCATAATCCTATTTTGTGTCACATAAACCTTTAAAAAGCCAGTTAAAGTTCTGGATTCAAGCCACAGGAACTGTAGAGTATACACCAATAGTTTATGCATAATGACTCTGAAGACACACTGCCCAATTTTGAATCACAGCTCTGCCACTAAGTGATCTTGGGAATGTTGCTTAACGTCTCTGTGCCTCAGTTTCCTCATCTGCAATATGCGCATGATAATAATCATATATGCTTAATAATTGTTTTGTCAATATGAAATGAGTTAATATATAGTCAACATTTAGAACAGGCCCTAGCCTAGAGTAAAAAATGAGTGAATATCCATGAACACAGACTTGCCCACGATTTCAGAGTGTTGGTAGATTTCAGAGTGTGTTCATCTATGATTCCTATTAAATTTCTCGTTTTGTTTGAGTGCCCTCAGGAAAGGAAATTTGACTTATCTATGTTGGTCTTTTGTATCTAGCACAGAGCCTGGCACACAGGAGGGGTCCAGTAAGTTCCAAATATAAATGCAGTGTATTCTCTCCCTTCCTTGTAAATCTCAGTTCAGGGGGCCTGTTAATGGAATTAGCTATCAAAGAGAAGGAAAGTCTACAGAAATAGAATAGGAAAAGCTAAGCCCCTATCTAGTATTTATTATTAATACTGTATTTAGGAATAATAATATATATTAAATATAATATATTATTATATGCTATACAATATTATATGTTATACAATAATATATTTAATATATAATATGTGTTATATAATAATATATGTTAAATAATATTCCTAATACTGTCTTTAGGAATGCAGTTGTAGTATAACAGTTGGTAGTAATTGGGTTAGTAATAACAACTGAATAGTAAATGCTTACCTGCTTACCTATGCCATTCATCTACTGGGTAATGTACAGATATGGATTTTAATTTTATTTTTATTTTATTTATTTATTTATTTTAAATGTTAGTTTCTCTTTTCTTTTTTTTTTTTTTAAGATTTTATTTATTTGTCAGAGAGAGAAGAAAGAACACAAGCAGGTAGAGTGGCAGGCAGAGGCAGAGGGAGAAGCAGGCTCCCCACTGAGCAAGGAGCCCAATGCAGGACTCCATCCCAGGACGCTGGGATCATGACCTGAGCTGAAAGCAGCTGCTTAACCAACTGAGCAACCCAGGTGTCCCTATTTATTTATTTTAAAGAATTTATTTATTTGACAGGGAGAGAGATCACAAGTAGGCAGAGAGGCAGGCAGAGAGACGGGGGAAGCAGGCTCCCTACTGAGCAGAGAGCCTGATGTGGGGCTTGATCCCAGGACCGGGCTTGATCCCAGGACCCCTGAGTTCACGACCTGAGCCAAAGGCAGAGGCTTAACCCACTGAGCCACCCAGCTGCCCCTGGATTTTAATTTTATAAGTGGCCTTTTGGAACACTTACATTATGCCTGGATTTTGTCACTTAATCCACAAAAGGCAGGTGTCCCTAGTATTCCATTTTGAATGTTTACAACACTTTCTTGCTACTATAACATTGTCTGCAATTTACAGGGGGAAACTAAGGCTTAAAGATTTTGAGTAAGTTGACTGATGTTCCATCCTGGCATGGAGCCAAAACTAGGTCTCACTGGCTACACAGTTCTTAACTCTAGTATTCGGGCTGATAATTAGGCATCCCCCCCACAGATCCCATTTGCTGGAGGGTTCAAAACTAAATTTTTACTTTCCCCAGCTCTTGTGCTTTCCATGGATTCCTCTTGGCCCCTTTACCTAAGAGCAATTGGTTTGGTTCTTTAAAAAAGAAATACAAATATGTATGAACCTTAGCATCTCTAACTCCAAAAGTGTAAGAGTCAGGAAGGTGTTAGAAAATAAATTTTTTTAAAGATTTTATTTATTTATTTGACAGAGAGATCACAAGTAGCTAGAGGGGCAGGCAGAGAGAGGGGGGGAAGCAGGCTCCCTGCTGAGCAGAAAACCCAATGCAGAGCTCCATCCCAGGACCCTGAGATCATGACCTAAGCTGAAGGCAGAGGCTTTAACCCACTGAGCCACCCAGGTGCCCCGAAAATAAATTTTTGTTGTGGTTAGCTTCATAGTTTGGCCTAGAATGCCTATTGGTCAACTCAGATGAAGCTCCATACATATGTATTTGTTCTTTTTAAATGAAAGATTATTTAAATTAACAGAAAACAAACGAAACACCTGAGAAGTTCTGTGTCTAGAGCTTCATCTTTCCATTCCCAGGTGTCCCAATAAAGAAGCTGTGAAAAATCCTACCAGTGTTCATAGTGGGTTTTTGTGAATTAAATTCCATCATTAGAATCATAGTAACCATAAGGTTTAGTGTGACTATTCAAATCTGTCTTTAGGAATGTGGTACGCTAGAAATAACAGTGACTCTTACCCTGAATTTTTTTCACCATACCACCCACCTCTCACCCTGTTCCCTCCCCTACTTCTTGGCACCATGGTGACTTTTCTAAAACACAAATTAGAATATTACCTCCTTGCTTAGAAAACATCAGTGCCTCACCTCCCTGTTGTTTGCCAGCTTTTTTGTCCTTCAACATCCCTTTGCTTCAACATCCCTTTGTGATACATCAGCAGATGAATCACAAAGACTGATTCTGGAGCCCTACCGGGAAACCTAGGAATCTGCATGTTTAATGAGTAAGTACCCTGGTGATCTTTGATGTTGGTGGTTTTAAAAAGTATACTTTTGAAAATACTGGTCTTCAGGATACATGTCCAACTTCTTCATCTGGGTTTCAAGACCTTATTTGGTGTGGCTCTGCATACCAGTGATGCAAGCGTATTTTAAACCCTTGATTAAATCTAAAATTAAAGATTAAACCCATTAAATTTTTAATGGATACTAGTTTTTATAAAGTTGGTGTTTAGAATTCAGAGAAAATCCTTTTTTGGCATTTGGACGTGACTTGTTCATAGCCTTCCTGACATTGCTTCCGTCCACCACTTCTTCCCTTTCCAGTTACTTCCTTCATTGAGTCCTTCCTGTCTCTGTCCTAGACCACTATCCTAGCCTCCTAATTGGTCTTCATGCTTATGATCTTTAAATCTTTTCTACTGTGGTCAAATGGGGCTTTGAGAAATGCTCATAACATTTATTCAGCTACTATTTTGGTGAGCGGTAACAAATTCTAGACACTGCTTTTTAACAGTTTTATATACGGTCACATTCAGTGATCCCAATAGCCCTATGAGAGATCTACTGTTACTAGCCCTATTTTGAAGTATGTTAAGTAATAGAAAGTAGTGAAAGCCAGGATGCAAAGCTAGTCATTGTAGCACGCTGTTTGTAATCACTTAATAAGATACTTACCTATAACGAGAAAATTTATAGTTTAAAAATGACCCCAAACCTACTTCTTCAGCTTTGTCTTCCTTCCTTCTTCCTCATATGCCCTATTCTGCTATACCAAACTAGCAGCTATTCCTGGAATGCATTGTACTTTTAAATCCCACTAGAGCATTATTATGCATTATATATAACACATTATACAGAAGCCTACATGATGCATTTGCGTGAATAAGAAAAATGCACCGTCTCTGGGCTGACAAACTAGGAGAAAGATGTAACATGCTGGGCAGATACAGGCCCCAGGACAGTCCATGGTAAGCCGAGCACAGGCTGGATTTAGGCTTCCCTTCCTTCTACCTCAGCTGGGTACCTTTTATATGATGCACAAACTGTGGTGGGGCTCCCTGTGATTGTGTGTGCTGATTCCAGGGGCCGGAATGACTGTTGGATCCATCTGCTGAACCGTCCTTTAACACTTGGTGCAAATCGATCTTCCTTCCTTCCTCTCTTCCTTATTACATTTCAGTAAGGTATTTATCGATGGCTACTATGTGAAGGGATACTATAGTGAGCATGATAAACAGGGTCCCATCTTTTTTGAATTATTTTTTAAAGGATTTTATTTGAGAGAGAGAGTGAGAGCATGAACAGAAGAAGGGGCAGAGAGGGAGGGAGAAGTAGATTCCCTGCTGAGCAGGGAGCCTGATCCCAGGACCCTGAGATCATGACCTGAGCCGAAGGTAGAGACTTTAACCCACTGAGCCACCCAGGCGCCCCAGGTTATGGGAAAATTTAACAATAATTTTTCTTGAGGAAAAAAAAAAGGTCTCAAAGCATTTTGCAGTAGACATTAATTAGGCTGGGTTCTTTTTTTTTTTTTTAAAGATTTTATTTATGTATTTGACAGACAGAGAACACAAGTAGGCAGAGAGAGAGGAGGAAGCAGGCTCCCTGCTGAGCAGAGAACCCGTTGTGGGGCTCGATCCCAGGACCCTGAGATCATGACCTGAGCCGAAGGCAGAGGCTTTAACCCACTGAGCCACCCAGGCGCCCCAGCAGCAAGGTAATTCTAATGAGCACTCTGTCTAGAAGGTGAACAGATGTAATTTATACCTTTCTGGTCTACTAAGTACTACAGACCCTCTACACTGTTACTTTACATACTTTTGACAACTAGCAGAATGGTGGCTTTATATTAGCATCATTTTCCAGCTGAGGAAACAGAGTCATGAAGATCAGATTGGCCACAAGTACATAATGCCATGAAATCAGGAACAGTAAAATGATTGGGAAGATCTACGGAAAGCTTCCAGAAGGATACGGATACCTCACTACTAGTCTACTGACCCCATAAAAGATGGGACCCTTTGGGGCACCTAGGTGGCTCAGTCAGTTAAGTGTCTGCCTTCAGATCTCTCTCTGTGTCAAATCAATGAATAAAATCTTTAAAAAAAAAGTTACCTTGCCATATGGTGAGGTTCCCTTTGGGGGGGGGGATACTGAGCATGAGGTAGAAACATGTAGAAAGTTTTCTAAGAGCCTGTATAGATAGGTTTTCTGTGGTCTTGCTATTTTTTCTATGCAGGTATTTTTAGTATACTTTGCATTTATTGGAAAAAAACCCTAACTTTGGAGAGTCTAAATACAAGTAACAGTAATCGCTACAGATTTTATCAGGAAATAATGAACTGTGTCTTGACATATATTTTAAGTAAATGTAGTTTAATAGTGCAGATTGGTAATTTGATCAACGATTTTCAATAGAATATGCAGGGAAAAAGCTAAATGTTATCAGAGCAACCTGCTAAAATATGACCCATCAATATTTTAATATTCAATGAAGCTAAGGCATTGTGTGCTTTAAATACTTATATATGACATAACACTGAAGAAAATAAGCTAGGGAAAAGTAAAATGTAATCATAAAAGATATTCTCAAACTTGAATTATACTGTGGTTGCCTTGTTGGCTATTCCTGTTCTCTTTCTTTCCTATGTTCTTTTTTATTCATTATATTTACAATTATAGTTTTGTCCTTCTAAAGAAGAAGTAAAATGAAAGTCAGTGCCTTATCTAGTTACTCACAGCATTCCCCTAAGTCTCTGATATTTGAGTAACCACCTAAAGAATAAAATACTGGTGTGTGAAAGTAATAGAAGTTGTTGCCCCCTTGTAAGGTATTATAACTCTCAGAGGCGTAAGGGAGCACAATACTGTTTGTTTTACTAGATATCTGTAGTCTTCTGCTAATTATGCCTTTCACCCCTAAGAGTCATTCTCCCCTTCTCTTTATGTATGTAATGTCCCATCTAGTAGCATTTCTTAGCCTCCCTTGAAGCTAGGGGTATATTTGCCTGGGTTCTCTCTCTTTCCCTTTGCCCTGGGCCTGAACACTGAGTGGTAACTAACTGCTTTCCCCCTGGCAGACAAAGACATTATTCCAGGGCAGTGTTTCTGTGTTGGGCAATTTGCCTTCCAGGGGACGTTTGGTAATATCTGGAGAAATTTTTGATTGTCAAAACTGAGGAGTAGTATACTAAACATCCTACAATACAGAGAACAACCTCCCTCCCCCCTGGACAGAGCTGAATCAAACAGAAGAGAAAGATTTCAATATCTTTAGCAAGTCCCTAGAGAGCATTCACAGTTAAAGTAGGTGTCTGATACTGCTGGTTGCCCAGGAATTCACTAGTTTCGTTGATCCAAAGGCTCTGCCAATACTGGTACTGATCTCTAACACAAGAAGATGACATATATTTAAAACTCTTGGGGACTGTGTGCATAGGCTCATGTCTTCCATCTGGTTCCCAGATGGGATATTTTGGAACCTTGGTCAATCTGGCAGGTTTTGCGATTCTTCCTCATTAAAGCAAATGCAGGGGTTCTGGCACCAGAAACTTTGGTAATTGTTCTTACCATTGAGACTTGATGTGAGAGAGGTCTTCCTGAAGAGATATGTTATGGAATGTATTCTTTAAAAACATAGATGGGATCAATCTTCACATAATGCTCACTCTACTAAAATACATAACAATGTTGCAGATGTTTGAGTCAAAGGAAATTTAGTTGCAAACTAAATTTTAGAGCTTAGGGGTTTCATTTTAAGCATTTAGGTCTGGGGATAATGCATCAGAAATCAGGTGGACAGATAAGAGGACAAAATAAAGTGAGAAGTCAAACATTTAGGCAAGCAAAATGTTAACATCCGTAGGAGCTGAAGAGGCGGAGAACTGTGGGGATTAAACTCTCTAGTCAGGTATTCAGAAACAGAGAGGAAATACCTGTAGACTAAGGCATTAAACCGAGTGCTCAAATAAAGATCATTGATGTGGTTCTCATTTTGGAAGAAATCCATTCCCCTCTAGATTACCCAGACCCTGCAGCGAGAATGTAGGTAATTGAGAGTATTTGATTGATGTTAAAAGTTATGCTATTAGATGGAAGAAATGGATTTGTACAGATATGGAAATTACAATTTGTTTATGCATCTAAATTGGCATTTATTGAGCCCTTCTTCTGGGTAAGTCTCATCCTGGTTGATGGGGAAAGATATGAATAAATCATGGATCTTTTTCAGTAATTCACTGACTTTTAAGGAGACGGAAAAGTCTGTCATCAACTGATGGACAACAGTAAAGTGTGGGAGATGACATGATAAATAAGTATGTAGGCATTTTTGTGGGAGACCAGAGAAGGATGGAAAGATCAGAGGAGACTTCCTGGAAGAGATGGGACCAAGGCTGATGAGTGAAGAGAAAGCAAGAATTAGGTTAAGAAGTGGATGGAGTCAAAGCCTGATATAGAGGCTGAGGGAATAGTACAAAGTCATGGAAATAGGTGAAGTCTTGGTGTTTGGGGATTCATTCAGTGAATATTTGTGGAGCACAGGAATTTTGCCAGTAATGGATCTAAGCACTGGTTATGGTCGAGACAGGCAACATCTTTAACCTCATGCGTCTTGCAGTCTTTTGAGAGAGACAAACACATAAATGGAAATTTAATAGAGTGTGATAAGCACTCTGAAAGGGGCAATAACAGAACACCAAAGGGGGAGCACAGAAGGAGGATGTTTATCCCAGCAAGGGGGAAGAAAAGGGAGGGGGTAGGATGACTGAGAAAACATCCCTAGGAGATAATTGAGTCTTAAAGAATGTCTATGAATTAATCAGGCAAAGAATTTGGGAAAGTATCAACAGTGAAAATAGTAAACACAGAGGCAGTGAGGCAAAGGAAAACCTGGCATCTTCAGGCAACTGAGTATTTCTGGAAGTTGAAGATAGTGGTTAGGTATTTTTTATATGATTGATTGCTGTTTCTTGTCAAAGAAAAGTCAAAGAACACACTTAGAGATAATTCAGGAGGAAAAGAGCTGGAAGGATGAGTGGTTGGAATTAGTATGTGGAGAACGTATCTGTGATATAAAAAGTGTAGGAGTTCGGTTGGTGGCAGAGTCCTGATAGTGACAGTGGAAGTAGAGAGGGAGATTTAAGTCACCGGGCATGAAATCAGTCAGGAACTTCGAGGCCAAGGCATTTGTCATAATATTACAGACATAGATGCCGAGTCACCCACCCACAGGATTTGGGGTAAAGAGGAAGCCAGGTACCTGTCTTAAGTCAATGCACAGGAGTGGCCATGGAAACGATAGATCAGAGCAACACAGAAGAACAGAAAGTGGTGTATGTAGATGACAGGAGATTTTTACAGTGGTCAAAATGGCAGTGGAAATTGGGGTAGCTGCAGACCCCTCCTGTTGCCCTAGCAGCACCCGTTGCTGCAGAACATGAAGGCGGACTCAGTGGAATGCTGAGTTTCAGTTTAGGTGGAAGATGATGGAAGTACACATTAAGAGGTTAAACTCGGAGAGGATTCTAAATGTCAAGAGCACAAAAGGAGTCTGAGAGAAAACAGCTCAGGTCAGTCAGAAGGGGACAGAAGGGCACAGCAGGATGGGGAGAAGGAGATAGGGATAGGGTAGGTTGGGATGAGGGAGATGGAACCTGCCTTTTCAGCAGCTGATGGCTGGCAAAGAAGAGAGCCTTGGCAGGTTTAGTTAGTAAGCTTTAAGGTTCCCAAGGGAAGACTTGGTGCATGTGGATCAGAACTTGTGTTGATGTTGGGGATAATGGCCCTCACAGGGTTAGGGATCTGTTGACCTTGGTTAACTGCCCCTTCCCCATGCCATCCCTGTTTCCTCTCCTCTTAGTCTCCTCTTTCTGCTTGAAAAGTTCAGGCCCGGTTAATACTGTACGGGCTTTTTCTAAACCTCCTTTCTGGAACCTAACTTTGACAGTCATTAGGCAGCTTCTCAGAGTACCTGCTGCATATCCTTTTAAGTGTAGATTCTATGCAAAATCCAGAGCTCCAACTGCTTCACAACTGCTCAGTCCTTATCTAGCAGCTGAGGCCAGAGTGACTTGGAACACATCTATGTCTTCTCCATGTTTCTGTGTCTCAAGGAGGACATACAACTGTTTTGCAGGGAAGTCCACCAAAACCGAGTCCAAAAGTGTACATGCGTCCTGCATTTCCAAATTGCTGTTTCCCCCTATTTAATTGTCTACATCCTGTTTCTCAAGTTCCTTATCTTTCATCGTGAACCTTGGATACTTTTCTATAATATCCAATTGATTTCTAACGTTCACCCTTAGATTTACTGAACAGTGGCCAGAATAGATGTTGCTATGCATTTCTTTTTCATGTTTCACTGTGTAGTGATCCTAGTAACACTTAACATTTAAAGAGCATTTTTACCCCTAAAAGCTTAAAGCACTTAACAGGAAACTATTTAACAACCCCCACAACATTCTTGGAAGACAGACATATGATACATAACTGCTGCAGCCTCAAAAATGCATTTTCACTTAGAACAACTTTTATTGAAAACAATATCAGAGGAGCTATCGGCTGAACTTTCTGGATTTATTTACAGTAATTTAGCCCCTATCTCTACATCATCAGCATACCGTCCATGTCCACAATGAAGTTATTTATGAGTCTGGAACTTGGTTTGGACCATTGTTTTAAATTAAAGTAGCTTATCCTTTGTATATCCAATTCTGATAAAAAGAACTAGAGAATGTGTTCAAAACCGAGAGGTGACATAGCAAAAGGAGTTTAGTTTTTGTGATAGTAGGAGATAGGGTAGGAAAAGAGTAATGAATGGGGTATGGTAGAAAGAACATGGTCTCATATGTCACAAAATTGGCCAATTTAACATTCAATATGCATTTAGTATCTGCATTAATAAGGGTTAGTTTGACTGTAAGTAGTAGGAAAACCCAGAGGATTGGTGAGATAAATGCCATAAAACTTAATTTCTTTCCACATCCATTCCCACTGGAGGCAGATCCTGGCTTGCTCTGGCAGCTCTGCTCCATCAGGTCATCAGGAACTTAGTTTTCTTGCAGCTAAATGCTCTGCCTTTCCGCATCTCTGTAGGTTACAATGATAGCATTAACATTTCAGGCAACAGGATAGAAGTATGTTGAACAAAGACAAAGTGGGTTTCCCAGCTGTCTCTTACAGAAGTTCTTAGAAGCAATCACAAGGTATTTAGTATTTCCACACATTATTTTGTCAGAACTTCAAAAGATGGGCCCATCTAACTTTAAGAGAGGGAAGAAAATTTAGTCTCTATCTGCGTGACCATATTCTTAGATACGAATCTGTTACTATCAAAAAAGAGCAAAGGGAGAGCAGGGGAAAACTAATAGTAGCTCTTCACAGTCAAGATTACCTGCAAGTCACTGCCAGTTTTTTCCACAAAGTCACTGTTTGACCCTGGGCGATTTTATTTTTGTATTTAATTTCCCTGTCTGCAAAATGAAGCAATTGTACTAGAAGATGTTCAAAAGCCCTCTCATTGCTAATAGTCTCAAAATAAATGAATGGCCAGATGAATCAATAAATGACAGTAAAGTGGCTTAAGGATCTTCATAATCCAATAGGTGCAACAAGGTCGCTAGATTCATGCTGAATCAATTACAGTGAAAATGAGTGGATCATATGGCTATGGGTATAGCTTTTTCTGATTAAATATTTATTCAAATCTTTAATTATATAATATACATCACTCAGAAACATGCATAAACATAAATGTGTACTTTAAAAAATAGCTATTAAATAAACACTCATATAGTCTTAATTGAAGCCAAAAAAAGAAATAACATTGACAGCAGCTGAGAGGGTCTCTCGTTTCCCTATTAGATCACAAACTTCTGGTAACCCTTAAAATTCTAGATCATACAGATGATTTTATCACGACTTTTGTTATATTATTTCCTTTACTGTTCTACGTATCCAGGTATCCTTAAATACTATAACTTAGTGTTTCCTGCTTCTGGATTTCAAGAATTAAATAATTCTTACACTAGCCTCAACAGGCAACATATTGTATGGTTCCATTTATTTGAAATGGCCAGAACTAACGTATCTATAAGAGACAAAGTAGATTACTGGGTGCCAAGGATCAGAAACATAGATGGAAATGAGGAGTAGCTACTAATGGGTACAGTGATTTTTTGGAAACATGAAGAAAATATTCTAGAATTGATTGTGGTGATGACTGCATGAAGAAAATGTTCTAGAATTGATTGTGGTGATGACTGCATAAGTCTGTGAATATACTAAAAACCAGTGATTCATTTAAATGGACAAATTGTTGCTATGTAAATTGTACCTCCAAGCTGTAAAAAAAAAAACAAATCATTCTAAATGTGTAGTATCTTAGGATATAGATTTCTTTGGAATTGTGACATTCATTATATAGCTCTATTTTGTTAATTTTGATTACATGACATTCTATTATATAGTGTATCCTACAGTCTATCCTTTTATCTGTTGATGACATTTGAACTTTTTTCAAATTTTTGGTTCATGAGCAGTGTTGCTTTCCACATACTTGTGTGCATCTTATGGTATGTGTATGTACACATTTTTCTAGAGTAGAGGTTCTTAACCTGGAGCCATTGGACATCCATGGGAGTTGCTTGGCCATAGGATCAGAAATCTGTCCTATAGTTTTGCAAGTAGTTGTACCAATTTCCATTCCAGTCAGCAATATGTGAGAGTTTTTGTTGTTCTCCAGTCTCTTCAATATTCGATATTGACAGATTCCTTAATATAGATTTTGCTTTTGTAGATGTTTAAATTTAAAATTAGATGGTATGGGATGCCTGGGTGGCTCAGTGGGTTAAAGCCTCTGCCTTCGGCTCAGGTCATGATCTCAGGGTCCTGGGATCGAGCCCCAGATGGAGCTCACTGCTCAGTGGGGAGCCTGCTTCCCCCTCTCTCTCTGCCTGCCTCTCTGCCTACTTGTGATCTCTCCCTCTTTCTCTGTCATATAGATATATAAAATCTTTAAAAAAAAACAATGACAAAGAACTTTGACAGGGGACCACTGTGAATTCAGGGAGCTTAAATAAAGCCAGTTTGCCTAACTACAGAGCGAAAGTAAAGGGTAGAGGTAGAAATAAGGCAGGGGACTCAGGTCAGAAAGATAACTGAAGGCTGTGTTCAGGAGTTTAGTGTAAATTTTAACTTCATTTTCTAGCACTGCAGTGTTTTAAGTGGGGTGAAGGGGGGGGTCAACATGATCAGACTTTGATTTTGAAAAGTCCCATCCGCAGTAGTGGAAAAAAGAATCAAGAGTAGGGTAGGTAGAAACATAGATGGATGGTAGATGGGAAGTTAGATAACCTGATAGATTCTGTTGCTATTTAATAAGTAGATATACTAAGTGAGAGTGAAAACATCAAATTGGCAGTGACATTTCTGGTTTTCATACCTAGAAAAATGGAAGTAACCTTCACAAAGATAAAGAACGCTGGAAAAGGACAGGAGGTAGGAAAGAGAGACCATGTTTCATTTTTGACAAGTTGAATATAAAGTACCTTTTGAGATACTCAAATAGGACTCTGCAGCTGATGGCCTGGATTTGAATCCTGGAGCCTCCACTTGGAAGATCCAGGGAAAATTATCTAGTATTTTTGTGTCGTCATTTCCTCACCTGTAGGACAGGAATAATAGTAACCACCTTGTAGAGTTCTTATGAGGAAATAAATAGAAAATGCTTAGAATAGAGATAGCACTGGTTAAGAACTTAATGTCATTTTAATTGCTGTTTGCTATGTACTACTAAGGAGATGTGAAGTTAGCAGTTGGATAGAGGGCTATTGAGCTGAGAAAAGCATCCTAAGCTAGAGATGTATTTTTTCTTATGAAAAATTCCAAAACTCTATAAAAGTAGACAGAACAGTATAATGAAATCCCATATATGCAAGCTGTAGCTTTGAGAATAATCAGTTCATGATCAATCTTGTTTCATTTATACCTTTCATCTGTACACGCTGTGTTCCTATGTTGCATCATTCTGAAGCAAATCACAGATCTATCATCTGATCTGTCAAAATACTAGTGTATGTGGAGATAGAGATTTGAGAATCATCTGCATGTAAGAGGCAGCTGAAGTCCAGAGTGTACATATCTTTCCTTAAGGAGAAAGGATAGGATGAGAAGAATATTAGGCCTTAAGACATTCCATAATTGGATGGCTGAATAGAAGAGAGTAGGCCTACAAATGAGAGAAACCATGATGGGAGAGGTAAGACAAAAACCAAGAACTCATGGTATCACAAAAACCCAGGAAAGAGAATATTTTAAAGAGAGTATTCTGTAGTGTCATATCTTATCAAGAAGTCAAGCAAGATGGGGTTTGAGAAATGTCCATTGGCTTAGGCAACATTAATGGTGTTAGTTTTTCAGTAGAGTAATGGGGGAAGAAACCAAATTGTAGTAATTTGGGAGTAGCAGGTGAGGAAATAGAGACAATGGGTTTATTTAGATGAGTACTTTAAGAACAGAATCTTAATTATATATAAGTCCTCATGAAAAAATTCTAGTTGAGAGGAACAAGTTTATGATTCCAGAGACCTCAGGGGATAGTTGACAGTGGCTGGTTCCTGAGAAGGGGGAAGAGGTTCAGAGCCCAGGTAGAGGGATTAGCCTTGGAAAGGGCAAAAGATCCCTCATCGAGCATTTAGTTCAAATCCGGATTCCTGAGCTTCACATCTAGAGATTCTGATTCAGTAGTTCTTGGCTGTAGCCCAGGAATCTGCAGTTCAAAAATATATATAAAGTATTTCAAATACAAGTGGTCAAGGACAATCTTTGAGAAATATTGACCTGTAAGTTTAGACCAAACTACTTGTTATATAGGCACAACTTTAACATTTTCAAGTGATCATAGTAATTCTTTGAGAGCATTTGGACTTGTTTCCTTAAGATATGTGTGGTCATTGTTTCATTATACAAGGATACAAGCTCAGTGTAGAAAAGTGTTAGGGAAAAATACCTATCCTCTGTCCCTCAGAATGGTTACTGATTACATTTGGGCACATTCCCTTGAAAACTTATTTTTCTATTTTCTCCCACCCTTAAGCTCATGTAGCTTGTGTGAGTTGTGTGTCCTTTTTCACTCACCTTTAGATAGTTAACATTTTCTGTTATATGAACAGTTTGTAAACATTTTATTGAATTCCCATTTCCACAGTCTGTTTTCCCAGTTCTCTTTTTCCGTACCTGCATAAGCAGTACTCTTGTCTTGCACACGCATACCCTGGGCTATATTACTGTTCTGACCAATGAGCTCTAAAGTCCCACCTGTCCTATTCAAGAGCGCAATCATACCATACTTCCCTAGGCAACTCACTTTCCCTCTTTTCTGTTTCGCTTTTTCTCACTGCTCCTAGCTCTCAAACTTCCTCCTCCTCTGCTGTCATGCTCAGCTGATGACTTCAGTGAGAAATCTAAAGCAGTCAGAAGAGCATTTCCATAGACAAGCTCTACCCTATCTACTCATCTGCAATCAAATATTCTGGCTTCTCGCCTTTTGACTATGAGGAAATTTCTGTGGTCTTATCTACCCTGCCACTTGGGCGCTCGGTGCCAAATATTTCATGGCAGCACACCATTGATATTTCTCTATCTACAGAATGATTTGCAGCCCTGGAAGACGGTTTTTATTTTTTTACCCTTAAATTTTCTTCCATCATAATTCACAAATGAACACAAGCAATACTTTTTGGAGCCCCTTGCTGTTACTGCTTTATTTCTTTTTTATCCTCTATAGCCAAACTTGTGGTGTAAGAAGCATCTATATTCACTGTCTCCAATTAATTCTTCAGTCCCCCTGCAGTTAGATCCTTGCCCTCGTGACTCCAGCAGAACTCCCCTTCCAGAATTTACCAGTGACCTCAGCATTCGTAAAAACATTCATAACTTCTCACTTTCACCTCAGTCAGTCCAGCAGCAGTATTTGTCTCAGTAGATCACTCCCTCTTTTTTTCTTTTTTGGCTACACTAGATTTACTTGGGTTCCAGAATGAAAGGTATTCTTTATGTTCATCTTACCTCAGTGTATGCTCTTTCTCAGTCCCTTACGTTGGGGCTCCCACTTATTTTCAGCTACCCCCGAAAATAACGGGGGAAGCTGAAAAAAACGGCTCCCCCACCCCGTTTTACTGAGAAATAATTGACATACATCACTACAGAAGTTTAAGGCATGTGGCAGGATGGTTTGACTTACATCGATTGTGAAATCGCTACAATAGTTGAAACTGACTTCCATCTTCTCAGAGATGTGATAAAAAGGAAAAAACATTTTTTCCTTGTGATGAGAGCTATTAGGATCTCCTGTCAACAACGTTCCTATATATCATACAGCACTGATAACGATAGTCATCATGCTGTACAGTAAGTCCTTAATATTTAGTTTTTTTATTATGTTCAGTTAGCCACCGTATAGTACATCATTAGTCCTTGATGCAGTGTTCAACGATTCACTAGTTAAGTGTCACCCAGGGCTCATCACAGCACATGCCTTCCTCAATACCCAGGGTGATGAGTATCTTATAGTTTGTTTATAATGTTTGTGTACCTTCCTCCTGGTCCCCCTTACCATCCCCCCACAGCCCTGGTAACCATAAGTCTGATCTCTTTTTCTTGTTTTTCATATGCAAATGCTGTCTTAAAAGTAGTTGCCTTTCTCTAACTTAATTCACTTAGTATAATGCCTTTGAGGTCATCCATTTTGTCACAAGTGGTAATTTCTTTTTTTATGGATGAATATGTTGCATATATACATCACATTTTCTTTTTCTGTTCATCCATTTATGGACACGTAGGTTGTTTTTATGTTTTGGCTATTGCAAATAATATGTTTGCGGCTTTTTAAATGTAATAGTTCTTGGTCTCCTACCTTGCTCTTTGATTCTCATTTCCCTGCTTGGTGATCTCATCCAGTTTTATGGGTAAATCAGCTATCTCCTAGGCAGCTTGAACTTAACACCTTTTGGCACCAAAATCTTGTTTTCTACCACCCGAATTGCTACTCCCATTATCTTTTATATTTCAACAAATGGCAAGTCCATTCTTCCACATACATAGGGGATCATCCTTGCCTCCTCTCTTTCTTTAATGACCCACATCCAACCCATTAGCATATCTGACTGGCTCTACCTTCATATATATCCAAAGTCCTACCACTTCTCACCATCTCCACTATTACTGGCCAGATCAAAGCAACAATCAGCTCTCAGTGAAATCACTGGCTTATCTTCTAACTGCTTGCAGCAATATTATTTTAGAGTTGATGAGGGGAGCACCTCTTCTGGCCTTAAGCTCAGGCAGTAGGTCAGAGTAAGTCAGTCTTCGAAGGTGGGGTTGCATTTGAGTAAAAATCATATTTAGAGAACACTGTGTTGGAGGTTTCAATTGTGCAGTCTGGGTATGGATTGCCACTGTAAAGGCTGCCGCTTCAATATGCTGATAAGAGTGTTGCACACATATAGCCCCTGATTGATTCAGGTGGGGAATTCCAACTGCCTAGTACTAGACCAGGAAGGAGAATGAGTTAGAGCTGTGATCAGTGACCAGAATGGAGTTGGAGAGAGAGGTGCCCTATTTGGTGGTGGGGAGCTTGTGTGCTTGAGGAGAGGCACCACCTCCCAACCCCAGGAATTCCTGTGCAGAAAGGAGGAGTACAGTAGTCTTTGATGGTGACTTAGGAAGCTGGCAAGGCAGGAGTAAAGAATCTGTCATGCGTAATTCTGGGAGTGATAGGAATGAGGGGATGAGAACCTTGGGTCATTTAGAGCCAGCTCTGGAGGTTTCCCTTTGAGGTTGCATCCATCTTTGTGACTGGCCGCCTGGATCACACTCTGAAATCCTGTCAATATGGAGACACAGCCTAAGAGGACACCAAGACCAAGGGAAGGGGGTTCAGTACATTCAAGAGTAATTTCTTTCCCTCTGACTACTATCTCTTACCAGAATTACTAATGCAGCACTCCTGATGGCCACATGTGAGAGTGTGCGAACATTGAGAGCAAATGTGGCCCCATAGATCTTAATGAGTCCCATAGAACAAAGACAATGGGTCTGGCTTCCAAGACATGTTTTCACAGGAGTTAGGAACCACCTTTGGATGCTGCATTGATGCTTTTTCCCAAGTAAGGTCTATCTTGACAGCTTTCTCCATTAAATTATGGCTGGAGGCACAGAACAATGCCTGCTGTGCTGGAATGTTCCAGGAGAGCCCACTGAGAACACTAGTAATGAACAAGCAATGGTATTTGGGCCAATTCTGTTGTATCCGTAGACAGTCACAGAGATAAAGTTGTCTTGTTGGCATTTTGGATGAGTTTAGGGAGTAATGCAAAGTGTTTTCTTACAATTAATATTCACAAAACTGGTTTTAAATTTAAAAATCTTCTCTAATAGGCAAAGTAATCCAAAGTGGGCCTTTTCTTTCATATTATGGATTAGTCATCCAAAGGAAGATAATGAGGCTTTCGATGACATTTGTAGATAATTCTATCAGGAATGAGAAGAAAAATAAAAGGAAAATGTCCTTCAAATTATTGCAGAAGTAAACAAAATTGAGTCACAAATGTTAGAGTGCTCATGTTTTTCATATTTCCAAAAATATTTTTTACACGGTGAAGAATTTGCAGAGAAATATTTTGTTTCAATGTCCGAGAAGCATATTTCATTTGTATGTTAAACATCACCTTCATGTTCAGTTTTTACTAAAATATGGTTATTGTTATACTAGTTTTATAAAATCAATAAGTTATAAGAAAGAAATATGAAAAAAAAATCATGCACCAATTAATGAAGCCATCTACGCAATGTGTTCCTTCTTGTGAAATTAGTTTTTTTTGTAATGTTTTCTCATAATTAAAGGATTAATTAGGTTCTTAAAACCTCTTTTGAGATAGTCATCAGTAAACCCATTTTATACCTAGGAGAATTGAGGGATAAAGAAACTGATTTTTCTCAACTTCATAACAAATTTAAAGTTATAACTTCAAGAATTGAACCTCAAGGTATTGATGTCTTCCTTCTAAAATGTAATATACTCTGGTATGTGTTTGTTTGAATGAGGGATGTGTGTGTGTGTGTGTGTGTGTGTGTGTGTGTGTGTGTGTGTGTGTCTTGGGGGGTTATTTTCTCATATTATGTAACCCTTGTAACCAAAGCTAACCTCCAGGGAAGGGAAAGATAATGTCTCACCTCATTTTAAATTCCGAGATCCAGCGTGTGGCTACAGGTAATGGAAAAATAGGTAGTCCCATGAGAATTTGGCAAAAGACCCTGGGAAATATTTGTTCCAATAATTCTCTTAAGGTCAGAGTTCATCATTTCCTCCATAGAGAAATGTGTCCAGATAAATCTCACTGGATGGGTTATCTGTAAGTCTTAGTCCCAGGGCTCATATCCCAACTGTGTTAATAACTTCTGTGTGACTTCGAGTTACTCAATGAATCTCTAGAGTTGCTTTTAGCGCTAAAATCAGAGAATGCTTAGATTCTATGCAATACAAAGTGAGATTACACAATGCTGGCTTGAAGGTGTACTGACAGTTAATCTGGATAATTAGATTTATTCTAATTGCAATGGGAATTTAAGTGAATACACTTTTTCCTTCTGCCTTGTTGCTTCCACTCATATATCTTTATTTAGAGAACTTTAGGATTCTTGACCTTAACTTTCCTGATTGGTCTAGAAATATTTAGTCATATTTCTTTAGCTGTGGTATTTAACTTTTTAAACACCTTGCAATTATTATTGCTTTCTCCTGTGGTTGATAATGTTGTTGCCACAGATAGTAGCATTGACAGAGAATTGGAAGAGAGCCCAGTGATTTAGTCCACTTGAATCCATTATCAAGGGTTTTTAGGGGTTATATAACCCAGCTCCTCCTTGTTATAGTCCCCTGTTAAAAATTAACCATCTGGCTTGGTAGAAGCTGCCTTCTAACTGTTTTTCATAACAGTGGCCCTGGTGCCAAATGTTGGTTCCCATGGAAATGATTTAAAACATGCATTAAAATCTGGGAATGGCTGTGTTTTCTCCATCTAATTTCTCCCATTGTCTTCTGTAATACCAAAGTTTCTATTTTATTGAGAGTTACATAATTGTCACCTGTTGGAGACACTGTCAGAATAGGGGCATGCGTCTATCTTCCAGTGTTATAATGTTATATAATTATGGAGAAAACACATAGAACCAAATAGCTTAAAGCTGTTAAATAAACAAGAGCTTTATAAACTGTTAATAAAACATCATATTTTATTAAATGCTTTAGGGTAAATTCTAAAAGTTTAAAATCCTACTTCTCGGAAGAAATATTTGACTAGAACTATCAAGGCAAAGGAAACTTTTTATTGACCAAAACATAATTGTCAAACTGTCATTTTTTTTTAATAATAGTAACAACTTCTGCATTTTGCCTTCTTATACTGTTTGAGATACTAGGGAGAAAATCTTCCATACATTGGCTTATTTAATCCTTGTAGCAGACCTGTGAGATAGGTGATATCACTAACCCCACATTACAGTGAGGGAACCTGAGGCACAGAGCATGTAGATCTCTTGTCCAGCTACTAGGTGGCACAGATGAATCTGGAGTCTGGGTTATTCTGCACCACACTGCCTCTCATAGAGGTAATATCTCTATGTGTACCCATTTTAGACAGACCCAGAACACGTTTCTTAACCTTCCTTAAGAGTGTACAGCAGACACAATTTAACTTTCCTGTGCTGGCTGAGAAATGACTTTCTATAAGAGGCTATCTGGACTAATCTCAACTTTTCCCTACTCCCCATTTAACTGCCTCGTCAGCCTGTGCCTCAGTTGCCCAGATACTGTTTGTACATAGCTTTGTGTACATAATGTAATCTGACCCAATTGCACTTCACTGACCTTCCAAAATGTTCTGTCGTGCCCTTTGGAACTCATGGTACTCAGCAAAACCCTCACTATCATTAAGTTCTTTCAATAGTTCCTTCATCTTTGTGGTCTAAGTGAAATGTTGCATTCTGCTGACGATACAGACTTCCCAACAGCCTGTTCAAAGGAGTAGCTGATTTTGGTTTTCTCCCTGTCACTTGCTCTCCTACTGTAGAATTTCACAGCTGAGTTTCTGGTGGGGGGTTGTCCACCACTGGTCCTGTCAGTATTCTTAATACAGACAGTATGTCTCTCATGTAAATGGTATATCCAGTGGCATTTTCTTTGGCCTCATTTTGACTCCCCACCACATAGACTCCAGACCTTGTCGTTAGCAATGTTAGCTTCACAGTCCAAATCTCTCTTGGGTACCACTTTCTGGACACTGCTACCTGCCTGCCTAGTTCACTTTTACTACCTTCACCAAATCTTTTACCTCATCATGAGCTCCATTTACAGCTTTACTGCTTATTCTCAACCTCTTGCCAGTAGTTTCCCCCTTACTCAGTTTATATCCCATGCTCCATCATGAAAATCACTCCCTTGAACCTCTCTCCTCTGGCGTACTTGCCAGTCCCCTCTGCCCTATGAACACCCCTGAGGAGTTCAGTGTTGCTAAAGGAAAAGACGTGATAGCTCAGCACTGTCTGGCGGAGTCGCTGCATATCCCAGTATATTTACTCCCATACTCTTCGAGAAGACTGCTTCACTTTCATATATTCATTCATTTAGTTAGTTCATTTAGTAAGTAAGCTCTATACCCAACTGAACTCATGACCCCGAGATCAAGAGTAGCACGCTCCACTGGCTAAGCCCTCCAGGCGTCCCTAAGAAGCCTGTTTCCAACTTTGCCTGTCTTATGAAATCTTCTATTCTGTTTCCCACCTATAGCTTTGAACTGAAGTCCTCACTTTTTATATCACCAAGAAACTAGAAGCAGTCTAAGAAGAAATAGCTCTCATTTTCCTTTATTAAGGATAGTGACTGAACATCCGTATTCATATATGCTGCCTTTCAAATCGTTAAACTGGACGAATTATCCCTACTAAATGTCTCTTCTTGGACTCTGAATCCCCATCCTCTCTTGTGTACTCAAGAGGAATATGCATTTCTCCCTAATTTCTCTTCATGTTGAATGTCTGCCTATTGGATCATTTCCATCAACAATAAAACTTGCTATGGTATTTCCCATCTTAATAAGAAAGGCAGAGTCCTGTCTTGGAATCCACCACCTCTTTCTCACCAGATGCAATGTACTCCTCTTCCGTGTTTCTCTATGTTCCTTCCTAATCACTTCGTTCTCTCTGGCTGTCACCTTTTCACCAATCTGTAAGTGCTGGAGTATATTTAACAAGCCATCCTCTTCTCTCTTCTTTTCTGTATAGATACTGTTTTTCTTGGTAATCTCAACTTACACCATGATTTTCCATATACAATTTGTATTGACTTCTGAGTTCCAGACTCATACATCTGCACACACAATAGCTCCACTTGGAAATCTAAGAGATGGTTTGCTTTTAACATGTCCAAAAGAGAACTACATCTATGCTACTGTCCTTTTCTTCTCCAATCTTTTCCATCTTTGTCATTTCACCATTATATATGGACTTGATATGCCAGTCTGGCTCTCTCACTTTATACCCTGGAAATCCTGCTGGCTCTGCCTTCAATATATATTCTGTGTTTGGAACCCCCATAACGTCCCTTCAACAGAACTGTCAAAGGGATCATGCTAAAAGTTAAGGTATAGCTGAGTAAAAATGACAGACTACAGAGGGGCTTCGAAGTGGTTCAGTCAGTTAAGCGTATGCCTTCAGCTCAGGTCATGGAACCAGGGTCCTGGGATCCAGCCCTTCCAGCCCTGCATCAAGCTCCCTGCTCCTCCCCATCTTCTGCTAGCACTTTCTGTTGTGCACTCTCTCTCTCTCAAATAAATAAAATCTTAAAACAAACAAACAAAAAAACCCCAAAAAACCCCACAGACTACAAATAAGGTCCTAGAATTCTTCACATATTTTGACTTCCTGTTGCCTATCTGAACTGTGCTTCCCTTGGCACCAGTTACATTGGGAGCCTTGCAGTTTCTCAAACCTCAGAGCCTTGGCACTTCCTCTTTCCTCTGCTGGGGGTGCCCTTCATGGTCTTTGTTCAGGTAGCTTTATGACTCACTTATCTCCTTCAAGTCTGTGCACAAATCACCCCGGAGAGTACTCCTCCCACTACCCCCAAGAAAGAGCACTGCCCATCCCCTCTAGTAACAATTTCCTTGTGTAGATTCTTTTTTCTTCCTAATACTTAATTTTTATGTGAAATTGTATTTAAAAAAATTCTCTTCATTTTTTTTTTCTCACATTAGAGAATAAGCCCAAAGAGGACAGATAGCTTACCTGTTTTGCTTATTTCTATATGTCTAGACACGAAAACGATGATTAACACATACAAGTTCAATAATTATCTGTAGAATTAAATACCCTCTCATGTCCGTGTTTTGCTCAGACCCTTCCTGCCTGAGAGGAATTGAATAGTAATTTGCGAATACAACTCTTGTCTTAAGAGTTTGTTAGGCAGTTTTCACTTGACCAGGCACACCTAAATTACTAAAGTACCTTTTGTAATTATGGACCAGTCTTGTGAGAAAGAAAATATCCCAGCTACCCCAAACCTTATGCCCCTATCTCTTCATTGCTTTAACAGTTTTTATAATGAAAAAAGCTTTCCATTCAGATTTAACTCACTGTAAGTGTTAGGCAGTTTAAAGTACTTAACCTTATTTGCAACTCAAAGTAATGATAGGTTAGTATTTCTGTTTTGCAGATGAGCAACTAAAACTCAGTGATGATATAATTTACTTAAGTTCCAAATCGTAAATGATACAGACAGGACTTAAATCCGTGTCTTGCATACTCTCCACTAGGTCACAGTGTGTTGTTTATATGTTTTGTTAGTTTTTATGTATTGAGAATAAACTTAACAAAGCCAAAGCTGGAAGAGTTAATACATTGGTGGGAATGAATTTCAAACTCTGTGACTCCAGAAGTGATTAGTGTTAGGGTGAGAGTGGATGAAATACCAGGATGCAAGGGCACTCATGGAAGAGGGAAAAAGCTACAGCAAACTTTACGGCCTTTACACTGATAATAAAATGATTGTGTTTGCTGTAGACTAGCGTAATTGTAAATCTGTGCAAAGATGAAGGTGAGCATAAAATTATTTTTTAAGCCATAATCATTCTGAATATCAACTAAAAATAATCTAATATCCTCAGACTGATTTTTGCTGGGCTATTTTTTCATATGTTAAATAACCTCAGACTGTTTACCATCCCCCCATGTTCTGCTATTTTCATTAAAGAAGCCTTTTGTGAAAATCTTCACCTCTGTTCCCCTATCTTGGCTATTAAATAATTTGTTCTAGATACTCTCATATTTACACAGAAAGATAAATATGTATGTATATTTGTACATATGCACATGAAAATGGTCTATGCTATATATACTAATTTGCAGATTCTTTCTTTAACATATCATAGTTCTAGTTCTAAGTACATATAAATCTAACTTAGATGTTTTAAAACACTTCCATAGGGGCACCTGGGTGGCTCAGGTCATGATCCCAGAGTTCTGGGATCCAGCCCCACATCAGGCTCCCTGCTCGGTGGGGATCCTGCTTCTCCCTCTGTCTCTGCCTGCTGTTCTTCCTGCTCGTGTGCTCGTGCCTTCTATCAAATAAATTAATTAATAAGTAATAAATAAAATCCTAAAAAAATACTTCCATAGTATTTGTGTGGTTATACAATATTTTATCTAAATTTCTCTGATGAACATTCATATCTTTTCTTTGTATTTGTACTTTTTTTGCTATTGCAACTGGTGCTATGAGTATCATTATAACGATATTTTCAGTCCTCACAATTTTTTTCTGAAGGATAAATTCCTAGAATTTCAAATGTTAGGTCATAAAGCATTTACAGTTCTTTTTATTTTTTAAGATTTATTTATTATTTTAGAGCGCATGTGCCCATGGGTGGGGGGAGGGGCAGACTGAGAGAAGCTTCAAGCAGACTCCCATCTGAACCCAGAGCCCCATATAGGGCCCATCCCACAACTCATGAGATCACAACCTAAGTAGAAACCAAGAGTCTGACGCTCAACTGACAGAGCCACCCAGGTGCCCCCACAGTTCTACTTTTAAGAGTCACTGAAGGGGTGCCTGGGTGGCTCCGTCCGTTAAACATTTGACTCGAATTCAGCTCAGGTCGTGTTCTCGGAGTCCTGAGATCAAGCCCCGTGTTGGGCTCCATGCTCAGTGGGGAGTCTGCTTGTTGTTCTTTTTCTCTTCCTCTCCCTTTGCCCCTGCCCCTTCAAATAAATAAATGTTAAAAGAGCTACTGAAAAATTGCTTTCCACAAATTTTTACCAATTTACACTCCCCTCCCAAAAGTGAAAATGCTTGGTTCCTTATATTCTGACAATATTAGATGTTTTAAATCTTTCAGGAAATATTTGTGGGGTGTAAAATGATTTCTTTTCTTTGTATTAATTTTTTCATTAACTATTAATAAAGTTTACTGACAATTTATATCTCTTTTATGAATTTCCAGTGTATCACTCAGTGTTCTGGCTAATAA